>CASBWL010000414.1:285000-885000 GCA_949130495.1 Sambucus nigra
TTGTCCAAAACAATCAAAAGACGAACACTATCCCAAATCTCTCTGCCTCTTGTCCAAAAAAGGCTAACATTACCGACTAACTTCTGATTAAAAGTCTATATGTTTCATTCAAAAGGTGAAAAATACATTTCTTGTATTAAACATTTTGTATTGATTATTGATTATCTATTATTGAATGATTATTGATATTGATTATTGAATTATGAAATATATATTTTGTATATTGCTTATTAAATGTTGAGAAATACATTTTATATATTGATTATTGAGCATGCATATGAGAAAGATGGCTACCAAACATACATATATATTTTTAAATTCAAGGTATGTATTAATTTATTATATTACTAGACTTAGAATGATTACAATAATAAAAAAGAAAAAGAAAAAATGCGTTTATATGCCTAGGCTCCTAAGGCTTGAGGCTTGACCTTTATGCCTCGACCACGCCTCGCTCCTTTTAGAACCTATATATATATATATATATATATATATATAGAGAGAGAGAGAGAGAGGCTTACTTACATCTCACTCTACACATCACACCATATATCACACCTAGTTTAGTCCCTAAGAACGTTTTTTTAAGTTTTGAAAAAATTAGGTCAAAATACATTTTGTAGCTATTTTTAAAAAATTCATAAAATTCGGTTAGCACTGACCCTTATAAATATGATATTTTGAGCAATTTTTTTGTTGATTTTTTTAAAAATAGCTATAAATTGTATTTTGACCTAATTTTTTGAACATGGGTGGATTGGAAGGTTAATTTCAAGATGTTTTTTTAAAAAAATTTAGGGCCTAGAACTAGATGTGATGTGTAGAGTGTCATGTAGGTGAGCTTTCTCCAATATATATATATATATATATATATATATATATATATAGAGAGAGAGAGAGAGAGAGGATAACAGTGGTGTTTGTGGCTCATGAACTGAAGAGATATGGAGATCACGATGTTAAGGTGTTAGGAATATCAAATGTAAAATAATTAGTGGGTTTTTAGTTTTTTAAATGAAGAGTTATTTAAAACAGGACTAATAAGATGAAAAAAAGTCTATAGCACTTAAATATGAGTTGACCAGCTAAAGAGAACCTACTTATATTAATCCCATAATTCTTCTTTAACCCCAAAACCTTACTCATTTTTTTTTATAAAAGAAATGATGCTTCCATTAAATATAAGATATGAGGATAAACCTCATAATACAAACTACAACATTACATTGCAATGAGTTAAGGAATGAGAGCTAAAAATCAAACGAGAAAATAACTTCTCCACAAATACCTATAGGGTATAAAGATTTAGCACCTGTTCTAACCTAAGAAATTAAAAATTACAATACAACCAAAAAGAAAACTAAACCTAGCAACACCACATCTTCGTATTCTTGAAACGAGCTGCACCACCACGAGCGTAAAAACTCCTTCGTCTCCACTTTGATCTGAGTTGTTAAATAAAACCTCCATACCCATCAAGGAGGAGGACAAAAACTCTCAAAAAAGGAGAGATGAAAATAATCTAGATCTAAACAAATTTCAGATCTAAGATGAGGTGAGTAGCAAAAAAGAGGAGATGGCCGGAGGAACGACCCATAAGGGGGAGAGGAGGGGGTTTCTTGTTTCTTTTTGTATTTTTTTTGGGGGGGGGGGGGGGGGGGGATAGAGAGAACCCCCCCCCCCCCCCCCCCTCCCCCATCCTCTCGCATGGAGCTGGAGGGGGAGGGCCATAAAGCAGGGTAACAGAGGAGGGTGGTTTGGGTAGAGGAGAGGTGAGGGAGGAGGGAGGCGGTTTTAGGGCCCCTAATTCATTTAAAAATATACATAAACTTCTCCGTCTAATTCTTTAAACTCCATCCAATAATTTATACAACAATTATCTCTTTTGTTCATTCTCCCTTATCCAGCCATTGGTTATCACATCAAATATACATTCTTACAATGCAACCGAATTATCAAGATTTCAAATTGTCACCAACGTTCAAGTATCGGTTAAAACAAAACAAATCCCCATCTCCTCATCCTTATCTCAATAACTTTTCTTGATAAGGTTTTCACGTGCATATTGAGTACGCAACATTTTATTACTTCAATTGAAAAAATAGGCCTTTTCATATTTTTACTAGGGGTGTTCAAAAAGCTGATTGGATTGGTGAACCGAACCAAACCGCCTCATTTCTACCATTTTTTTTTATCATCGGCCCGGTCTATTTTTTTTACAGACCGGTCTAGTCGGTTCGGTCCTCAGTCCTCCACATTAAATATCCTATTTGAACTGACCCGAACTGGTTGTTCACATTAATATATATTTTAATTATATTTTTACATAAAAAATAACTTAAATACAGAAGGCAGGGTACGATCGTCATTTAAAAAACATAACTTCTAGGACCGTTTGCCCTAGTAGAAGACTTATTATCCCTCGTCTTCTTTTTATTTTTCATCTGCCATTTTTCTCTCCTCTCTCTCTCTCTCTCTCTCTCTCTCTCTCTCTCTCTACTGCCTCTTCATCTCATTTGTCGCTGCCGTTTATTTGTTGTTCTCCTCTCCGCCGCTACCATTTCATCTTAGTACGTTGTTGCCGTTTCTCTTTTATCACGTCGCTGACAGTGGTTTGATAATTGGTGCCGAAAAAATGTTGATTTAGTTTGGTGTTGGTTTGATAACAGTTAATAATTGTACAGAGACATGAATCAATTGATTTTTAATAGTTAATTAAGAAATGGCATAACAGTTAATGTTATTACCATATGTGGTTAAATCGGAATGGTGTGGCAATTTGTGTGATTTAAAATCTAAGTTGAGTTTGGTGGGAAAATAATGCCATCCCTCAGTAGAGAATTGGTGTTTCTCATACTCTAATTTTTGGAAGAAGATAAATTTAATGATTTCGTGCACAAGTAAAATCTATTACCTTTTTGGGTTCTGGACAAAACTGATGGCAAGAAAAAAATGGCACACCTGATTCTTTTTCATTCAAAAACTGATTAATTTAAAATGGTTAATTTAATAAGATTAGGACCGACAAGTTAGACCGGACCGACCCTATAAAAAATTGGGTTGGGTGACCGATAAAATCGATCCGGTCTTGATCCATTTTTTTCTAGGACCGATTTGATCGGTTCGATCCTTAAAAATCGTAAAAACCAAACTGGACCGGACCGTAAACACCCCCACTTTTTACATTGCTCCATACTCACACTTTCTTGAAACCATATTTTCTCCATGAATGGTATACATTTAATTAATTGAAAATAGTAGTCAAATTTAGTAAAAAAAATCCTTATTATTTAATAACCATAGAATAAGTTTTAAATCATCACATTCTTATCGTGACATGAAATTTAGTGTCACACTATTTGATTTATTTCAGTTACTGACAATAAGTGTATTTATAATTATTATTCACACAAAATTCTATAAATTATTATTTATGATATATTTGATAAATTTTTATACAATAGATATTAGTTTTCTCGAAAAAAGACATATTATAAGAGGAGATTAGTAGCTTTCATTTCCAGTTTGGCTGAAAGAACATAACCCAATGCTTTATCTTATAAGTAGTATAAGCATTTTTATAGCAAGTTCTTGGATACATCCACCTAAATAGTCATCTCATCCCTATTTTGAAAAACCTTCACTTCACCCCACCATTTTTTATTAAATACCTCACCCACTAAGTGGGGTGAGTTTTTCAATTGCCTTTCCAGCCAACATTGGATCAAAATTTTAATTTTATCCATTTCTCTTACATTCCAACAAAAATTTAAAACATTTAATTAATTAGATTTTGATTTATATATTGTTCTCAAATTACATTCATTTTTAAAATTTGATACCATCATGTTCATACACAATCCAACGCACATATTTAATTAAAAACATCCATATATCTAATTAAAACAAAATCATCAAGGTAAAAATTACGAAATCACATGTAAACTAGCGAGGTAGTGTTTTCTTCATTTACTTAAGACACTTTATTAAATCAATATATTAATTAGTAGAACACTTTATTAAACACTTTTATTATTTTTAAATAAATAAAACTATTTTTAATATATAAAAATGTTTTTCAATAAATAAATATTTTTTAAAAATAAATTTTAAAATTTATTATTTATTATATAGGAAAAAAATGTTTTCTTTCCATCCCGATTTTTTATTTGAACACCCCCCCAAAATAAAATTATCTTTTTTTTCTTGTTTTCCTATTTATTAAAAAGGAAAAAAAAACTATTTTTTGTGTTCTTTTTTTCGTCCGAGTTTTTACTTATTAAAAAACCAAAAATTGTTTTTGCATCTCTTTTCCCTCCTAGATTTTATTCATAAAAAAAATAAACTACTTTTCTTTTTCTTTTTTCCGTCCTGATTCGTATTTACTATTTTGTATTCTCCTTTTCCTCCGAAATTTTATTTATCAAAAAAACATAAACCGCATTTTTTCTTTTCTCTCGCCAAGTTTTTATTTATTAAAGAAATAAAACTATTCCTTTGTTCTTTTTTTTGTCTCTTTTTTATTTATCGTAAAAAACAAAAAAATAATAATTTTCCCCTTTTTTCCTTCCATTTTTTAATAAAAATAACAACATATGTTTTTGTATTACATTTATAAAAGAGTTGGAGAGGGGTTTTGTGTTTACAAGGGTAAGAATAATGTTTTTAAAAGAGCTTGAAAGAATATAAAGTAGGTTGTAGGTTGCATATTGATGGGTGAGCTAACAAAATAAGTGGGTGAAACAAAAACTCCTTTTTTGTTTCAGGGTATGTTTGGATCGGGTGAAATATTTTAAACCGCAGTGAATAGTATAGCGGTGAATTTTTTTTTCATGTATTTTAAATTAAAATTTTATTTGTTTGAAGGTGTGCATGAGTGCTCACGCTATAATTTTCCAATTTCAAACGAAAGTATGGAACAAAAATATATCCCAAATAGGTGAAAATATATTTGACCTTTTTATTTTTCATTGCGATTAAAATTATTTCAACCCGAATCAAATAGGTCGTGTTGTTTTTTGTTTGCAAAAATAAAAATATACTGTTTTTTTGTTTTATAAGTTTTTTTGATTGTGAAGGTGGAAAAGAAAATGATTTTCTTAGAAATAATTACAAAGGTAAAAAAAAAAATAGGGCGTTTATATAGGCTAAACCAATGACACTTTGTCTATAAATGTTTTCCTATGGGAGTGTGGGAAAATAATAGTTGGTAGTGAAAAATGCGAAACTTTAGAAATTTGCACATCCTTCCATATGAAAAACAATAAAAAAAAATAATTAAAAAAAAAACTCTTTATGTATCAGACAACAAAAGATTTTTAAAAAATGTGAAAAAAGTTGCGTCTTTGAAGTGAAAAACTAAACCTATCAAATACATCCTAAAATGTAATAACCCATGAGAATTAGTAAAGGAAATGATTATTGCCTCGAGGGGAATTTGTATGGAGTGAAAATATCCTAATCCTTAGTAAAGACACTACTTATAATAAATATACTTTTATTTCTGTGAAAAAAAATCCTCTTTCCTTGGTATACCAAGGTCACTAAAGCCCTTTTGATTATGTTTTCTTGTGGAGGGGCTACTAGTTTTAGTACATGTTTTAACCCTCTTCATTTTAAAATAGCATTAAACTCTTTTTAGCTCTATTTAAACCCTATTCAAATGAATTTTGTAAATATAACGCACACGAACAAATTTGTAAGTTTTTCACAAAGTTAACAAAATGTGACTCAATGGTCCATTATTACAGAGCAACTAGAAATTTTAAAATTTTAAGGCCTCTTTCTTTTTAATTGGGCACCAAATGTGACTCAGTGGTCCATTATTACAGAGCAAGTAGAAAATTTAAATTTTCAAGGCCTGATTCTTTTTGATTGGGCTAACCTGAAGCTAAAGATTAGTTTTCATCAAATTTAATCTTAAACGACAAAAGCCCATCCTGTATAAATCTCAACGGTAGTCCTCCCACCTATCCAAACCTCCCAAAATAATCTGATAAAACCCCAAGCCACTGTATCTCTCTAATGGAATAGTTAACAGCACCTGCTTCAAAAAAAAAAAATAATTGAATTTTTTTTTGTTATTTTAATAAATTGAATCATTATATGTCAATTTTTTTGCAAAAACTGATATATATTTCGTCCATTTTTTTAAAATAGAAAAAAATATATTTTGAGTTGACTATTTTTACAGGTCTTTGAAATGTTTAAATACTCCATAAAAAATCAGCTCTAACAATATTTTTTTCCATTTTCAAAAAAATGATCACCTAAGTGCACCTTTTAAATGTGACCTGTTAGAGGAAAGCTCTCCATTTGTATACTAATATTTATTTATACCCACATGCGGAAAAAAATTGAACTGTGATATCCCCTATTTTTGCGGATTGTATTTATTTATTATTAAGTAAGAATAAAATTAATTAATGGGAGATTATCACTTGTGTTTCTTAGTAATAACGATTTGGTATAATTTAGGTGAGAATTGAATATTGCATGCAGTATGATTTTTGGCATTTCTAACATTCTGAGCATACATATCGAACTGGTGTTGAAGATCGTCGTGGAAGGAATAGTTCATTGGACCAAATGATGCTAGCAAACTAGAATCCAGTTGAGTAGATGTCCTAGACACGATACAATCCAACTCATTTTCAGTTAGAGGGCATGGACTATATACTAGCGATGTACGGGTAAGACGAGGAGGCAGTGGAGGAATAACATGCGGTGATATAGCGGGGTCATCAAGGTTGCTAAGCTGAGCAATTGACTTAAACTATGAATGAATAGTAAATGAAGACTTCGTCTTTTCCTCTACTTCCCTTGGAAGTAAAGGAACGCCACACTCCAAAATCAAATGCACGAAAAAGAGTTCTATGCCTTCGTGATCCTTACCATCCACAAGAGTAGAATAAAATTCTCTCACCATATTGGGGAAATATGGTCTGGTTTGAGAGCAAATACCAAACGAATCTGGTTTATCCAAAAAATCGACTAAATGTGAGTCCAAAAACTATTCCAAATCTATTGACCTCTCTTGATGCACATAATATGTGGTGAAGAGTTCGTTAAATATAGAGTGTTTGGACGAAGTCGAGGCATATGAGAATGATTTTATAGACATAAGATATCTTGAAATCACACACCAAGACACAAGTACAAAAATTCTATGAGATATGAAAATGAAAACCAAGGATCATATACTATCACTATGAGTAGACCGACATTCTTGAGACCAAATGGTATAACTATATAACATTCCGTCCCCTAAGGGGTAATTAACCCGGTCTTCTCTTGGTGACCACTGTGCATTTTTATCTAGTTATATTATGTGAATCCGTTTACGAATGAATTGAGTGCATTGTTTGTTGTACTATTTACCAATAAGTCGATGTGTGGTAGAGGAAAATCATCTTTGGAGAAAGCCCGATTGAGATTCCAGTAGTCTACGCACATTCAGACTTTGCTATTGGTTTTAGGTACTGGTGCGATGTTGGCTAGCCAAGTAGGGTATTCGATTACTCAGATGGAACTAATCCTAAGCTGCTTCTCTAATTCTTCCTTAACTTTCAAGGACTATTCGAGTATAAACTTATGGAGTCTCAGCTTTATAGGTTTGGCATCAGAGATGAAAATGCTGTTACTTAGGTCGTTTAATACAAGATTAAACTATTGAAGTAACTCCGAACTGTTTTTTGAAGAAACTCTTTTCTTTAAATAAAAAAGAATTAATCACAAGATATGTTTAATAAAACATGTACGAGATTTGTTCCAGATTTTATAACAGGTTTAGTAAATCGGTTTAAATTAATTAAACTCAACACAACCATAAGAATGAGATGAGGAGATGTAGAAAGATTAAGGACAAGGTGTTTTTAACGTGGTAAAACCTCACCCAACTGAGAAAACATCCACAGTGACTTCTAAGTCATAAACCAAAAATCCACTAAAACAAAATATACAACTTACAAACTATTTAACACACATCCAAACTAATCAGACCTAGACCTATACAACTTTAGAAATGTACCCACTGGTTTGATTCTAACTTCTCTGCAGTTATGATGTTGATGTGGCTATCCCAGTTTGCTAACTTCTCCACTTTGTTCCAGTCTTTATGTTGACTCTTGAAGATTCAAGATCTTATGGCCAACACTTATATGTTATAGTGTGTCAAGTGTTTGTGATGGTGCTCTAACACATGCATGCACACACACACACACACACACACACACACACACACACACACACACACACACACACACTTATTTTATATAAACAGTCCTATCAAATTACAGATCAGATCTAAATGATGTTGTTTTCACTTTCTCTCTTCTTTAGAACCAAAAGACTTTTTTGACCTTTCAAATAATCCCGGAATCCAAGGCTACCTTGCTCGAAAGACGTTTCAAAGGCTTAATCAATTTCAGAGGGTTTTGATAATATTTTTGAAATTGAAAATCGCCAATTGCGATTCCAACTAGGTCACTAGTCTTGTTTCATAAGAACTAGAAACAGAAAATGAATTTGTTGATTCTAACGTTTTGAAAAATATTTACAGAACAATAATCAACAAATGCAATTTCTCAAGATGAGAAACTAAAATGTGCAGATCTATGTGTAATATGACATGCAATGATGAGATCTACTGTTTCTATGAAAGAAAAATAGAGATCTAATAAAGTAATGTCTAAGTTTGAAACAAGATCTCGAACCAAGAGGATAAAAAACTTTAAATACTCTTCAAACCCCCACCAACAACACTCTCAAAGACACATAAATAGTCTTTGGTATAAACTATTTTGGAGAAATGTGTTTAGAGTTTGAAAACGAAAAGGGTTTGGACGACTTAGGGTTTCTCTCTTCTCTCTCTATTTAGATGAACTGCCAAAAGTTCCCAAATGCTGAGGGTAAGCCTCCTTATATAGCAGGCTAGGAAGGATCGAGAAGGACTACCCAAATCTAAGGCTGAGGTTTGGTCTATGGCAATTGACTTTGATCCAACGGTGGAAGGACAATGGTGATTTAAACACACACTAATTGGTCTAGAGAAGTTCACAGGGATTGGGTTCAAACGCGTGCAGAGTGTTGATAGAATTAATCCAAAGGCTCAGAAGGTGTACGAGTTATGAGTCTACCAACAAACACATATCAGGCCGCTATAAAGCTAACAGGTGTAAGGCCCAGATGAACTCACACACGCGTGTTTTCAAAATAATTACACATGCACCCTGAATTCTCAAGCGCACTTGGATTCTACCCAACCAAACATTCAGGTATGAAAACATAAAATCGCTAATTACAAAATGACCCCAAAAGATTTTTAAACCACATTTAATTTCCAAAAAATCATTTAAAAATTCTTAAAAATTCCCAAACAATTATTAAAATCAATTTTAAATGGGATTAAACACACACAACTCTCACACAATCATTTTATGCAATATATATGTTATGAATGCAATCCTAATGTGCGTGGGTGATTGAGAATATACCTTTAAATAATCAATCAAGAGGAATAAAGAGTAGAGTCTGAGGCTTTTTGGAATATAGGGAATGGACACAATTTTGTCATTATTTCCAAACTAGATGAGCGCTTATACAATGTAGACTCAAGTGAGTCAAGAGTATAAGGTGCTTCAATCTCCCCCTTTGGAAATATGAGATAAAATCTCCTTTGAGTCATCTAGGACTCGTAGGGCTATAAAGAAATAAGGAAAAACCTATTCCTATACAAAAACTCTATCTACCCATTTCCTAGAAATAGAAAATTGCATAACTCAACTAATTACAAACCAATACCCTAATAAAATCTGTGGAATAAAACTGTACAAAATCTTGCAAATAATCACTAAGATTAAGCTTATTAGAAATATATACGAAAAAAATGAACTCATAAGACTCAAATTTCTCCCCCATTTTGTCTCAAATGGATAAAGGGAATACTACTTAAGTCATAGGAGTTTATTCAGCACACACCATTCCTATTGATTTTTGCAAAGCAAGAAATCTATTGTAATCCAAAGGTTTGGTAAACATATTAGCGAGTTGCAAATCAGTAGGAAGATAATTAATTTCTAATTCCTTAGTCTCAACTAATTCGCGTCTAAAATGATGTCTAATTTTTATATATGTTTTATTCGCGAGTGTTGAACAGGATTTGTAGAGATATTGATCGCACGTTGATTATCACAATAGAGATGTGGTTGATTTTCTTGAATACCATTATCATTTAGCATTTTCTTAAGCCAAAGTAATTGAGCACAACAACTACCAACGACTATGTATTCAGATTCAACTGTTTATAAAGAAGTGCAGTTTTATTTCTTACTACTCCATCCTACCAAATTATTACCGATATAGTAACACGGTCCTGATGTGATCTTACTATCATCAGTACACCCTGTCCAATCGGCATCAGTGTAGCCTATTATAGTACTAGGAGTATCATTGGTATACCAAAGTCCTAAATTTAGAGTGCCTTTTTGTATTTAATGATTCTTTTAACATAAACTAAATGGCTTTCTTTAGGATTATTTTGATAATGGGCAAGCATACAAACTGTGTACATAATATCAGGATGCAAGGAAGTAAGGTATAGTAAGGTTACTATCATACTACGATATAGAGTTGGATCTATGGATTTACCATTCTCATCCTTGCATGATTTGGTCGTAGTACTCATGGGAGTTTTAGCATCTTTTGCACTTTCAAGGCCGAATTTTTTGACAATCTCTAAAGCATATTTAGATTGAAAAACAAATAAAACTTCTGAATTATGTTTGACTTGAAGACCCAAAAAAAATTTATAACTCCCCCATAAGCGACATTTGAAATTCTCTATGCATAATTTTAGAAAAAGATTTAACTTCTGAAGGGAAAATGGATCCAAAAATGATATCGTCGACATAGAATTGAGCTATAATGATATATTTATCAAAATGTTTGACACAAAGGGTTTGATAATTTCCACCTCTCTTAAAACCTTTGCTTAAGAGAAAGTTGGAAAGACGCTCATACCAGGCTTTTGGCACTCGTTTAAGACCATACAACGCCTTTTTAAGACGATAAACATGATTGAGATATTGAGGGTCGATGAACCCTTTGGGTTGTTCAACATAGGTCTCTTCAGTTAAGATTCCATTAAGAAAGGCATATTTGACATCCATTTGGTAAAGCGTAAAATGCAAGTAACAAGCTATTGCAAAAAGAAGACGAATAGATTCTAAGCGAGTAACAGGGGTAAAAGTCTCGTTAAAATATATTTCTTCAATTTGGTTGAGCAACTAATATGGATTTGTTTCTAATGATTATCCCACTTTCATCAAATTTATTTTTAAATATATAACGTGTGCCAATAACCTTTTTATGATCAGGCCTGGGTATAAGATACCAAACATCATGAATGACAAATTGAAGAAGTTCTTCCTGCATAGTAGAAATCCAATGAGGGTCATTTAATGCCTTATTTACATTCTTTGGTTCCACAAGGGAAACAAAACATGCATAGTGAGCATGGTTTCTTAATTTAGATCTTGTAAGTACAGGCTCAGTAGGATTACCAACAGCGTTATCTAAGAGATGATCTTTAGAAACCCATTTAGGTACTTCAGCTGTCTCAATTGGTAAAGAATCATCTATTTCTGGAGAGTCATTTTCTAAAACATTTTCAGACTCTTCCACAATAGTTGGTTCTCTAGTATTACTCTCAACAGTAGTGTCACTTACAATAATGTTTATGTATTCCATTAAGATTTTTATGCAAAGATTATAGACACGGTATGCTCTACTGTCAGGCGAATATCCTAAGAAAATAGCTTTATCTCCACGAGTCTCAAATTTGGATAAGTGTTCTCTGTCTTTGCAGACATAACACGTACTACCAAAGGTTCTAAGGTATTTAAGATTAGGCTTTTTCCCATACCATAGTTCGTAAGGAGTTTGTTTGGAATTCTTCCTAAGATAGACCCTATTGATAATGTGATAAGGAGTACAAATAGATTCTACCCAAAAATATTTAGGTAAGCACTTAGGATGAATCATAACACATGCCATCTCTTGAAGAGTACGATTCTTTCTCTCAGAAATTCCATTTTGTTGAGGAGTCTTAGGAGCACTAAACTCATGTTTGTAACCATTATAGTCACAATACTCTATAATTCCGGTATCTATGAATTATCCACCTCGATCACTACGAATTCTATTTACTTGAGGTCTTTCTCATTTTCAATTCGAAGTAGAATTTTCAAAAAGGTTTGGAAAGCATCAGAATTTTGGTTTAAGAAGGCCACCCAAGTAAATCTGGTGAAGTCATCAACCATAACTAAAATGTAACTATGTCCACAGAGACTAACAGTACAAGAAGGACCCATTAGGTCCATATGGATGAGCTCCAAGGGTTTAATGGTAAGGATATCTTTAACTTTCTTATGAGGTGCCTTAATAATTTTTCCTTCCTGACATGAACCACATACAATATTAGAGATAGGTTTGATTTTTGGAATTCCTCTAACTATTTCTTGTGAAGACAATATAATAAGGTTGTCGTAATTTATGTGACCCATCCGATTATGCTATATATCATTATCATCCATTATGGAGATGTTACAGATCTCATTACTAGTCTGGATAGTATAACAATTGTCAGGAGTCCTGAGTCTTGTAAGAATGCACTCACCTTTTTTATTTAAAATTTTGCAATTATTCTTTGAAAAAGTGATAGTGTGATTTGAGTCACAAAATTGCGAGATACTAAGTAGATTAGCCTTAAGACCTTTTACTAGAAGAACATTTTCAAGAACAGGCATTCCTTCTTCTTGGAGTGTTCCTTTACCAATGATTTGAGATGATACACAATCAATAAAAATGACTTTCCCCCTAACAAAGCTGGTTTTGTTTAAAAGTTTTTTATCATCACCAGTCATGTGCTTTGAACATCCAGAGTCTTAATACCAACCAGAAGTGGTGTGGTCATCTTTTAAAGCAGTAATCATAATGTTACACTTCATCTGGGGTATTAGCTCATCTTTTCAAACCCAAATAGCTCTTGTTTTTATTTTGCGCATATTTTCTCTCATTTGATAAAATTTGCGAGCTTTAGATTTTTTTTGAAAAATGTTTTGCGCATGAGTTTGATTTTTATGGAAAATATGAGCATTTGGTTTAGGAAAGTGCCCAGTTGTCCTTCTTAGAAAGGTTCTTTTAGGTTTGGTCTTTCTCTTTCTATAGATAGAGTTTCTATCTGGTTATCTAGGCAGGACATAATTGTTACGGCTTCTCCTAGAGTAGTTAAAGTTCTGGTATAGAGGAGTATTACAGATAGGTTTTACTAAACGTTTAGAGTAGCAACCTTCAAAAGTATGACCATATATGTCACAGTAAGAGCAATATATATTTCTTGAAGAGGGTATCTCCTTAGGAAAGTCTCTAAACATAGGTTTCATGGGATTTTGATGTTGAGCCTTATTCATAGGGAGTACAATTTGAAAAGCAGAACCACTCTTCCTAATCGGGGGGCAAATGTATTTAGCCTTAGGTTGACTATCACAATTAGAGTTACTAGATTCCCCAATATCAAACTTTTTGTTATTTTTCATCAAACTCATCTTTTAGGGAATGAAAGTCTGGGCAAGTTTCTATAGGTCTTTTGCCTCCTGACACAAACTTGATTGATTCAAAGTTTTTGGTTTGTGTCTTTAAATTTGGGCAAAACCTTATTCCAGTTCGATCATCAGAATTGGTTTTTTAATCAGCAACAAAGCCATCAAAACAGTTGGAATTGTTTTCAAATTTTGCATTTTTTTTTTTAAAAACAGTTGCTGTCTTTTCTTTAGATTGTTCCAATTCTAATAATGTCACTTTATATTTTTTTTCTCCAGAGTTTCATTTATTTCAATCAAATCTTTTAATTTTTGATAAAAAATTTTGACTTCATTTTCATAAGTTAGACATTGGATAGTATACTCTTCAGCGTTAAGTTTAACCATTAGACTAAGGTCTTCTAGTTTCTTAGTGAGATCTTTCACAGTCTTCTCTAGTCTAGTGCTTTTTTTGAGAGTGTTGGCATAAAGTGTGTGAACATCAGGGAGGTCTTCAGTATCCGAATCACTAAGTGTAGTGTGTGAAGTGACCCCTAAGGATTCAATTCTTGAACTCACACACACATTGACATCGTCATTATCGCTTTCCCTTTGACTCACCCACCCCGTTGTAGAACTAGCGATATTCTCAGAAATTAAAGAATTTAAACCAGTAGCAGCATGATTCATAACAACAAAAGTAGAGCTATTATCATCATTCTCATACAAAGTCACAAGCATATCATCATTATAGATTATCTTGGCAAATAAAGATATACAAAGATTAAAAAGATCAGATGATTCAGGTTCCTCATTTTCAGAATCACTTGAATCATCCTAAGTTTTGCAAATGTTGGCCCTAGTATGTTTATTGGTCGTGTTCAATTTAACTCTACAGTCTTGTTCTATATGACCCAGTTTTCCACATCTAAAGCATTCAATGTTCTTGAAGTCTTTGTTAGGTCTCGTATGAATGTCCTTGTGATGTTTGTCTTGACCTTTCTCATGAGGTTTGTGGTTAGACTGAGTTGGATAATTTGGCTTGCTTTGTTTGGTTGCCATTTTATTTCTAAATTTCACAATTTTCTTAAACTGTTTTGACATCAAGGCAATTTTATTATCCAAACTATCTATATCACATTCCTCATCAGAGTCATTATTGGTAATAGTAAGCTCAGGTTTCATCAGATTAGAGGAAAAACTCAAATTGGAACTAGTTTGTTTTTTATGGGACTGGGTCAATTGTTTCTTAAATTCTAATTCCATTCCCACAGTTCTCAGTTTTCTACTGTGTAATTCAGGAGTGAGATTTTGGTCACTCATTTCCTCAATAGCATATATTCTATTATCAATTTTGTGTGGTAATGATCTTAGAATTTTAGAGATAATTTCATGTATATCACAAGTTATCCCATTATCATGCAATTTGGTCACAATATCAGTCAATTTCATGTAAAAGTCGTCAAAAGATTCATAGTCTGACATAATTAAAGAGTTATACTATTGGACAAGTATCTGTATTTTAGTAGCCTTAACTCTTGTGTCACCTTCATGTGCAGTAATCAGAGTATCCCAACCTTCCTTAGAAGTGGCACAAGATGAGATCCTTTTGAACTCATGTTCATTTATAGACATAAAAATGGCATTCTGTCCTTTGTTATTATTTCGAGAAACTTGCTTCTCTTCTTGAGTGAATTCACTTAACACTTTTTCAATCCTCTTATTACTTCCTTCAATGGCTGGTTTAGTAGGATAAGTATATCCATTTTTAATAATATCCCAGACAGCATCTCCCAAGGTTCCTTGTATGAAAGCAACCATCCTTACTTTCCAGTAAGCAAAGTTGTTTCCATCAAAGAGAGGAGGTCTGGTCAAGTTACCAAATCTTTCATTTTTCTCGTCCATTGTTTGATTTTAAGAAAACAATTTCAGAAACACAAGATCTTTAAAGCAAAATTCCAAAGATCTGATACCAATTGAAAAAGCTGTTACTTAGGCCGTTTAATACAAGATTAAACTATTGAAGTAACTCCGAACTATTTTTTGAAGAAAATCTTTTCTTTCAATAAAAAAGAATTAATCACAAGATGTGTTTAATAAAACATGCACGAGATTTGTTCAAGATTTTATAACAGGTTTAGTAAATCAGTTTAAATCAATTAAAATCAGCACAACCATAAGAATGAGATGAGGAGATGTAGAAAGATTAAGGACAATGTGTTCTTAACGTGGTAAAACCTCACCCAACTGAGGAAACAGCCACGGTGACTTCTAAGTCACAAAACAAAATCCACTAGAACAAAATATACAAGTTACAAACTATTTAACATACATGAAAGCTAATCAGTCCTATATAAGTTTAGAAATGTACCCACTGGTTTGATTCTAACTTCTCTGCAGTTCTGATATTGATGTGGCTTTCCCAGTTTGCTAACTTCTCCACTTTGTTCCAGTCTTTACGTCGACTCTTGAAGATTCACGATCTTATGGTCAACACTTATGCGTTATAGTGTGTCATGTGTTTGTGATGCTTCTCTAACACATGCATGCACACACGCACACTTATTTTATACAAACAATTCTATCAAATTACAGATCAGATCTAAATGATGTTTTTTTCAGTTTCTCTCTTATTTAGAACAAAAAGACTTTATTTGACCTTTCAAATAATCCCAGAATCCAAGGCTACCTTGCTCGAAAGACGTTTCAAGGTCTTAATCAATTTCAGATGGTTTTGAAAATATTTTTGAAATTGAAAATCGCCAATTGCGATTCCAACTAGGTCACTAGTCTTGTTTCAAAAGAACTAGAAATAGAAAATAACTTTGTTGATTCTAATGTTTTGAAAAACATTTACAGAACAATAATCAACAAATGTGATTTCTCAAGATGGGAAACTAAAATGTGCAGATCTATGTAATATGACATGCAATGATCAGATCTACTGTTTCTATGAAAGAGAAATAGAGATCTAATAAGTAATGTCTAAGTTGGAAACAAAATCTCGAACCAAGAGGATAAAAAACTTTAAATACCCTTCAAACCCCCACCAACAACACTCTCAAACACACAGGAATAGTGTTTAGTATAAACTATTTTGGAGAAATGTGTTTAGGGTTTGCAAACGAAAAGGGTTTGGACGATTAGGGTTACTCTCTCTGGTTTCTCTCTTCTCTCTCTCTCTCTCTCTCTCTCTCTATTTAGACGAACCGCCAAAAGTTCCCAAATGCTAAGTGTAAGCGTCCTTATATAGCAGGCTAGGAAGGATCGAGAAGGGCTACCCAAATCTAAGGCTGAATTTTAGTCTAAGGCAATTGACTTTGATTCAACGGTGGAAGAACAACGATGATTTAAACGCACACTGATTGGTCTAGAGAAGTTCACAGGGATTGGGTTCAAACGCATGCAGAGCGTTGATAGAATTGATCCAAAAGGCTGAGAAGGTGTACAAGTTATGAGTCTACCAACAAACACATATCAGGCCACTATAAAGCTGACTGGTGTATGGCCCAGATGAATTGTTTTCAAAATAATTACACACGCACCCTGAATTCTCAAGCGCATTTGGATTTTAACCAACCAAACATTCAGGTATGAAAACATAAAATCGGTAATTACAAAATGATCCCAAAAGATTTTTAAACCACATTTTAATTTCCAAAAAACCATTTAAAAATTCTGAAAAATTTTCGAACAATTATTAAAATCAATTTTAAATGGGATTAAATACACACAACTCGCACACAATCATTTTATGTAATATATATGTTAAGAATGCAATCCTAATGTCTGTGAGTGATTGAGAATATACCTTTAAATAATCAATTAAGAGGAATAAAGAGTAGAGTCTGGGGCTTTTTGGAACTCAGGGAATGGACTCAATTTTGAAACTATTTCCAAACTAGATGAGCACTTATACAATGTAGACTCAAGTGAGTAAAGAGTATAAGGTGCTTCAAGGGAGAATGGGTATCTCATGCATGATGATAGTGGGGTCGATGTCGGGCATATCAGAGTAACACTAAGAGAATGCATCCACAAAGTTGGCGAGGATATCTGTGAGGTCCTTTTATTCATTCTCATTTAGGTAGGACCCTATTTACAACTGTCTGGGGTTTTAGGGAGTGCCCAAGTTTATGATTACTGAGTCATCCTCATTGGGAGACATGCGTTTATTTCGACATTAGTCAAGCTTTTGTAAGTGTTTCTAAATATTTTAGATCCGCAGAGTTATCATTATTAGGTGGGAGTTCTAATACATTGCTGGATTAATAATCATCACATGCAACACGTGCAGACGAATACTGAAAATCATTGTTTATTATGCCACCAGAGGGAGGAAGGACAACATTGATAATAAAAGAAAAGTTTGCTTTATAGAGGGATACATTAGGAGAGGGGATTAGGGGGGGGCTCTTTTACTTAGAGGATAGACTCAAAAGTCCTCCGAATGATGGGCTTCGATGTGCATATGATAAAAGTTCAGTTATTAAGTATCGTTGATCTCATGATGTTAGTAATGAGGTGGTTCGAATTATGTCGAGGGGCCTTTAGAGGGGTCCTCGTATGCTCGAGTATTTTAGTAAGGACAGGAGGTAGGGGCCGACGGTGTTCCACAAGATGGAGCATTTTCCCCTTAGAGTTTATGGAGGAATCCTTAGTTTCTCCTACCACGGGGTCAGTGTAGGGGAGTGGCTCAGAGATGGCTTACAGTAAGTATTGGTGGCTCTCTTCATTCCACTAATAATCCCATGGAAATTAGTAGGTTGTATCCTATGGCTCGACAGAATGAAATGTTTTAGTGGAAGGAGATGTTGACTTCAGGTATGTTGGGTAGCATTATGCGCTCTTTGAAGGGCCTGAAATTAGGCCTCATTAAGAGACGCGAGATTAGAATTTTAAAAAGGGGTCAGCTCACATCATTTAGGTATTTTTCATACACTAAATCTAACTCTGGCCTCCATAAACACATGAGAGAAGTTAGGCAAGGTTGGAGAGGATAAAGCAAGGGAAATTCAAGATGGGTTCTTTAATCTTTCAATTTCAGGCAATAATTTTTAGAATAAAATCTTTAATAATATTTTTTTTAATTTATGATCATGCTTTCTCATACAATTTTAGGTTCGTAAATATAATGAGTTAGGGTTGGGACTATATGGGACTAATTGTTGATTAAGCTTACTTGGAATGTGAAAATTTTGGTGATAAAATCAGAAAAAATTGAATAACTAAATGGAATTATATTAGAATCCATGTTTAGGTTTGTTTTTTACTTTTTAATCGAATCCATGTTTAATGATTAATAAATTGAAAGATACTAGGGATTTATAAATTGTTCTTGAGGAATATTGGGTTAATTGATTATTGATTGTAATCATATTGATTATGATTAGAAATCATTACGATTCTTACGACTATGTTTTGTTTAAGAATCTAGTATGATGGGGATTCAACTAGAGACCTTAGTGGGATTTGAATGGAGGTTTTTTTGGGAGTTTTGAGACTAATTTTCATAGTTGGGGACGAAGCACGACGTCTTTTTTCATTCGAATGAGGTACCTATCTCGTTCGAACGAGGTCCCTTTCTTGTTTGAGCGACTTTTGAAATTTGGCCAAGTTGTGCAAAGTCAAAATACAAAGGTGTGGCCGCTGGTTTCGTTTTTTTTATTTTTTATTTTTTTGATTTGATATGATTTTTTACTAAGCATTGTGTGAGACGAAAAGTTAGATTTGATGCTTTTTTGTTAAGATTTTCCTTTAGGATTACTACACCTAATTTAGCGATGGGACAAACATGGTTAATATTGAGGATAGTTTGTAGGTTAGAATTATTACCCTTATATGATTGTACTTGCATCAAGTGTCAGGATTTGGTTAGAATGGGTAAACGAGCAAGGGAACGACATCATGTGGTCGTATATATATATATATATATATATATATATATATATATATATATATATATATATATATATATATATATATATCGATATTTGAGAGTAACAAGTTAAAGTATTTAGGAGAATTAATTTAGGTATTGAGAGGATACAAGTCATGAAATTAACTTAGTTATTGAATGATCACATAATTCTACGTTAAGAAAGAGTGTGTATATAGATAGGGATAGATGTACACATAATTTAGAGACGCAATTTACTAGGAGTCAAAATTAATAAGGATTAGAGTTGATAATCCAAAGAACGTCATAAATAATCCATTTTTTATGAATTTAGATGACCTGGGGTACGCTTGAGTGCATACGATATCCTATTTAATTATATACGTTTAACTTTATTTTGAGAGATTGTAAACCTATTTGAAATAAGGATCCAACGATGTGGGACAAAGATGGTTGGGTACGCTTGAGTGTGTGTTATCCTATGGCTATATATACATATATGTATGTGTGTGTATATATATATATATATATATATATATATATATATATGTGTGTGTGTGTGTGTGTGTGTGTGTGTGTGTGTGTGTGTGTGTTGTATGTGATTATGTAGAAATTCCCGTATTTGTGGTGAATCTATCATTTGGGAGTTGCATTCCACATCGATCCAGGTATGATGCGTCAATTGAGATGTGTTGGGATGAAGTGGAGGTCATTATTTTAGATCTGGACGGGGTGGAAACTAAGGGTGTTATATATATATATATATATATATATATATATATATATATATATATATATATAGAGAGAGAGAGAGAGAGAGAGAGTTAGGCTCTCCAACATACCTCATTAAACATACTTATTTTTTTTAAATAGTAAAAAAATAAATTTTGAGTTGATATTTTTTTATATGGGTTCATGATATTTCAATGTGCCCCTGTAAAAATATCTAGCTCAAACAACTGTTTTATGTTATTTTTAAAAAATAGGTAAAAAATCTGACAGTTATATAGGGTAAAAACTGTCAGTTTTTTTTTACCTATTTCTTAAAAATAACAAAAAATATTATTTTCAGTTGATTTTTTTACAGGGGCACATTGAAATATCATGAACCCATATAAAAAATGTCATCTCAAAATTATTTTTTTTTACTATTTTAAAAAATAAGTATGTTGCTAAGAGGTATATTGGAGAGCCTGATTGTGTGTGACTGTATATATATATATATATATATGATGTAATAATTAATGTAGTCTAATGATAGACATTGATATTGAACCTTATGGTATGTTTGGTTCTTTATGTGGTTTACCTATATATCCTTATGAGTGACATTTCAGGCATAGGTATTTGGGGTGGCACTTTTACATGTGTGTCTAGTAAGATTTCTTTGTCCAGAGTACGTAGGTGTGACCTATCTCTTATAATAGTTTGGATAATAATTAGTTTGATTAAATGACATTTAAAAAGGTAGAGCATTACTTTTTTTAGACTAGGAATATGTTAATAAAAATATATGTCTGTGCCTTGGGGAAAAATCCTATTTAGGTTATTGGTAGCGTTCTATGGTAATTGTACGTTACGTGATGGTTCTTAATTGCCTGGATATAAAGACCCTTGAATAGTTATGCCTTGGGTTGGGACATACGCATAGTATTGCACTTAGGGGAGATGTGAGATACTTATTGCATGTGAGAGCTGAAGGGTGGAATGTATTGCGAATTAACTACATTATTTATTGATATTAAAAGTTAGTTCTTGCAACTTTAGGTTGCGGACCCAAATTATAAAATGTCCCCTTTGGGGTTATTACTATATAAACAAGTTAACAGGGTTGAGTGATCAGACTTATGGTTGTGGCGATCCAGCTTAGAATTCACAGAGTTGGACTCATCAGTTCGTTGTAGTTGCTAGTATATTCAGAGTTACGTAGAAGGGCTACCATTGTATTATATTTTATTTTCAGTTGGAATGTTGTAATTAGAGGAGGTTTCAATTGTACTCTTTTTTATTCAGTTAAACAATTGTAATCAGAGATTTTTGTAATGGATTCAATTCTTACAATTTGGTATTTCTGTACATCATCTTTTATTGAAATATTTATTGAGTTGATTTTGGTTTCCCATGGTTTTTGGTTACGCTTTGACTTTGTGATTTAGCTAATTTCGAGGAAGAAATTCCATTATTAGGGGGGAAGAATTTAATACACCATATTTTTCCCAACTATATTTATTAATTATTGAGTAAGCATAAAATTAATAAATGGGACCAATTATCACCTGTGTGGCTTAGTAATAATAATTTGGTATAATTGAGGCGATAATTAAATATTGCATGCAGTTTGATTTTTGTAATGTATGTTAGTAATAATTAATTAGTGGTATTAATTATATGATTGGAGATATGTTTACGTGTAGGATAATTAAGTGTGCCATTTTATTAATGTGTCAAATATTACAGTGAGTTGTGGGTAATATAATATCAATTAGACTCTAAGATGATACATATGTTCGTTTATGTATTTTTATCTATTTAAATCGGTCTCAGGGGTAGGTATACCCTTGTGAGAGATTTTAAACTATCCCGTGTAGCATTCTGGGCTATTTCAAGGGCTCAAAATTATGTCACATTAAGATATACGGGATTGGAGTTTTAGAAAGTGGTTAGAACACATCATTTAGGTATTTTTCATCCACTAAGACTAGCTGTGGAAGCCTTACACACTTGGGAGAAGTTAGGCAAGCTTGGAGAGGAGAAAGTAAGGGTAATTCAAGATGGGTTCTTTAATCATCGAATTTCACGCAAGAATTTTCATGTAAAACCTTTAATAATATATTTCTCAATTTATAAGTGTTCTTTCTCATAAAATTTTAGGTTCGTAAACATGTTGGGGACTGATTTATATAATGAGTTAGGATTGAGTCTGTTTAGGATTAATTGTCGATTAAGCTTACTTGAAAGGTGAAGATTTTGGTGATAAACACCAAAATTGACATTGAATAACTAATGGGAATTACGTTAGAATCCATGATTAGGTTTGTAGTTTACCTTTTAATCGAATCCATCTTTAATTAATCTTAAATTGAAAGATATTATGTAGAGGTATTTTAGGTTAACTTGATTATTGATTAAAATCATGTTGAAATCCCTTGTATGATTATAAATCATTATGATTCTTGACCTTATATGTTAGTTTTAGGTTCTGGTGTAATGGAGATTTGACTAGAGATCTTAGTGTGACTTTAATAGAGGTTTTTAGGGAATTTTTGGGGCTGATTTTAATAGTAGGGGACAAAGCACGACTTCTTTTTTCGTTCGAATAAGGTATCTTTCTCGTTCAAATACTTTAGAATTTTAGCCATATTATGAAGAATTGAAATATGAAGGCGTGGGCGTAGGTTCCGTATGTTATTATTTTTTTTTTTTGGGTTTGATATGATTTTTCTACTAAACGGTGCGCGAGAATGAAAGTTTAATTTGGTGATTTTTAGATAGAACTTTCCTTTAGTATTACGACACCTAATTTAGTGATGGACCAGACTTAGTTAATATTGAGGAAAGTTATGTAGTTTAGAGCTATTACCTTTGTATGATTGTACTAATGTTAGGATTTGGTTAGAATGGGTAAATACACGAGTGAGTGGTACCCTATGGTCGTCTGCATATATCAGTCTTAGAGTGTAACGAGTCAAATTGTTTGGGACAATTAATTTAGGTCTTGAAATAATATAGGTCGTAAAATTAATTTAGTAATTAAGTGAAGAAACATATATCTATGTTACGAAAGAGTGTTTATATATATTGGGATATATGTACTCATAGTTTAGAAACACAATACACTATGAGTCGAATTTAATAAGGATTAGAGTTGATAATCTTAAGAACATAAAGAATAATCTAATGTTTAGGGATTTAGATAAATTTGGGTTTTCTTGAGCTCATGCGATATCCTATTTAATTATATACGTTTAACTTTGTTTCGATAGATTGTAAACCTAATTGAAATAAAGATCTTACGATATGGGCACCTAGATGGTTGGGTACACTTGAGTTTTAGCATTATCCTATATATATTTTAACAGTGCGGACTGGACATGTGTCACCTGACGGTGAGCCTAAATATTATCGAATAAATTATAGGTACTCTCTCTCTCTCTTTTCTGGGCTCACCGTCATGTAACACATGTCTAGTCCTTACTCTTAAAATGTGGGATAGTCCGCACAAGAGCAGTAGTTTTTATATATATATATAAAGAGAAAGGGAGAGGGAGAGGGGGTTGAAGGTTCTCCTATATCACACTTAGTTATAGGCATTAGGTTCTCCTACTTCACACCTAGTTATAGGCCCTAGGAAATCGTTTTTCCATTTTTTTTATTTTCCTATTGAAATCAAGCTTTAAATCAACACATGTTCAAAAAATTAGGTCAAAATATTTTTTCTAGGTATTTTTTAAAAAATTACAAAAATCTGGTGGCGTAGACCTTTATAAATGAGGTATTTTTAGCATTCCTTGTTGGAGTTATAAAAATAGCTAGAAATTGTATTTTGACCTAATTTTTTTAAACATGTGATTGGAAGGTTAATTCCACGGGTAATATAAAAAATTTGAAAAAAAAAGATTTTTAGGCCATAGATTAGGTGTGATGTATGGGTGATGTAGGAAACATGATGTGTAGGAGCCTTGCTCTCTCTTTCTCTCTCTCTCTCTCTCTCTCTCTCTCACACACACACACACACACACACACACACACACACACACACACACATATATATATATATATATATATATATATATATATATATATATTGTGTGTGTGTGTGTGTGTGTGTCATTATGTGGACATACTCGATTCACGGTGAATCTATCGATTAAGGGTTGTGTTCGATTTTGGGATTGGGTAACACACGCCAACTGAGATGTGCTAGGATGCAGTTGAGGTATTATTTTAGATTATGTAGTCAGGGATCACCACCTCGTAATGAGAGTAGTAGGATAACCCATTTCGTCTATTTATTATGGGTATGGTCAGTAGGTGGTAGTGATGCATAATGATCGCCACCATTTATGTGTGTTAGGTTTAAGTCTGTTAGGTTAAGAACTCCTCCGAACTTGCCGATAGAATCACAAGATGGACACCAAGGGTAGATGCCTTCTCGTTTTATAGTAGAATAGTTTTACTATCCCATAAATTTATAAGATAATTAAAGGGTAGATTGCATCAACAATGCAAGACTCCAATGGTATTGATGAGATGAGATGCATTTTAAACTTTTCCACATAATTTTGTGGTTCCCCATTTTTTGTCTCACTATTGTATATTTTTTCGAATTCACTTTAATTAAAAAATATGGGTAATATTATAACTCTCTCTACACACCCGAAAACAACTACTAGAATCTCTATTTGCGGGGACACAACCCTAAATCCTCTCTCTCTCACGGCAAATAGGTTCCCTATGCACCTGTCCTCTGCCATTCTTCCCTAACATAAACACCGACCCACCCCATTCTTCACCATCGATAGAAACCACCTTTCATTTGTCATCGTCGACAATACAACACCCGTTCCCACTCACTATTTAGTTTTTCTTACTTACAATGTTCACTCTAACTTGGTTTATATATTTTTTGGTTGTAATATCAGGTTTTTATTTCATATTAATTTTTTCCAAATCCAGATCTTTTGAAGGTATGGATCTATATACTATATACCTCTCTTCCATCTTTTATCCATTTCTTTGTCTATAATTAAAGAACCAGCCACTGTGGGGTAAGTATTTTGAGCATGGATTGGATTTATGAGTATTCTTTATTCTTTCGGAGGTTCCCATTTCCTATGTAGTTCTCTTATCAGAGATTTTTGGTATGTAAGTGCAAATGGTAATATCTTCAAATTACTTTACTACGTACGTTTTTGGTATTAATTGCGAAACATGCAAAAAATATTATTGGTCATTCTTATTGGTGCTCATTTTAGCCAAGGTATAAGGAATTAGAGCTCTCGCATATATGAATGGTCATGTTTAGATTTTTTTGATGTACAGATAGAGGGATTGCATGTTTGAAGGTTGGTATTCCACCAAAGAAAATCTGTAAGTGCATATTTTATATGTTCCAACTTTCATGAATTATCTTATTGATTACTACCCAGTAAAGGGTATGTATTTATTTATAATTTTTCTCTGATTTTGAGGATCACCTACAATAATCAGGTGATTTGTAAAGCAACTCTTGAGAGGTCACAATGAAAATCCATCCCTCCTTTACGAGGTACATGTTTGTTGTTAATTTTTTATTTTCATTATTTTGACCTAGTGTACTAAATATTATCCTTTATTTTATGTTAGTGTACTAACTAGGTATTATATTGACACTGATTCATCTCATTTTTCTCTTGAGTTATATAGGAATGTTGAAAACAAATCATGAAGCACACAACAATATCAAATTGATGTTAAATGTTCTTAAGTTGTAAGAATATTCTGTGTCATTTTTATAACACTACAATCTTGCTACATATTGTTGATACCAAAACTTACCCACCTACGTGAACTAATCAGAAGTGGACAAATGTCTCCCTCCGTGGAAAAAATCCTAGTCAATAAAGAGTTACTCGGCAGGCATGCCGACCAACATGAAGAATGCAGACCATTAAGATGATTAAGTGCCAGTACACGTGAAGTACAATCAAGAGTCTTATCACACATGGTTCATGGAACCAATCGTTATATTCATTATATACGGGTAAATGCTTGAACATATAAAAGCATTCCAACCCTTCATCTCCGAGTCACTATAAATACATTGTATTCCTTTCATCAAAGGTAAGATAGAACGAATTCTACGATATTCTTATTAACGAGAGTACTAGATTTCTGTAATCTCTAAAATCAATACCATAATAGTGGATATAGGATTTCTTATATAGAAGAACCACTTTAGAACTCGGTGTCTTTAATTTAATTATCTTATTGCAATTTTATATTTTATCCGTGATTATAAATTTGGATCTAGTCCATTTTTAGCATTAACAGATTGGCGCCGTCTATGGGAAAGTGTGCCCAATTTCCGTTCTCAATGTTATATATCCATTATCAAGGAAAAATGAATGATCCAAATCCCAGTGCCAGGAACGAAGGCAACCCAACCTTTCCATCTGCTCCGCCTATAGCAGTCGACCTAAATGGGATTCTTGTCAAGTATTGGCAGGAGTCAAGATGCTATGCAGGAAATAATGAGATAATTAGCATAGTCAATACAAACCAGATTTTTAGCCATATCCAAAAAGTAAGTAAATCCTTCATTAAGGAGAGAAATGTTGCTTCCACCTCCTACGCATAGCTGACATAGCTATTCCATATCATCTGATGATAGGACTTATCACCCAGGAGTTAATTCATCGGTTAGAGCAATAGAGTTCTATAATGGATATACTTTCTCTCCTAAAAGTCCAAGAGTCATGAAGAGATTGAGTAGAGCTTCACCTTTAATCGTTTGTGACCCCAAGAAAATAAGAACCTTCATAGGGCATTATCCAAAAGCACCTAGTATCCAACCGACCATCATGAAGCCTCAGTCAGGTCAAGATCAAGTGTTGGATAATTTGTACACGCCAAGAAGACTTATTAGGAAGAGATCTCAACAAAAACACATGGTCTAGACAACCGAGATACTTCACAGAAAACTGATGCCGGCAATCCGTCATGGAAAGGTTCAATCCAGCGATTGGAAGATAGACTAGGAGAATTGAAAAATCAAAGAATCCCTTACAAATGAGTTTTGTTAAAGGGTCTCCCTTTATTCAGGAAATCATTGATTTCCTAACTCCATCTAAGTTTAAAACCCTTGTGGTCACTCCAAAATATAATGGAAAAACTGATCCAATTTTGCACATTGAACAATATCAAGCTTCGGCTGACATCTGTTTAGTCCCGGATGAGATGAGATGTAGAGAATTCTTGAGTACCATTACGGTTTCTGCCAAAATGTGGTACAATAATTTGCCCCGAGGATAAATTGGAAACTTCAACTAGCTTATCGAGCCATTCATCAACAACTTTTGTTTTGGGTCTAAACCAGTTGAGAGAGTAGACCCTCTCTTGAGTGTAAGGTAGCAAGTAGGGGAAACAAATAGGGAGTACATCACTCGTTTTAATAATGAGAAATTGGAAGTGGTTGACTATAAGGAGAAAACAACCATCACTGCTCTCATGAGTGGCTTTCTTCCAAAGAAATTACATTATGCTATGGCTAAAGTTCCTCCTAAAACCATGACTGAGCTCATGGCTAAAGAAGGAAAAATAATGAATGCTAAGGAAGTAAGGGTCGCAAAGTAGAGTGCAGCCACAAAGCTCGATAGGAAGGATCAAAAGGAGTATAAGGAGCAAAAATACAAGAATAATGATAAACCCAAAAAGTATGGAACCTATACTCCATTGACTGTTATCATTCACCGTATCCTAGAGGAAATCAAACACAATAAGGATTTGCAATGGCTTGCAAGGTTAAGGGAGCCTCCTAACAGGAGGGATAAATCTAAATATTATGAATTCCACGCCATACAAAAGATAACTATATCATTTTGAAGAATGAAGTGGAAACTCTTATTTATCAAGGAAAACTAAACAAATATGTTCATCGACTAGAAGGCGGAGAAGCAAGGGGAAGGTCAAATTCTCCTTGCAAGCCTAGAGATGACAAGAAGAGAAACCGTGAAGATGGTTATGAAGATGATCCTAACCTATTAAAGAAGCTGAAGTAACTAAAATGTGAGGTAACTATGATCAGTTTTGGTTCATTTGATTGTCATGTAATTATAGGTGGCGATGCAGGAGGAGGTGATCACACCGCCGAGAGAAAAGCTTACTTGAGACTGTTCTTACATCTAGAGAATGAATCTGAACGAAGATAATCGACCCGGGAAGGTCAACAAAGACAAATTGGTAATCGTATTTTCCAAGAACGACCTCTCTGGGGAGTACTTCAGCACCATAATGAGTCATTGATTGTCAAGTTCAAAATCCAGGATGCTGTCATTGCCAGGGTTTTGACTGATAATCGGAGCTCGAGCGAAATAATATTTTACCCATGTTTTCAAAGCTTAGACTTGAGACCCAACCAAGTAGAACCGTACCACATGCCACTAATAGGTTTCTTGGGTGAAATTTTTTACCCACTGGGTACAGTTAGGCTAGAAGTGTTATTCGGCACTTGGGCGACGAGCCATACTGAATCTTTTTTATGATGGATAAAAATGTTCAATATGCCTATAATATGATCCTCGATAGGGTAGGATTGAAGAAGTTTGAAGTCGTACCATCTTTAGTTCATCAATGTTTGAAGTTCCCAACTCATTTTGGGGTTGGTGTTATGAAAGGTGAGCAAAAGGTGGCCATAGAGTTGAAAAAGGTACACAAGGGTCACACTAGAAAGAACCGAGTGGTACTTGCTAATGCGTATTAGGTAAATTAAAAATTCTCCAACTCTTTTAAATCTTTAATACAAAATCTATTATAAATTTTAAGTGAGAAAACACTCACGCACACTATTAGTAAAGGTGATGATGCTAGAAGTAAAGAATAATTCCCTTTAAGAATGAGATGAGGAAAAGTAGAGTGTGACACAATATATGTTATCGAGGAACCCACCTTAGTGGTAAACCCCGTGTCCCTAGTCCCAGGACAGCCCGCACACTCAAGTCCACTATTACCGATTACAGGTTACAGGTTACAGATTACAGTCCTCCAAGTCCACAATGAATTACACTAAGCAAATACAAACCCGTACACCCAGCCTAGTCTAAAACAACCCAACTTGACTGAAAATCAGTCAACCCAATAACACCCCGGTAATAGAGACTATCACTCACTCACAACACAAGCACGACGACACACTCAAACCCGAGACCCCGTGAAGTTGTGCAACACACAAATATAATAATAGATATTGTTTTTAATCAAAACAACAAAAATAATCTTGTTTAAAAATAGACCAAACAACCAAGGTTTAAATCTATTTTAATTGACAAGACAAATTACCAATCAAGGACTAATTGAAAGGTAAGACAATATTGAATTAATCAATACTAAAAAGAATGCTTAAATATCAAGTCCCAAGACACAAGTAAGGTCTTCCTTAATATTTAATATTCAAGTAAAGATTAATTCTAAAAACAAATTAGTTGGCGCAAATAACCACAAATAAAATTCCAACAATTGTGTCGCGCAACTAAGATAAAAATTAACCTAACACCAAATATAATATGAATCAATTTAAATAGGTGTTATGTTAAAAATATTAAGTCCAAGTAAAATGAGCAAAAGATAAATAAGTGTAGCACTTAGCTCATACAAATTGGGACTTAATTAAAATAAATAAAATAAGGTTTCAAGAATTAAATTTCAATTTTAGTATAAACCAATACTATGACAAGGGTTGGATCAAATACTCATACACATAAACACTACCTTAAGTTATAAAAGAATACAACAAAAAGTATTCAACTTAGGCAATAAAAAGTGTACGAGTCAAATGGTACAATCCAAGTCAAGTGAGTACGAGATAAAGAGTGTAGTACTCGACTCACTAAAATAGGATGGGTTTAACTAAAATAAAATTTAAATAAATAAAGATGTGATATAAAGACTACACACTAATTAAACCCAACTAAATAAAGTGAACACACAAAAGTTCAACTTAGAGGGTGTAACTAGTTAGTCAAAAATCAAATTATCTTTATCTCAAATAAATTAAATTTAAATCAGATTTAAATAAAATATTATTTTAATAAAAAGTGTGTGACACAAACAAGTTGTCAAGTCTAATAAACAAGTGTACACGCAAACTGAAATGGGTGTAAATAACTCTCCAAACCAAACACCCAAATAAGCCTACTAAATTTCAGTCCCAACAAATTTTAGTACAAATAAATTTATCCAAATAAAGTTTGCCCAAAATAAAGTCAAAGTCCAAATAAACAAAGTGCACACACTAAATAAGTTGGGTATAAACTAAGCTCCAACAACAAATACCCAACACCCAAATAAATTTTAATTCAAATTAAAATATTATTTTTATAAACAATGTGTGACACAAAATAATCTAAGTCCAATAAAAAAATGCACACAAAATAAGTTGGGTGTAAAGTAAAATCCAACAACAAACACACAACACCCAACTAAATTTAGACTTTGTTCCAAAGATAGTTCAAACAAAAATTTGTCTAAATAAATTTTAGTCTACAAAAATTTAAATACAAAATGTGTGGCACAAAATAATCTAAGTAAATAAGTGCACACACTAAATGAGCCCAACAAAAGGACTTAGTACAAAACAGTTCCAAATTTCAGTTCAAAATAAATCCAAGTTCAAATTAATTTATGGTTCAAATTAATGTTCAAGAACAAATTAATTTTTGTCAAAAAAATTTAATCCAAATAAATATTTAGTCCAAAGAAAATTATTTAGTCTAAATATTTAATTCACACCACAAGCAGATTTGTCCAAACACAACTTAGTGTTGCAAAGACCTGTTAATGAACTAAACAAAACTTCTAAAACTTTATACAGCTATATATGTATATATGTATAAAACTGTGTGTGTGTATATATATGTATAAACCGTGTGTGTGTGTGTGTATATATATATATATAAAACTGTGTATGTATGAATTTATATATAAACACACACCAACACACACACACTGCAAACACACGCACACACAGAAATCTGCACACACTACACACAGCACACACACACACACTGTTCACACGCACACACACAAATCTGCACACACTACACACACACACTGTTCACACGCACACACAGAAGACACAGATCTGAAAAAAAATTTTTTATATATATATATATATATATATATATATATATGTATGTGTGTGTGTGTGTATATGTATATATTAGATATATATAGAGAGAGAGGAAAAACAGTTACCAAAAAATTGTCGCCGGAAACTTGAGTCCACCGGAAAAATCAACTCCGGAAAAAAACAGACCACGAGAGAGATAGCACCACCGGAAAATCAAGGCCGGAAAAACAGGCCGGTACCGGACCACCTCAAAAACAGTCCGAAAAAGAAACCCACACCGGAACCTCCAACCGGAAAACCCAATCACCACACCGGAAAGGCTAAACCTCCAAATCGGAAACCCAATACTTAAATCAAAGCTCCAAAACAAATCTCTCAAGATGAAGAGAGAAAAGAGAGCAAAAAAAATGAGAGAGAGAATGGAGTTCGGCCAAGGAAAAATGAGAGAGAGAGAGTGACGGCCAAAAAAAAAAATGAGCTTGAGAGAGAGAGAAAGAGGTTAACTTATACCAAAAAAATAAACCCTAAAGGGTTCTCCAAAAAGCCCAAAGCTTAAAAAGCCAAAAAAAATAAAAACACACACAAAAAAATAAAATCCGAAAATAAGAAATAAAAAATAAAACAAAAAAAATGAAACAAAAAAAAAACACAAAATAAATATTCTGAATAAAAAAAATATTTTATATATCAAGTCAAATAAAATAAAAGACTTGAAATATAAAATAAACTTTAAATTCAGAAAAATATCAAAACTCACACAAGAAAAAATAAATAAATTATATGACACCCAAAATAATTTGTACATTACACAAAAAATATTTTTCTCAAAAAATTAATTTATATAATAAATCAATATAGGAAAATATGATTTAAGATATAAAAAATAGATTTGAATAAAAATAAACAAATGCAAGAGCATATAACTAAAAATTGTTTGTCTCAAGATTGAGCCAACACAAGAAGAATGAGATTTTCAATCTCCCCCTTTGGCCAATTTTGAGACAAACAAAAAACTGAGACTCAAAAACAAAGAATTACATAACTCAACTATACACATGAGTCCTAAAACAAAAGAGGATACATAACTCTACTAACCACAAGAGTCCTAATCAAACAAAGAAGAGAACAAAGCTCCAACTAACAGCACAAATTCCTAAAAGACTCAAAAATACAACACCAAAAGAGTCTCCAATTCTCCCCCTGTTTGTCTCAAAGGGACAAAGGGTAGGGAAGAATCCTACAAAATAAAAGTTAGTACAACATGAATATGCAATTTAAAATGTACTAACAAATAAACTAAAACAAACTAAAGCAAAATTAGTTTGAAATTTCGATACTCCTCATTTGAGTACCTAAATCATCTTTCTTAACCCACTTTGATTTGACATTAGGAATAACGGTCTTAAATGGGGCAAAATTAACATTAGTAAGAGAACAATTCTTAACAACATTAGACTTTAAACGGACCTTGGACAAATTTTTAACACCATTTTGTTGTCTACTTAAACGCTTATAGCAAAACTGTCCCAAATGACCCTTTTGAAGACAAAAACTGCATTTAAATACATGCCTATCATTTGATTTAGCGTTATCATGAAAGCTCACATTTTTATCATATGCAGATTTTCTAGTTAAATTCAAACGCTCAAAACAGAATTGTTCTAAATGACCAAATTTAGAATAAAAGTTACATTTATAAACAGGTTTAACAACATGTTTACACTTAGCATTCAGAGGCAATTTAGAATTTCTGCATATAGTGGGCAGCTTTTCAGAATCAAAGTTCAACTTTTTATGACAAAACTGCTCTAAATGACCCATTTTAAAACAGAAATTACACCTAAAACCAGAATTTTCAGCATGTTTATTTCTATCAAAATGACTATTTTTACCCAAAACAGCTTGTTTCTGCATTAATTTCTGAACACAAAATTTTTCAATATGGCCAGTTTTAGAACAAAAACTGCATTTCAGCATAGGTTTGGCATTTTTAACATTTCGCTGATTTTCAATTTTTCTAAAAATGCCTATATTAGCATTATTCTGTCCAAGTCTTTTGTAGCAGAATTTTTCAGTATGTCCATTTTTAGAGCAAAAATTACATTTAAGAGCAGGCTTTGCAGTTTTGAAATTCCCAACATTTTGAATTTGCCTAAATTTGCCTAGATCAGTTTTGTTTTGTCCTAATTTCTTAAAACAAAATTTTTCTAAATGACCATTCTTATGGCAAAAACCACACTGAAAATTAGGTTTGACAAAATAATTATTTCCAACTTTTTGATTTTTCCTAACTTTGCCTAAATCAAAACTATTCTGCCCTAATTTCTTGACGCAAAACTTTTCTAAATGCCCAATTTTATGACAAAAATCACATTTAAGAACAGATTTACCACTTGAAGAACAACCCTCATTTTCAAAATGTTTATAAGACAACTTAATTTCGTTTGAATCGGGAAATTGTTCCTTAGAGTTTATAAAATTGGTAACATCAAATTCTTTTCCTTCAAAACCAAGCCCTTTAGTAGGAACAAAATCAGAATAAGAGTTTGTTGGATCATAACATGTATTTTCATTAATAGTTTTGACAGCATCACCGGCATTCCAATAACTCTTTAACTTTTTCAAAGTCACTTCTAGTTCCTTTTTACATTTATCAAATTTAATCAAAACGGCATTTTGTTCAACTTGAGATTCATCAAATTTACACAAAACTTCCTTGTTTTTAGTTTCAAGAGAATGATTAAGTTCGGTTAACATAATAATCCTTTTCTCTAAAAATGAAACATCATTTTCAAGTTCATCAATACGAGAAACAGATTCTTCGGTTATTAACTTGATTTGATCGCATAAAATGTCATTTTTAGCCATTAAACTAGAATTAATTTGACATAAGTCATTGCAATCCTCAATCGTGTTCTCAAAAGATTTATTACTCACACAATCCTCTAAATTTGTACTCACGCACCCTTCCAAAATGACATTATTGTCTTCATTTTCAGATTCATCAACATCACCAAAAATATCATCAACATTAGATATAGAAGCTGTGAATGTAGGGTGACATGGAGTAGGTGAGGTACGAGATAAAATCACACTGTCTAAAACAAAATTATCTACACATAAATCAGAGTCATCCGAACTAGTAGATACGCAATCATTAATGCCTTTGGATAAAGTAAGTGGCGCAACAACATATTTAGTGCCACAAATAGTAGTAGGAGATAATAAGTGATCAAAATTATCTTTATCACTATCAGTATCATAATCAGTAATACCATCCCAAATATTTGTAGAAATAGGGGCAACAAATTTAGTATCACAAATAGGTGTAGAAGGCCATATATGGTTAAAATTATCCTCATCACTATCACTATCAGACATATCATCCCACATTTTAAACCAAGATGTAGAAGATTTTGGAATGTTATATTGAGAGTAAAGCTTTTCATCATTAGAACATTCATAAAGGGATTTTTTCAAAGAAAAAATAGCATCACCAATTTGTTTTCCCATAATAAAAAATAGATTTTAAATGATATAAAATATAGATTTTAAAAAGAGTTCAGGATCTTTGCGGAATAAAAACTTTTATAAAGTGAATCCTGAAGCTCTGATACCACTTGAAAAAGGTACCCAAGGGTCACACTAGAAAGAACCGAGTGGTACTTGCTAATGCGTATTAGGTAAATTAAAAATTCTCCAACTCTTTTAAATCTTTAATACAAAATCTATTATAAATTTTAAGCGAGAAAACACTCACGCACACTATTAGTAAAGGTGATGATGCTAGAAGTAAAGAATAATTCCCTTTAAGAATGAGATGAGGAAAAGTAGAGTGTGACACAATATATGTTATCGAGGAACCCACCTTAGTGGTAAACCCGGTGTCCCTAGTCCCAGGACAGCCCGCACACTCAAGTCCACTATTACCGATTACAGGTTACAGGTTACAGATTACAGTCCTCCAAGTCCACAATGAATTACACTAAGCAAATACAAACCCGTACACCCAGCCTAGTCTAAAACAACCCAACTTGACTGAAAATCAGTCAACCCAATAACACCCCGGTAATAGAGACTATCACTCACTCACAACACAAGCACGACGACACACTCAAACCCGAGACCCCGTGAAGTTGTGCAACACACAAATATAATAATAGATATTGTTTTTAATCAAAACAACAAAAATAATCTTGTTTAAAAATAGACCAAACAACCAAGGTTTAAATCTATTTTAATTGACAAGACAAATTACCAATCAAGGACTAATTGAAAGGTAAGACAATATTGAATTAATCAATACTAAAAAGAATGCTTAAATATCAAGTCCCAAGACACAAGTAAGGTCTTCCTTAATATTTAATATTCAAGTAAAGATTAATTCTAAAAACAAATTAGTTGGCGCAAATAACCACAAATAAAATTCCAACAATTGTGTCGCGCAACTAAGATAAAAATTAACCTAACACCAAATATAATATGAATCAATTTAAATAGGTGTTATGTTAAAAATATTAAGTCCAAGTAAAATGAGCAAAAGATAAATAAGTGTAGCACTTAGCTCATACAAATTGGGACTTAATTAAAATAAATAAAATAAGGTTTCAAGAATTAAATTTCAATTTTAGTATAAACCAATACTATGACAAGGGTTGGATCAAATACTCATACACATAAACACTACCTTAAGTTATAAAAGAATACAACAAAAAGTATTCAACTTAGGCAATAAAAAGTGTACGAGTCAAATGGTACAATCCAAGTCAAGTGAGTACGAGATAAAGAGTGTAGTACTCGACTCACTAAAATAGGATGGGTTTAACTAAAATAAAATTTAAATAAATAAAGATGTGATATAAAGACTACACACTAATTAAACCCAACTAAATAAAGTGAACACACAAAAGTTCAACTTAGAGGGTGTAACTAGTTAGTCAAAAATCAAATTATCTTTATCTCAAATAAATTAAATTTAAATCAGATTTAAATAAAATATTATTTTAATAAAAAGTGTGTGACACAAACAAGTTGTCAAGTCTAATAAACAAGTGTACACGCAAACTGAAATGGGTGTAAATAACTCTCCAAACCAAACACCCAAATAAGCCTACTAAATTTCAGTCCCAACAAATTTTAGTACAAATAAATTTATCCAAATAAAGTTTGCCCAAAATAAAGTCAAAGTCCAAATAAACAAAGTGCACACACTAAATAAGTTGGGTATAAACTAAGCTCCAACAACAAATACCCAACACCCAAATAAATTTTAATTCAAATTAAAATATTATTTTTATAAACAATGTGTGACACAAAATAATCTAAGTCCAATAAAAAAATGCACACAAAATAAGTTGGGTGTAAAGTAAAATCCAACAACAAACACACAACACCCAACTAAATTTAGACTTTGTTCCAAAGATAGTTCAAACAAAAATTTGTCTAAATAAATTTTAGTCTACAAAAATTTAAATACAAAATGTGTGGCACAAAATAATCTAAGTAAATAAGTGCACACACTAAATGAGCCCAACAAAAGGACTTAGTACAAAACAGTTCCAAATTTCAGTTCAAAATAAATCCAAGTTCAAATTAATTTATGGTTCAAATTAATGTTCAAGAACAAATTAATTTTTGTCAAAAAAATTTAATCCAAATAAATATTTAGTCCAAAGAAAATTATTTAGTCTAAATATTTAATTCACACCACAAGCAGATTTGTCCAAACACAACTTAGTGTTGCAAAGACCTGTTAATGAACTAAACAAAACTTCTAAAACTTTATACAGCTATATATGTATATATGTATAAAACTGTGTGTGTGTATATATATGTATAAACCGTGTGTGTGTGTGTGTATATATATATATATATAAAACTGTGTATGTATGAATTTATATATAAACACACACCAACACACACACACTGCAAACACACGCACACACAGAAATCTGCACACACTACACACAGCACACACACACACACTGTTCACACGCACACACACAAATCTGCACACACTACACACACACACTGTTCACACGCACACACAGAAGACACAGATCTGAAAAAAAAAAAATTTATATATATATATGTATGTGTGTGTGTGTGTATATGTATATATTAGATATATATAGAGAGAGAGGAAAAACAGTTACCAAAAAATTGTCGCCGGAAACTTGAGTCCACCGGAAAAATCAACTCCGGAAAAAAACAGACCACGAGAGAGATAGCACCACCGGAAAATCAAGGCCGGAAAAACAGGCCGGTACCGGACCACCTCAAAAACAGTCCGAAAAAGAAACCCACACCGGAACCTCCAACCGGAAAACCCAATCACCACACCGGAAAGGCTAAACCTCCAAATCGGAAACCCAATACTTAAATCAAAGCTCCAAAACAAATCTCTCAAGATGAAGAGAGAAAAGAGAGCAAAAAAAATGAGAGAGAGAATGGAGTTCGGCCAAGGAAAAATGAGAGAGAGAGAGTGACGGCCAAAAAAAAAAATGAGCTTGAGAGAGAGAGAAAGAGGTTAACTTATACCAAAAAAATAAACCCTAAAGGGTTCTCCAAAAAGCCCAAAGCTTAAAAAGCCAAAAAAAATAAAAACACACAAAAAAAAATAAAATCCGAAAATAAGAAATAAAAAATAAAACAAAAAAAATGAAACAAAAAAAAAACACAAAATAAATATTCTGAATAAAAAAAATATTTTATATATCAAGTCAAATAAAATAAAAGACTTGAAATATAAAATAAACTTTAAATTCAGAAAAATATCAAAACTCACACAAGAAAAAATAAATAAATTATATGACACCCAAAATAATTTGTACATTACACAAAAAATATTTTTCTCAAAAAATTAATTTATATAATAAATCAATATAGGAAAATATGATTTAAGATATAAAAAATAGATTTGAATAAAAATAAACAAATGCAAGATCATATAACTAAAAATTGTTTGTCTCAAGATTGAGCCAACACAAGAAGAATGAGATTTTCAATCTCCCCCTTTGGCCAATTTTGAGACAAACAAAAAACTGAGACTCAAAAACAAAGAATTACATAACTCAACTATACACATGAGTCCTAAAACAAAAGAGGATACATAACTCTACTAACCACAAGAGTCCTAATCAAACAAAGAAGAGAACAAAGCTCCAACTAACAGCACAAATTCCTAAAAGACTCAAAAATACAACACCAAAAGAGTCTCCAATTCTCCCCCTGTTTGTCTCAAAGGGACAAAGGGTAGGGAAGAATCCTACAAAATAAAAGTTAGTACAACATGAATATGCAATTTAAAATGTACTAACAAATAAACTAAAACAAACTAAAGCAAAATTAGTTTGAAATTTCGATACTCCTCATTTGAGTACCTAAATCATCTTTCTTAACCCACTTTGATTTGACATTAGGAATAACGGTCTTAAATGGGGCAAAATTAACATTAGTAAGAGAACAATTCTTAACAACATTAGACTTTAAACGGACCTTGGACAAATTTTTAACACCATTTTGTTGTCTACTTAAACGCTTATAGCAAAACTGTCCCAAATGACCCTTTTGAAGACAAAAACTGCATTTAAATACATGCCTATCATTTGATTTAGCGTTATCATGAAAGCTCACATTTTTATCATATGCAGATTTTCTAGTTAAATTCAAACGCTCAAAACAGAATTGTTCTAAATGACCAAATTTAGAATAAAAGTTACATTTATAAACAGGTTTAACAACATGTTTACACTTAGCATTCAGAGGCAATTTAGAATTTCTGCATATAGTGGGCAGCTTTTCAGAATCAAAGTTCAACTTTTTATGACAAAACTGCTCTAAATGACCCATTTTAAAACAGAAATTACACCTAAAACCAGAATTTTCAGCATGTTTATTTCTATCAAAATGACTATTTTTACCCAAAACAGCTTGTTTCTGCATTAATTTCTGAACACAAAATTTTTCAATATGGCCAGTTTTAGAACAAAAACTGCATTTCAGCATAGGTTTGGCATTTTTAACATTTCGCTGATTTTCAATTTTTCTAAAAATGCCTATATTAGCATTATTCTGCCCAAGTCTTTTGTAGCAGAATTTTTCAGTATGTCCATTTTTAGAGCAAAAATTACATTTAAGAGCAGGCTTTGCAGTTTTGAAATTCCCAACATTTTGAATTTGCCTAAATTTGCCTAGATCAGTTTTGTTTTGTCCTAATTTCTTAAAACAAAATTTTTCTAAATGACCATTCTTATGGCAAAAACCACACTGAAAATTAGGTTTGACAAAATAATTATTTCCAACTTTTTGATTTTTCCTAACTTTGCCTAAATCAAAACTATTCTGCCCTAATTTCTTGACGCAAAACTTTTCTAAATGCCCAATTTTATGACAAAAATCACATTTAAGAACAGATTTACCACTTGAAGAACAACCCTCATTTTCAAAATGTTTATAAGACAACTTAATTTCGTTTGAATCGGGAAATTGTTCCTTAGAGTTTATAAAATTGGTAACATCAAATTCTTTTCCTTCAAAACCAAGCCCTTTAGTAGGAACAAAATCAGAATAAGAGTTTGTTGGATCATAACATGTATTTTCATTAATAGTTTTGACAGCATCACCGGCATTCCAATAACTCTTTAACTTTTTCAAAGTCACTTCTAGTTCCTTTTTACATTTATCAAATTTAATCAAAACGGCATTTTGTTCAACTTGAGATTCATCAAATTTACACAAAACTTCCTTGTTTTTAGTTTCAAGAGAATGATTAAGTTCGGTTAACATAATAATCCTTTTCTCTAAAAATGAAACATCATTTTCAAGTTCATCAATACGAGAAACAGATTCTTCGGTTATTAACTTGATTTGATCGCATAAAATGTCATTTTTAGCCATTAAACTAGAATTAATTTGACATAAGTCATTGCAATCCTCAATCGTGTTCTCAAAAGATTTATTACTCACACAATCCTCTAAATTTGTACTCACGCACCCTTCCAAAATGACATTATTGTCTTCATTTTCAGATTCATCAACATCACCAAAAATATCATCAACATTAGATATAGAAGCTGTGAATGTAGGGTGACATGGAGTAGGTGAGGTACGAGATAAAATCACACTGTCTAAAACAAAATTATCTACACATAAATCAGAGTCATCCGAACTAGTAGATACGCAATCATTAATGCCTTTGGATAAAGTAAGTGGCGCAACAACAGATTTAGTGCCACAAATAGTAGTAGGAGATAATAAGTGATCAAAATTATCTTTATCACTATCAGTATCATAATCAGTAATACCATCCCAAATATTTGTAGAAATAGGGGCAACAAATTTAGTATCACAAATAGGTGTAGAAGGCCATATATGGTTAAAATTATCCTCATCACTATCACTATCAGACATATCATCCCACATTTTAAACCAAGATGTAGAAGATTTTGGAATGTTATATTGAGAGTAAAGCTTTTCATCATTAGAACATTCATAAAGGGATTTTTTCAAAGAAAAAATAGCATCACCAATTTGTTTTCCCATAATAAAAAATAGATTTTAAATGATATAAAATATAGATTTTAAAAAGAGTTCAGGATCTTTGCGGAATAAAAACTTTTATAAAGTGAATCCTGAAGCTCTGATACCACTTGAAAAAGGTACCCAAGGGTCACACTAGAAAGAACCGAGTGGTACTTGCTAATGCGTATTAGGTAAATTAAAAATTCTCCAACTCTTTTAAATCTTTAATACAAAATCTATTATAAATTTTAAGCGAGAAAACACTCACGCACACTATTAGTAAAGGTGATGATGCTAGAAGTAAAGAATAATTCCCTTTAAGAATGAGATGAGGAAAAGTAGAGTGTGACACAATATATGTTATCGAGGAACCCACCTTAGTGGTAAACCCCGTGTCCCTAGTCCCAGGACAGCCCGCACACTCAAGTCCACTATTACCGATTACAGGTTACAGGTTACAGATTACAGTCCTCCAAGTCCACAATGAATTACACTAAGCAAATACAAACCCGTACACCCAGCCTAGTCTAAAACAACCCAACTTGACTGAAAATCAGTCAACCCAATAACACCCCGGTAATAGAGACTATCACTCACTCACAACACAAGCACGACGACACACTCAAACCCGAGACCCCGTGAAGTTGTGCAACACACAAATATAATAATAGATATTGTTTTTAATCAAAACAACAAAAATAATCTTGTTTAAAAATAGACCAAACAACCAAGGTTTAAATCTATTTTAATTGACAAGACAAATTACCAATCAAGGACTAATTGAAAGGTAAGACAATATTGAATTAATCAATACTAAAAAGAATGCTTAAATATCAAGTCCCAAGACACAAGTAAGGTCTTCCTTAATATTTAATATTCAAGTAAAGATTAATTCTAAAAACAAATTAGTTGGCGCAAATAACCACAAATAAAATTCCAACAATTGTGTCGCGCAACTAAGATAAAAATTAACCTAACACCAAATATAATATGAATCAATTTAAATAGGTGTTATGTTAAAAATATTAAGTCCAAGTAAAATGAGCAAAAGATAAATAAGTGTAGCACTTAGCTCATACAAATTGGGACTTAATTAAAATAAATAAAATAAGGTTTCAAGAATTAAATTTCAATTTTAGTATAAACCAATACTATGACAAGGGTTGGATCAAATACTCATACACATAAACACTACCTTAAGTTATAAAAGAATACAACAAAAAGTATTCAACTTAGGCAATAAAAAGTGTACGAGTCAAATGGTACAATCCAAGTCAAGTGAGTACGAGATAAAGAGTGTAGTACTCGACTCACTAAAATAGGATGGGTTTAACTAAAATAAAATTTAAATAAATAAAGATGTGATATAAAGACTACACACTAATTAAACCCAACTAAATAAAGTGAACACACAAAAGTTCAACTTAGAGGGTGTAACTAGTTAGTCAAAAATCAAATTATCTTTATCTCAAATAAATTAAATTTAAATCAGATTTAAATAAAATATTATTTTAATAAAAAGTGTGTGACACAAACAAGTTGTCAAGTCTAATAAACAAGTGTACACGCAAACTGAAATGGGTGTAAATAACTCTCCAAACCAAACACCCAAATAAGCCTACTAAATTTCAGTCCCAACAAATTTTAGTACAAATAAATTTATCCAAATAAAGTTTGCCCAAAATAAAGTCAAAGTCCAAATAAACAAAGTGCACACACTAAATAAGTTGGGTATAAACTAAGCTCCAACAACAAATACCCAACACCCAAATAAATTTTAATTCAAATTAAAATATTATTTTTATAAACAATGTGTGACACAAAATAATCTAAGTCCAATAAAAAAATGCACACAAAATAAGTTGGGTGTAAAGTAAAATCCAACAACAAACACACAACACCCAACTAAATTTAGACTTTGTTCCAAAGATAGTTCAAACAAAAATTTGTCTAAATAAATTTTAGTCTACAAAAATTTAAATACAAAATGTGTGGCACAAAATAATCTAAGTAAATAAGTGCACACACTAAATGAGCCCAACAAAAGGACTTAGTACAAAACAGTTCCAAATTTCAGTTCAAAATAAATCCAAGTTCAAATTAATTTATGGTTCAAATTAATGTTCAAGAACAAATTAATTTTTGTCAAAAAAATTTAATCCAAATAAATATTTAGTCCAAAGAAAATTATTTAGTCTAAATATTTAATTCACACCACAAGCAGATTTGTCCAAACACAACTTAGTGTTGCAAAGACCTGTTAATGAACTAAACAAAACTTCTAAAACTTTATACAGCTATATATGTATATATGTATAAAACTGTGTGTGTGTATATATATGTATAAACCGTGTGTGTGTGTGTATATATATATATATATATAAAACTGTGTATGTATGAATTTATATATAAACACACACCAACACACACACACTGCAAACACACGCACACACAGAAATCTGCACACACTACACACAGCACACACACACACACTGTTCACACGCACACACACAAATCTGCACACACTACACACACACACTGTTCACACGCACACACAGAAGACACAGATCTGAAAAAAAAAATTATATATATATATATGTATGTATGTGTGTGTGTGTGTATATGTATATATTAGATATATAGAGAGAGAGAGGAAAAACAGTTACCAAAAAATTGTCGCCGGAAACTTGAGTCCACCGGAAAAATCAACTCCGGAAAAAAACAGACCACGAGAGAGATAGCACCACCGGAAAATCAAGGCCGGAAAAACAGGCCGGTACCGGACCACCTCAAAAACAGTCCGAAAAAGAAACCCACACCGGAACCTCCAACCGGAAAACCCAATCACCACACCGGAAAGGCTAAACCTCCAAATCGGAAACCCAATACTTAAATCAAAGCTCCAAAACAAATCTCTCAAGATGAAGAGAGAAAAGAGAGCAAAAAAAATGAGAGAGAGAATGGAGTTCGGCCAAGGAAAAATGAGAGAGAGAGAGTGACGGCCAAAAAAAAAAAATGAGCTTGAGAGAGAGAGAAAGAGGTTAACTTATACCAAAAAAATAAACCCTAAAGGGTTCTCCAAAAAGCCCAAAGCTTAAAAAGCCCAAAGCTTAAAAAGCCAAAAAAAATAAAAACACACACAAAAAAATAAAATCCGAAAATAAGAAATAAAAAATAAAACAAAAAAAATGAAACAAAAAAAAAACACAAAATAAATATTCTGAATAAAAAAAATATTTTATATATCAAGTCAAATAAAATAAAAGACTTGAAATATAAAATAAACTTTAAATTCAGAAAAATATCAAAACTCACACAAGAAAAAATAAATAAATTATATGACACCCAAAATAATTTGTACATTACACAAAAAATATTTTTCTCAAAAAATTAATTTATATAATAAATCAATATAGGAAAATATGATTTAAGATATAAAAAATAGATTTGAATAAAAATAAACAAATGCAAGAGCATATAACTAAAAATTGTTTGTCTCAAGATTGAGCCAACACAAGAAGAATGAGATTTTCAAGAGTGTTATTACTCCTCAGTCGAGAAAGAGGACTTGATTGATTTAAATAAAAAGATCGCCACTTATTAGGTTGATACCATTAAGCCCAACAGTGAATCTGAAGTTGAAACCCTAAATCCCCGAGATGAGATGGAGTTAGTCAAAGGTCAGATTATAGAAGCTACTGAAAGCATTATCCAAGATGATAACAAGCCGAAAAGGACTACGCAAATCGGCTCAACACTGGATCCAATCCTTAAATAGGAAATAATCAAGTTCTTGAGACAGCGAAATAATTTATTTTCTTGGAGCCACGAGGATATGCCTGGGATTGACCCCAACTTCCTCTGTCATGAGCTCAACATCAATAAGGATACCAAGCCGATCAAGCAGAGACGTAGAGTTTTCAGTCCATAAAGAGTACGTTGCGTGATACAGATTTAAATAAACTCACAAATTCCAACTATAAACTTATTTAACTGGAGTCAATTTTAAACCAAATTAAATCAGCTCCTAATATATGCAACTACATGTGTGTGTGTGGGCGCATCAAACCATCATAAATAATATTGCTAACTCGTAGATTTCAGGAAAAAACCCTTTCGGGTAAAACCTTTATTTCACTATAATACCTACAATTACAATGAAATTCACAATGAGTTAATCGCAGCCTAGAGTCAGCCAGAACCGCAACTCTAATTCAGCCCAGGAACGCCGACGAGCACTCCCTATTGACACGCAGTCATCTTCATCCCAGTACTCCCCTCAAAAGAACCTAGATCAGCAGTATAGATCCTCTCTACAAGAGAAATTTGACATAAATGTGTTCATGGATTCCAAAATAATTCACACAAACTATTAGGATCTTGTTAATTGCAAACAAAAAGGATTAAAGCCCTGAAAGTGAGAAGAAAAAGTATTCTGCCAAAGAGATTTCATGTATGAAATATTTCACAGGTGTTCTGAATAAAAACGAAGTTGGAAAACTCTATTTATAAAAAAATCTAAGGCGGTGTGTCGCTCGAATGAAACAGGGTTGTTGCTTGAACGATGTCAGCTGTCACTCGAACGACTTCGCGCGAGACGCCTCTGTCGCTCGAACGAATGGAGCGTAAATTAAATTTTTTATTCCAGTCCACCTCAAAACTTAGAAAAACATTTGGATGAAAAAATCCGCTCCAACACTTATAAATTTTTTTAGAAAAATTATCCCAATACCTTAATTGAACCGTTAAGGGACTAAAACACAACCTTACCAAGATCTATCTCGCTGAGGCTTTTCTTACTGAAGAACTTAAAATTCGAAATCATCTTTGATGCATATGTGATCTTGAACATTCTTCGAATTTTACATCAGAATATGGCATACTCAATTGTGAACGTACATTTATAAAATGTCCTTACAAATCTCCCCCTATGTCTATGCCAGTACAAAATAAAAACATTCGAATTATCAAAAAAACTGTCTATACAAATCTAATACCCTTCCATGAACCCAAAACTGAAAAGGTACTAAATATGTAAGTCTAACACTTTTCTTCCAAAATCTTCAACTTCAAATCTTCAAGCTTTTCTCATCAGGGTGTGGAACATAATGATCTTCAATTTTGTACCTACACACATGAGGCAAAGCAGATACGTTCATGACACATCGAGTTTGAAATGATATAAAAATAAATCAATCTATAATCAGTTCTCCCCCATAATTCGTTCTCCCCCTTTTTATTTGTTCGAAATAGACAACGAAAGGAATAAAAAAAATAAACATGGATTTGTCACCACAAAAAAAAAATTCATAGCAAATATGGATCAGACTACGCATGCAAAGGATATACTCAAAATTATGCATAAACTATTTTTGATTTTTCAATTTTTCATACAAAAATGCAAAAATAATTTTACAAAAATCAAACATTATGAATATACACTAAGACAACCAAATCATGGAAACGATATGAATGGGTGTGAGCATATTCATTAGGCAAATCAACGCAATCAAACATAACATTTGTGCACGATGAATATGTGTACTCCTAACGAATGAATCTCAAAATAGCCATTAGGTGTTAAAAGTGTGGAATTTTAATGGCATCGACTCAATCCATCAACACATCAAAGTCAGGAATGATTCCCACACCAATAACGTCTAAAACTATGAATGCTTTTTCATGACACTGTTAGGACGTGCAAACCCATTCTTCATTTCTTTCCATTCAAACTCTCTCCTAAATAGTTATTCATTAAATTTTTCTTTTTGAGGTGGACCCTTTTTGGCATTTTATATCTTTTTATTGCCTTTAATTTTTTTCGGGCTCTTTTAAATGGTGGAATTCACGACGAGTTAATTTTTACTCTCGCAGCCCTTTTTCATGATTCACTCATCATATTTTGTTGCAATTAAATTCCTCACGATAAACGGTTTTTACATGCACTACTTCCATTGTCAAGTTTTATCGCATATGGTTCGTTTTAAAGACAGAATTGAGATGACAAAACTCTGACCAATATGTGATAAAAAAAGTACAATAATAAAACAAATCCGTGCAAGTGTGCATTAAAGGAATTTATGAGTCAAACATATAGGTAGTAACAACTAAACACATCTCAATGACTCCAAACAGTGTAACGCACATAAATAGAATTATTACCCATATCAAAACACTATCAAATCATCACGTGGATATGGAATGAATTTATGACTCGGTCATCCTAAATGACCATTCATATATGGTGCAAAACAAAATACAAAATTGTTTTTGCATTTTTCAATAATTTTATCAAAATAAAATCTTTTTGGCTTTTTCAAATTTCTCTCAAAACAAAAATCTAATACAAAAAAATACATACTAGGAGTAGGCAGAAATATCATCATGAAAATTAACCTATGTTAGCAGACAAGTCTAAACCTCAACCGTCAGTTGCGGTGGAGTTTTCCAAAGGTGGTGACATCCTATGAAAAACCTCCATCAAATCATGTGAACTCTTGATAAAAAACTTTACATGCTTCCTAATATGTGCAAACTCTCTCGTGTAATCATCTGAAGCACCATGTGTGGGTGCATGTGTGTGAACATGTGTAGTAGCCAAACGTGACACATGACCCAACTTAAAACAAAACTCCCTAAGGTATCCTCTCTTCTTGAAGTGTTTGTAAACATAAATAGGCCTAGGAAAACCTCTCATAAAATTTCTCCTACGCGCTCTCCTATTAGGTACGGGTCTCCAAGGTGGGTTAGGTTGAGAGCCATATGGATCAATCACAAACTTGGTAATCGGATCGGGTGCAACATGTGAAGTGGATGCACCGTCATGACTTATTCCTAAACTCTCACCTCTACCCAAAATGGAATTGAGAACCATCTTTTCAACCTTCTTAGTTTTCTAAAGGGACTTTGACCTCCCGGGAACTTTCGAGATCACTCTCGAGTTGGGATACACGTGTCGTCAGACTAGACACCGTATTGGTCAAATAACTATTTTCCTGGCCCAAGGCAATCAACTGTTCACTCAAAGAAACCTTCAATTTTTTGTGTTGACTCGCTTTTGCCTCAAACTCCCTCAAAATCTCTAACTCTCTCTCCAAATATCTTACCTTATGCCTAAATTCCTTATTCAATTTTTTTATTTTTAAGGTCTCGGCGTACAAATCTCTAAATGCTATCTGGAGCTCACTATCACCCTCACTAACGCTGTCACTCTCAGACTCGCTAGAAACACTCAAATCATCCTCGGGGGTCTCACGTGCACAAGTATCCTCATCGTCGTGGGACGAACTGGGTGTGCTCACACGACTAGCAGAAAAAGCAACAAACTTCCAATGTGACGAGTCATCCCCGGAATCTTTCACCTCTTCCTCACTATCGCTAAGAGTGGCTGGCATGGAATATTTTTGCCCTTTCTCTTTAGCCTAGTGGGACACTCAAACTCTCTATGACCTCTCCCCTCACACTCAAAACACTTCTCTTCTTCCTCTTTATCACCCTCTTTCTCACCGCTCTCTTTGGTCTCATTTTTATTTTTCTCAAAAAATATTTTATTGGAAGAATTTTATTTTGAAAACTTGAGAAACTTTTTAAAACTCTTTGCAAGCATGTCCATATCAAAATCAGAATCATCCTCTAACTTGGACTCACAAAAACTCACTTTCTTTTTCTTCATAGACTGGGCTTTAAGTGCTATCCCTCTATCCTTAGTCTTTGTAGTGTCCGAAAACATGTCAATCTTATATGTCTAGAGTCCTCTAACCAACTCTTCTAATTTCAGACGATTAAAATTACCTAAGGTATTTAAAACAGTCACTTTAGGAATAAAATATTTTGACAGCGATCTTAAAATCTTTTTAACCACTCGTGCATCAGGTATAGGCTCACCAAGATTGAAACTAATGTTGACAATGTTAGACAAACGTGCATAAAAGTCATCAAAACACTCAGTCTCAAGGATGGTAATCGTTTAAAATTGAGTAGTTAAATTTTGAATTTTAGACTCTTTGACCGCATTTGTACATTCGTTGAAAAGTTGTAAAACATCCCACGCTTCTTTAGACGTGGTGCACGTCATAATACGTCGGAACTCGTCGGAGGTGATCTGTTCGAAAATTGCACTAAGCCCATGTGAATTAAAAGTGCTCCACCTAACAGGTTTTAAATTCTCTATGCTGACAGTGGGAGGAGTCCAACCTCTTTCACAAATAGCCTAAACACGTTCGTCGATTGCTTTTGAATATGATTTCATGCGGGCTTTCCAGCAAGCATAATTAGACCCATCAAAAATTGGCAACCGATTATATTTCATTCGGAAACATCGTGACAAATTTTAGAACTCAGATTTTTCAAAAAAATCAATATCACCCAAAATTTTGACAAAAAATAGGAATACACAATAAATTAGTGCAACCTGCTTTGATACCAATTTGAAGAGTGCATTGCGTGATACTGATTTAAATAAACTCACAAATTCCAACTACAAACTTATGTAACTGGAGTCAATTTTAAACCAAATTAAATCATCTCCTAAAACATGCAACTACGTATGTGTGTGGTTGTGTCAAACCATCATAAATAATATTGCTAACTTGCAGATTTCAGGAAAAAAAACCTTTTCGGGTAAAACCTTTATTTCACTATAATACTTACAATTATAATGAAATCCGTAATGAGTTAACCGCAGAAAACCCACATAGAATGTAGCCTAGGGTTATCCAAAACCGTAACTTTAATTCAGCCCAGGAATGCCCATGAGCACTCCCTATTAACACGCAGTCGTCTTTAGCCCAGTACTCCCCTCAAGAGCACCTAGATCAACAGTAAATATCCTCTCTATAAGAGAAAATTGACACAATATGTGATCATGGGTTCTAAAATAATTCACACAAACTATTGGGATCATATGAATTGAAAACAAAAGGGATTAAAGCCCTAAAAGTGAGAAGACAAAGTATTATACGAAAGTAGTTTTGAGTATGGAAAATTTCGCAGGTCTTCTGAATAAAAACAAAGTTGTAAAACTCTATTTATAAAAAAGCTAAGGCGGCGCATCGCTCAAACAAAACAGAGCTGTCGCTTAAACGATGTCAGTTGTTGCTTGAACGACTTTGTGTGAGATGCCTCTGTCGCTCGAACGACTGGAGCGTAAATTAATTTTTTATTCTAGTTCGCCTCAACACTTAGAAAAATATTTCAACGAAAAACTCCGCTCCAACACTTAGAAAAATTATCCCAACACCTTAAGTGAACCGTTAAGGGACTAAAACACAACCTTACCAAGATCTGTCTTGCGAAGGCTTTTCTTGTTGAAGAACTTGATATTCAGAATCGTCTTTGATGCATATGTTATCTTGAACATTCGTCGACTTTTATAGTGATATACGACATACTCAATTATGAATGGACATTTATAAAATATGTCCTTACAATCCGGAGAAAAATTAAGCTATTCAAGAAGAAGTGGAGAAACTTTGAATGCCCAATTTATTGAGGATGTGAAGAATCCACCCTGGTTGGCTAATGTTATGATAGTAAAAATAAAAAATGATAAGTAGATAATGTGCGTGGATTTATTGACCTGAATAAAGCTTGCCCAAAAGACCATTTCCCCTGCCTATAATTGATCAATTGTTGGATGCTACATCAGGACATGAGCTTTTGAGCTTCATGGATGCTTATTCTGGGTATAACCAGATAAATATGAAACCAAAATACAGGGAAAGCACAACCTTCATCACCAACTGAGGAACCTATTACTACAACGTAATTCCCTTTGGTCTAAAAAATGCTGGAGTGACGTACCAGAGGTTAGTGAACAAGGTATTTAAAGAAAAAATAGGAAAGAATATAGGCGTTTACGGGGATGATATGTTAACAAAAAGAAATAAGGCCTCAGATCATATCAGTGACCTCAATCTGACTTTTGACCAGTTAGAAAAGTATCAGATGAAGTTAAATCGGACCAAGTGCGTATTCGATGTGAAGGAAGGAATTTTTCTCGGCTTTACAGTTAATCAAAATGGAATTGAAGCTAATATAGCAAAGAGAAAAGCATTGATAGAGATGCAATCACTGTTTTGCAATAAATATGTATAAAGGCTCACTGGTAAAGTGGCAACTTCAAATAAATTTGTTTCTCAAGCAAAGAATAAATGCTTGTCGTTCTTCAAGGTGTTGAGGAAGACTTTTGAGCAAAATGTATAATGTGACAAAAAGTTCCAAGAGTTAAATAAGTACCTAGGATCACCACCTTTATTGTCCTGACCTACCTAGGGAGAAAAATTATACTTATACCTAGCTATTTCCGAGTCTGCAGTTGTCTCGGCTTTGGTTCGATTGTATAAAGGGATGCAAAAACCAGTTTACTACACTAGCAAAGCATCCAGAGGAGCCGAGATCAGGTATCCGCACCTGAAAAAACTATCATTAGCACTCATTGAGGCTTCCAAGCATATGAAGCCATATTTCCAAGCACATAATATAATTGTGTGTGCTAACCTACCTCTTCGACAAGCCCTCCATAAACCTGAGAAGTCAAGAAGATTGACGTACTGGGCAATAGAACTGGGAGAATATGATATTATTTATGAACCACGATCTTCATTAAAAGTCCAAGCTTTTATGAATTTCATTACCGAGTTCACTTATCCAGAGGTTCCCGACCAGTAACACTTGCCTGTCGAGCAGAATTCTAAGGAAGAGAGCTCAACTCAAAAGCAAGTTGAAACTATTACCGATCAAACTGAATCATCCAAAACTCAGGAAATGCCAAAAAAATATGCACAAGAGAGTAAGAAGATATTCCATCATGGAGTATATTCACAGATTGCTTCAACAACGACGACCCACTGTGGAATTTATACATAGACTGATCTTTGTGTGCGATTAGAAGCGCAACAGGTATAATACTCAATACTCCTGATGATATTGATGTTGAATACGCAGTTAAGTTTCAATTTAAGGCATCAAAACCTGAGGTAGAGTATAAAGTTTAATAGTCGGACTGGATTTGGCCCATTTATTAGGCATCGAGCAAGTAGTGGTGCATAGTGATTTATAGCTAGTGGTCAACCAAGTACTTCATGTATATGGAGTCAAGGGAGAGTTAATGACCATATACCTTGCCAAAGCTATCAAAGTTACTGCCAAGTTTCCAACCGTACGAATGAATAAGATCCCAAGAATAGTTAATGCCCGAGCTGATTCACTTGCTCGACTAGCTTAAGCAATAATAATTGAGCTCAGGAGGACAGTTCAATAGAAATATTGGCCAGCTAGAGCATTGATGAGGACTCAATGGTTAGTTTCATTGCCTTAGATTTGTAACCTCCTTGGATGGACCCAATTAGGGCCTAAATTGAGGATGGAATCCTACCACCTGATCACAAAGAGGCCAAAAAGCTTCACTATAAAGCATCAAGATATGCGTTGGGCAAGGGAGTTTTATACATAAGGGGGTTAACTATCTCCTTGTTACGACGTGTTCATCCTTTGGACGTGGAATATTTAATTAAAGAAGTCCATGAAGGTTTTTGTGGAGCTCATTCAGCTGGTCAGTCGCTACTCCAAAGAATTAATGGGTACTATTGGCCGATAATGAGGGAAGATTGTAAGGCCTTTCCAAGAAAGTGTGATAAATGATCAAAGATCTCTGTCATTTATAAAGCACCCAAAGCTGCTCTAACACCAATAACTTCACCTTGGCCATTCACTATTTGGGGAATTGACTTGGTCGGACCATTGTTGACCACCAAAAGTAGGTTCAAATACTTGATAATTATTGTTGATTACTTGACTAAGTGGGTGAAAGCAGAGCCGTTGATTAAAATGACGTATGCGAAGCTGTATCGATTCATTTGAAAGAACATCATATGTAGATATGGGCTACCCTATGCCTTTATTACAGACCATGTAACCCAATTTGACAATGACGAGTTTGAATCATATTGTGTCTAGTCCAAGATTATAGAAACTCCATTCTGCACCAAGACATCCTCAAAGTAATGGCCAAATAGAAGTAACAAATAGAACTTTGCTTAATGGACTGAAGAAGAGGCTTGATGCTGCTAAGGGAAACTGGATTAATAAATTGCATTCTGTTCTGTGGGCTTATCAAACAACGTCGAGAATATCAACTGGTGAGACACCTTATATGCTTATATTTGGGATGAAATCCATGGTAACAGTAGAGATAGGACTACCAACTCACATAGTTCTGAACTTTGTTTCTCCAACCAGTTACTTGATGAGATGTTTAGATTTATATATGATGTAGGAAGTTCAAGAAGACATTGCTCTAAGAAATGCTATGTACCATCACAAAACTACTTGGTTCTACAACAAAAGGGTCAATCCGACCAACTTAAAAGAGGGAAACTATGTCCTTAAGAAGGTCATCTAGAATAATAATAAGATTGAGGCTAATTGGCATGGCCCGTATCGTATTTCAGCAGTCATCCGACTAGGGACCTATCGGCTTGAGACCTTAGAAGGGGAAGAATTCAAAACCCCCTAGAACGCCAAACACCTCCGAAAGTATTACCATTGATTCAAGGGATTGCCTTTATTGAATTTATTTCACTTTATGTTCAATATAACTATTGCTTAATTTTAATAAAATCTTGATTTCAGTCCCTTCAAAGTTTTTATTTTTTTCGGAGTACGGTGATATATATATCCCCCTTGAAACACCAAGTAAAAATGTCTCTTGGTCTTCAGCCCTTATCGATCAGCAACACATACATACTTAATCAAGTTGAACTTATCAGCTGATCAATAGAACATACTTAATTAGGTCGAATTTATCAAATTCCAGATGCACCAATAGTTTAAGGCGCAATTGTTTCTCTCCCAAGATTAAGATTAAACTTCATGTATGACTTCATATATACAAGTCAAGAACAAAAAGTAATCATTACTTCGTGTATGAATCTAGATTAACAACTCATGAATAAAAAGAATTTCCTGACCAAGTTATACAGGAATCCAATCCCAACACACATGGTCGATAAGAACAATTTACTTCATATATGACTTCGTCTTTGACAGGTTAAGAATAAGAAGTCTGTAAAATTTTATATATAACTAAAAAAGTTACAAACGAGTTTTATCTGACTAAGTTAAATGCTAGAAGACATGTAACCATTCCTAACCACTGAAATACACACATATGTTCCTCAAACACTTGGTCACCACTGATAACTAATGTTAAACTTAGATCAATAAAACTATCTATATTTTCATCTAAGTGGATAGTTGAATCTGTGGCATTACAATCATAAGTTGACTGATTGATTAAATAATCAAGAGTTAAAAACAATGTGGATTTTTATTCATATAACTGTATTACATTCAACATTAAGTGAATAACAAAATACAAAAAAGCTATTCAACAGGGCATTTTCCTTGCGCTTTGAAAGTTAGCTAAGCTGGCTCCGCTCTCTCCATTCTAGCATGAGGATCATCCAAAGTATTAGAAAATTAATAAAGTTGAAATATCTTATAATTCTACTATTGCTGCTGCTCTGCGTATTGAATAGATAAGGAGGACGAACTATCTCATGAATTATGCAAACCGTAATCTCCCAAATATTTAGTGATCAAGCGTTTAGGAATAACATCAGTAGGTATCCATGATATGTCCAACTTAAAAGGAGGTTTATCACAATCTAACAGACCAGGATCATTCCAGTACAAAATCTCGTTGTTACTATCATGCTTTATCAAAGTCAGACAGTTGGTGCAACCCCTATTTATAACCTTCATGATGGCTCTGGGTAAGGTTATTATCAACATGACTAAGAGCTTCATTATAGCCTTCCATCCACACCTATTTAGGTTGTTTATGAAATTAGAAGGTTAACCTTTAAACTTGATGCTAAAGATTCTTGAGAACATCATTCTTCACCTTCAACTATAAGCATTAGTCGGTAATGGATTTATCTTTAGCTTCTAGATTTTAGACAAATCAGGATTATCCTGACACTTTGCTTTCAGCTAGGCAACTCGGTTGGCTAGTGTTTTATTGGTTCTGGCCTCATCAACAGTTGGCTGGCTCATCCTCTATTGTCTGTAAGTTTGTCGAGGCTTGTTTTTATTCAAATCTTCAAGTTCCCCCACTAGCCTGGCATTCTCAGTCCCCAAAAAAGATGCCCCTTTATTGGCACCACTAGGAGAAGACTGTTTAAAAGGAACTCTCCTCCTCAAGGAGTTTAACAATTTCCCTGGACCCATCCACCTCTCAGCTCAAAATGAATTCTTTTCTTCTATACATAAAGGCATTATGTTGAAGCTTTTTATAAAAGACACAGCCTTCACTCAAAGATTTGTACTTAGCTTTGTAGTCGGCATGGAAAGAAATCAAACTAAACTTGTGATGTTCTTACAGATCTTCTATCATCTCGTAAAAATCTGCATTATTTACTATAGGTCTGTCCAGGAAATAATGGCGGTAGATGTATGACTCTTTTACTTGACTGGATACTTCTGGTCCAAGCAAGTTGACCAAGTCCTCTTCAGTCAAAGGAACATGTCCAACTTCCAAGAGACTTCTACTTCGCTTGAGTAAGTCAAATTCATCTTAAGCTATCGCCTACTTCCTTGCATCAAACTATAAATTGCAAGTGTAACTAAACAAGCATGACCACTGAGCAAAAATGACACTTGTATAAAAATTCATCCAACTAAGGAAAAAAAGAAAAAAAGTTTGATAAGTACAACACATGTAGAATAAAGGAAGAATTTTTTCATTAATAACCAAAAAGGTTTTACAAATTATTATCCCTTTTACAAAACAAATGAATATAAAAAGAAAAAGAACAAAGGAGTTAAACCTTCTCCTTGTACTGCACATTGCTTCCAGAAGGCTGATCGGTAGAAGGGGTAACTTCTTCATTGTTCTTTAAAGAAGACCTGACAGGTTGAAGGAAAGATTCCCCAGATTCCTCCACATTATCAAACTCTTCTTCCAAGTTAGAAGGAGATCATGGATCATGCCTAAAAAATAATTCAGACTCTGCTGGGGTGCCAACCCACTTAAGGGACTTCGACCAGCCATCATTAAAAGACTTCTTCCTCACAAACTTAATCTGAGTAGAAGCTGCTAAAAATGCTTTGTCCCGTCCTTTGTGTTGGAACACGAGGCCCCTAATTTTTAGTTTTTTACTACAAAATGGATAATTACAATTTCCTTTGGAATATATGCGGAAGCGAAAGATGGTTCAATTAAAACACACACAAACACCAAATTTTAATTTCTTTCAAATTAAAATTACACAACGTGAAATTAAATTAAAACACGCAATTTAAATTTCACTTAAACCAAATTAATTCACTTCAAGTACTAGAAAATTTGCCTAAGTCATATTTTCAATATTACCAAGTTAGGCCAAACCAATTTTATCAAAATTAAGTGATGACTTGAATTAAATTAACTTTTACCCAAAATAATTTAGCACCAAATTAAATAAGTAGTGATTTAAACCAAATTTTGTCTTTTTACCTAAGCATGCGTTGTAGGTGAATTTTGCGAAAGATAAAATAAATAATAAATCACTACGCCGCGATGTATGAGGAAAAACCCACAACAGGAAAAAACCTCGGATGGCCCTAGCCATAAGTCCACTAAGTATGGTTTTACAATTACAAGACAGATGACTTACGTCCTCGACTCGACCCTTTCAAGCCTTGACGCCTCTTCTTGTGAACACCTCCGCCTAGTCGACAACCCCGAAGCTCCACCGGAATCTTAAAATTCACCAATGAGACATTAGGTACACCGTCAACCACACATGGTGCCTTTCACCATGTGAGAATGCCGCAACAAAACAAACTCTTCTTCTTTGAGGGATGTTGAAGTAAACCCAAAAAAAATCTTCAATGCGGTAGATAAAACTTGGTGCCAAACACTCCAAGCAAGATGTATATATATTGAAACTTGGAATAAACAATATGGGTGAAAACAAGAGTGTTTAATAAATTTTTCTTGAAAAATAGACACTCATAAACATGGAAGATTGAGCTCTCAAAACTATCTCTAAGAGATGGAGGATAGTGAAAAAGTTAGTCTAAAAATATTGGTTCCTTTACTAATAAAATCTGGCAAAAGGTAGTGGGACAAAGTAGTGGAAAACATGGAAAAACTGCTCAAAACTGCCAAATAAGCTGTACCTACCAAATCTCGTTCGAACGGAGTCTCATTCGAACAATACTTCTAAGGAAGTTCCAGACGCAAGTCATTGGCAAACCTCGTTCGAACGACATTCTCGTTCGAATGACAATATCGAACGAACTGTCAGAAAGCTGAAAATTCTATTTTTTAGCCCAGAAACTTTATTTTAAAGTTTTAATGAAACTTTCTGGAAAAAAAAACAGTTTAGAAACAAAATACACCCAATTAACAATTGTTCCAAGCTCCTATATATATATATATATATATATATATATATTAAAATGCATTCATACCTTAGGAGCAATGGAACCATGTTGATCACGTAGAAACGAGGTATAATACACACAGTATTTGATGAAGCTTTAATATCTTGGCCGCTACATCTTCAACTACCCCTTGATAGGCTTAAATGGATACAATTAAAAACTATCCTATGACATAAACATTTTTATCTGGAATTGAGCCAAAACTACATTAAGACTCAATCGGAGAATTGTCTCCTTATAAATCTCCCCCTTTAGCTATTCCGGGAAAAAACCAAACAAAAATCCTAAAGGGCCATGAATCTCACTAGACTAAAAAACAATCCCACCCAATACTTGACATAAGACCCAAGGATCAAAATCTTTGCCGGTGAAAGTTGCCGCTTAGAATAATTCCTGCACACTTAAGCAAACTATCAAATGCATAGGGAATATCGGGAATATTAAATGCATATAAATTAAATGCTCCCCCTAAATTAATTCTCCCTTTTATTAACTGTGATCTACCTAAGAAGGTCATGACTCCCCCTAAGTAAAATCTCCCAAACTAAGATACGATTACAATAGGATTAGATACCATTTCTCCCCCTATCATTCTCCCCCTTTTTGTTCAGGAATAGACGAAGGATAAAGAATCAAAAAATTAACTTATCTTCCCCAATTAAAGCGTATACCCCCTCTAAATTAAACAAGGAATAAATAGAATGAGATAACAAGCTAAACATGCAATTGTGCATAAAGTGATGAGAACATTAAAGCACATGGGCAACTAAAATTAAACAATTCCATATAAAAATATGAATATCAACTATGATGCGATGACAAAAGATATCAAATGATTGTAGTAATCTAAGCAAGTGATATCGAAACAAAAATCGTAACAAGGTAGAACCAAACATGAATTAAAAGCAAAGATGAATGAAAGAAACATGACAAAGACTCAAAACAAACAAAATATGACATATATATGTATACGTAATAGATATAAACTAAGCATAAGTACACACATATAGATATAAACACCAAAATGACACAAAACTAAATAACATAAGTTTTTCCACACTCTTATAGCATAAATGTATCATATGAAAATGGTAGTGAAGGGGTGTGAACAAGATACCAATGAATTAAAATCCAATCACTTAAACATGTTCACGTAGTTCGCATTTGATTAGAAAATTTTATCAACTAGAATTTATCCTTTATGTAACAGGATAAAGTGAACTAATGAACAAATAAACACAATGCATACAAGCCTAGCATGTTGATGATTCTACAAACCAATAGAGTCATGACATTGAAAGCGCAACTAGGATAAACGGACATTGTGCAAACCGTTGATATGTCATCCAAACTCCCTCAATAAGTATATATATTATTCTTTTGAATGAATAAATCAACTAAACAAATTAGGCCTTGGTAAATTATTTTTATTTTAATGCCATATTTTCATTTAGGCCTTTGGACCACGTATTTCTTTTAGGTCCATTCCAAACGGTGGCTTACTATTCGCGAAGGATAATAAATCCTTTCGGAGCCCTTCCCTGTGCACATTTATACATATTATCTTTTATATCTCACAAATCTCACGTGCAACGAATTTTGACATGCACTAGTCCTCCTAAGTAAATAACATGTAGATGACAAGATTGGTAGGAGAACACCTCACAAAGCTCAAATATAACATGTGACGTTAAGGTTCAAAAAGATCGTGCATGTGTGTAAAGGCATATAAATGTGAATCCATTAAGCAAGTCAAACTTAAGCTACTCTATATAAGCATGATAAAGAACATTTTAAGGATTAAAATTCTAACCAAAAGTTCTAGTCACATGGAAGCGAAATGAGGATTCAAACACAAACATATGCCACAAAATGTGTGTAAAACCAAAATACACACAAAATAAAATCTTTTGAGTTTTTTAAATTTTTAACCAAAAAAAATTTATTCAAAAGACAAACAAAAATCATTTGTATTTTTCATTAAGCCTAGATAACTCAAAGGTGAAACACAAATGATAAACAAAAATCTTTTTGTATTTTTCATTTAATGCAAACTAATATGAAATAAATAGAATACAAAAGATAAACAAAAATCATTATTCTAGCATGTGATTTAGCATGGAGCATAGACTAGAAAATGATAAAACATGCATACACCTAGCAATGATATATAATATGAAGCGCAAAAATCTAGAGTATGCAAACAAAACTAACACACTCAACCTTTAGATTTATCAAGGGAGGTTTCATGTGAAAGCAAATGAGAATCAACAAATCCAATATCTAGCGCGTCTAAAAATGATTTCCTAACCCATATAGATGTATATTTAAAATGATGGGATTTGGGAACTAATGAAATGCTTGAAATAGACTTCCTAGGACTTCTTTTAAGATCAAAACAAAATTACCTAAGGTGACCTTTCCTACCACAATGCAAACATGTGAAAACACGACGAATGATACCTACGGTGTGACCTTTTCTAAAGTCCTTGGATAAAGTTAACCCTCTAAAACAAACAATGGTTTTAGCTTTAGCAGCGGAAGTATTTGAACTAGATGAGCTAGAACCATTACTACTACTACTACTACTCGAGTTTTGTAAGTCATTTTTTATTTTTAAAATATTGGACTCAAGTAATAAATTAGACTCCTCAATTTTACGGGACTCCTTCTTTAAATTTTCTATAACTCCTAGAAGGTTATCACGCTCCCCCTCAATGTGAGCAAACATGTCCCTAAGAGTCTTTTCTCGACAATCACTCTCTTTCTTGGACTTTTCTAAAATATTAAAATTGTAATTTATGTCCATGAGCTTTTCACGAAAAACATCTTTTTGAGATAGCGAGGTTTGCAAAAATTCAACTTTAGCTCTAAAACAAGAATTTTCATTTTGAAGAAATTTAATTCTTTTTGCAAATCTCAAATTTAATTCTCTTAATTTTTCATTACACTTATTAAGCTCATTAAATTCCTCTCGAATAGTAAAAACTTCATTATCATTAGAAATTGACAAATTTTCATTAAGACGTCCCATTGAGAGATACAAACAAAAATGAGAGTGAGTAAAAAATGAACCACTTAAAAATACAAGGAGCACAAAAAAATATAAAAGCCGAAAAACGGATCTTTGACGCGATGAATTAGCGCTCCGGCTCTTATACCACTTGTTGGAATATGAGGCCCCCAATTTTTAGTTTTTACTACAAAAAGGATAATTTCAATTTCCTTTGGAATATATGCGGAAGCAAAAGATGGTTCAATTAAAACACACACAAACACCAAATTTTAATTTCTTTCAAATTAAAATTAAACAATGTGAAATTAAATTAAAACACATAATTTAAATTTTACTTAAACCAAATTAATTCACTTCAAGTCCTAGAAATTTGCCTAAGTCATATTTTCAATATTACCAAGTTAGGCCAAACCAATTTTATCAAAATTAAGTGACGACTTCAATTAAATTAACTTTTACCCAAAATAATTTAGCACCAAATTAAATAAGTAGTAATTTAAACCAAATTTTATCTTTTTACCTAAGCATGCGTTCTAGCTGAATTTTGTGAAAGATAAAATAAATAATAAATCACTACGGCGCAATGTACGAGGAAAAATTCACAACGGTAAAAAATCTCGGACGGACCTAGCCATAAGTCCACTAAGTATGGTTTTACAATTACAAGATAAATAACTTCCTTCCTCGACTCACCCATTTCAAGCCTTAACGCGTCTTCTTGTAAACACCTCCGCCTAGTCGAAAACCCCTGAGCTCCACCAGAATCTTGGAATTCACCAATGAGACATTAGGTACACCGTCAACCACACATGGTGCCTTTCACCATGTGAGAATGCCGCAACAAAATAAACTCTTCTTCTTTGAGGGATGTAGAAGTAAACCCAAACAATCTCTTCAATGCGGTAGAGAAAACCCAATGCCAAACACTCTAAGCAAGATGTATATATGTTGAAACTTGGAATAAACAATATGGGTGAAAACAAGAATGTTTAATAAATTTTTCTTGAAATATAGACACTTATAAACATGAACTTTTTCTTGGAAGATTAAGCTCTCAAAACTATCTCTAGGAGATGGAGGATAGTGAAAATGTTAATCCAAAAATATTGGTTTCCGCACTAATAAAATGTGGTAAAAGGTAGTGGGGTAAAGTAGTGGGAAACATGGAAAAACTGCTCAAAACTGCCAAATAAACTGTACCCGCCAAATCTCGTTCGAACGAGATTTTCATTCGAACGAAGTCTCATTCGAACGATACTTCTAAGGATGTTCCAGAGGCGGGTCATTGGCTAACCTCGTTCGAACGAAAAACTCGTTCGAACGACAATATTGAACGAACTGCCAGAAAGCTGAAAATTCTATTTTTTGGCCCAGAAACTTTATTTTAAAGTTTTAATGAAACTTTTTAAAAATAAACAACAGTTAAAAAACAAAATACACCCAATTAACTATTGTTCCAAGCTCCTATATATATATATATATATATATATATATATATATATATATATATATATATATATATATATAAATGCATTCATACGTTAGGAGCAATGGAACCAAGTTGATGACGTAGAAACGAGGCACAATACACATGGCATTTGATGAAGATTTAATATCTTGTCCGCTACGTCTTCAACTACCCCGTCATAGGCTTGAATGGATACAATTAAGAACTATCCTATGACATAAATATTTTTCTCCAGAATTGAGTCAAAACTACATTAACACTCAATCGGAGAATTGTGTCCTTACACCTTTGTTTAAGGAGTCCTCCTTAATCTTCTTATTTTTGGCCTTCTCTGTAACTAGCTCAGAGATCAGATCAACAGCCTTATCTTCGACAGACTTCAAGAGAGATTGATTTTCCACTAATTTATCTTCGGCCATCTTGGCCTTATTCTTAGCAGATGATAAATTAGCCTCAGCAAGAATGGCCTTATCAACAACCTTCTTCATCTCATCATCCCAAATATTCTGCTTCGACCATTTCAGCTGTTTGGATGCCTCAACAGATTTCCTCAGACCCTCAAGGGCCTCCTTCACATCTCCACTAAAAGAACTAATTTGCTCGTCCTTCTCTAGCATTTAGTTAAAATTTGCTAAAATTGCATAAAGAACAATGACATATTAGAAGGAGCATTAAGAGAGAAAAAAGATATCAAGAGGCAAGTCATAAGGAAAGAAGAGTTACCATGGCCAAATATTGGCAAGCATTTTCTGCCAACTTCAATCTCGGCAGATAGGCAAGAATTTATCTTTCAACAAAGCGGGTACCAGTCTTGATTAGTTTCATGAAAACACCAAGATGAATGGCAATATAGGATTACCTAACAACAGTCAAATCCTCCTGAATCTTCCCGACCAATTCCTAGTCGGTAGAGCTTTTGTCAGTTTATTTTTCGGGAAAACCTTTCTTTAACCTCATAAATTAAGTAACAACTATAATTACTTCCTCAGAAGTGATGACCGTAGGAACCTTCTCCTTCTCAGAGGATGTTTTTTTTCTGATTTCTTAGCATCCCCAGCAGCTCCTTTGACAGGTGGAGATAAGACTCCAATAATCAAGTCAGGGACTTTTCTCTTTCCCATGGCAGCAAGTCGATAAGTAGGAATCATTGAAATTTCCAACAACCTAAAAGAGGAAGATGTTCCAAGATCCTTCTTAGAACCAACAGATACTTCAATAGAAAAGATAGGGAATGGCTCTTCCTTGAGATTGATGGGTGCAGAAGCAGTGGGCCTAGTAACAAAAGAAGTAACAGAACTCTTGTACTATAACAAATGCAAGGCAAATTTAATATGTTCCTTGCCAATCCTCTGGTGAATGTTCCAAAGGAATTTCAGCTCTCGAATGTTCACATCCTCTTCTTTTAGGCACTTCTTTTTACTTTCAACTACACAAAACATAAACAAGATAAAACGATATCAAGTCAGCGTATCATCAAACAGTTAATTTGCAAAAAATAGATGTAACGCCCCATATTTTAGAGGATATATAAATTAATTAAATTAGTGAGTTGGATTTATTTAATTTGGAGAAATTCATTTAATTTGGTGAAAATTTTCACATGTGTCGCATTTTGAGGTTGAAATTGGAAAATTTTATAAAGTATCACGAATGACAATTCTGAGTGCACGGTTGAGTCCGGAAGGGTCAAGATAGTCGGAAAAGAGTACCCGGGGGTAGTAAATGGGTCTCGGAGCATTTTTAGACATGACCGAGCCCATACGGGGGCATTTAAGTCATTTTTAATTGGCCAATAGGCTTAATTACGGGATTGAGGAATTTTAACCTAGGTTTAAGTGTGTTGGGCAGCCATGAGTCATTCCAAAACACAAAGGGTTAAGAGAGGAGAGAAAGGAGAAAGAAGAAGAAGGAAAGAAGGATGACAAGAGCAATCCGGGCAAGAATTTCGACATGGGATCGTCGGATTTAATTCCCCAAGGCAAGTGTTTTCTTGCTTTAATTTGAGTTGTAGTTAATGATGTAAATAGTTGTAATTATGTCAATTAATTCTGGAAATTTGAAAGTAGGAATTTGAATTAAAATTTGTGGGTTTATGGTGAAGAAGATGAAGAATAACCATTGATAGGGGATTTTTAACTTTGTGAGAAATTGGGTTAATAGTGAGATTGTAACTTAATTTGAGAAGTGAATAACATGATTAGATCTTGGTTTTTGAATCTCCATTAGTGGTATTGTTGGAAGAAATTGTTAATGATGAAGTTTGGGTGGATTTAGGATGAATCTTGGGAGGTTTTTGGGGTAAAATATCTGGGTATAATTGAAGGTTTTGGAGCTTTAATGGCGATTATGTCCGCACGGCCCTATAGAAAATCGCGTTTTCTACATTTTGTTGCCTCACGCGCTTCCTCCAAACTGCTCCAAAATGCCTCAAAACATCAATTTATTAATCTGGGCAGAATGTGGGAAAACTTTTTAAGAAAGTTTTTTTTTTAAATCTTATTTGAGGTGAATCTTTATAATGCCCTAACTTTTGGCATACGGACTCGGATTAGTGTGACGTTCACGGCCACACATAGATAGCGAAGAGTATTACGCTGTCCTGGGAATATTTTTAATTAGACACAAAAATTGAAAGGTCTAAAATACCCTTGAAGACGGAACGAGTTATTTGATTTTTAGCACAACTTTAAATGAGCATAACTTTGTCATACGAATTCGGATTTACGTGTCGTTTGTGGCCACGCATAGCAAATGGAGAGTAGTACGCAGTACTAGGAATTTCATTACTGAGGCATGTATTGTGAAATGTCTAAAATACCCTTGGAGTTTTAATTAGTGATGAAACTTTCCCGAATTGAAACTAAAAATTGTTGGGAACTTTGTGAGACTAATATGAACTTAATCAAGTATATATGAGGTGAGATATATAATTATATAAATTATATTAAATAGTGGGATGTAGCTATTTTGGTATTGGATCGTATTTAATACGAGCGAACTAGTAATAATTGGAATATATGTATATATATATGAATATGTGAATTATATATATAAATATGGGAATACATAATCCAATAGAAAAATGATAATAGGTGTTGATACCAAAATTAATATGCTGACGTGGACGAATAGTATGAAGACACGTGTCGATCTACGTGGCACAATAACAGCGAGGAAGATCATTTACTGAACAACCATGGTTGGTACCGAGCAACGAGAATACACCGAGGAGCTCTATCATGCCGAGGAACTCCATCCGAGGAACTCTTTCATCATGAGATACTCTAAGTACTCCGAGGAACTCTTGATCGACGAGCAACTAAGGCGGTCCGAACTGCACCTCGGCCGTATCATCAATTATCAGACGGACAACTGTTCAATTATTCATTAGATTCTTGACGCACACGCCGCATTAAATATATTACCATTCATATGTATATCATTTAATGTAGTAGACCTTTCATGAACAGCCTTGAGGCTATAAATACCTTGTATCAATCCCATTCAAGGGGACCGGAATTTCTTGAGAGAACTTGTAATCAAGAATTCCACAAACACTCAGCAATAACATAACAGTGGACGTAGGCTTTATTCCTAGCCGAACCACTTTAAAAATCTTTGTCTTATTTATTTATCTGTGATTGAATAATTAGAGCGATCTAGTTTTTTACATCAACAGATTGGCGCCGTCTGTGGGAAACGACTGTTGTTATCGTTTTTCATAAAAATCATTTGTCACTAATGGCAGATAATCCAGAATCCAGTAATCGGAATGCTGGAAATACTGGAAATCTTCCAAATCTATCTACATCTCCAGATCTGGCAGGAATTATGACGAATCTGGCTCAGGGACAAACCGCCATGCAAGAATCTATGAGGCAACTCCTTCAAACTCTTCAAGGCAGTATACCTACTTATTCAGGGCAAAGGACTGATCATGGGCAATCACGATCCAGACGTATTGGGTCATATCGCAGTGGGGAATCCAATGATTTTTCTTATCAACCTGGACGAACTTCATCAATACAGGCTACGGATACAGATCAACATATCTCTCTTTCTCCTGAGAGAACTAGCGCTTTAGAAAGATTAAGCAGGGTGTCTCCTTTCAGTCGGTTAGGACCAAGGAGGAACATGAGTCCACCTAGGGCTCCATCAGGAAGTTTTCGACCACCACCAGGTTCGAGAGAAAGATCTGCACAATCACGACCAATTACTCGTCGAGATAAATCTCAGGAAGCTACGTCAGGGCAATCAGTTGCTCGGACTAGGCGGCCCGAGGAAGGGAATGAAGCATGGAAAGGTTCCATTCAACGATTGGAGGATAGACTGGGAGAAATGGCTAAGGCGAGGAACCCCTTACAGAGAACTTTTGTTCAAGGGACACCTTTTGTGCAAGCCATTGTGGATTTCCCTACACCGTCGAAATTCAAAGCACCTGTAGTGACCCCCAAGTACGATGGTAAGACAGATCCTGTACTTCATATAGAACAGTACCAAGCTGCTGCAGATATTTATGCTGTCCCCGACGAGATGAGGTGTAGAGCATTCTCGGGAACTCTTACCGGATCTGCACAGATATGGTACAATAATCTTCCTCGGGGTAAGATTTCAACTTTTGTTCAGTTAGCCGAGCTGTTTATTGGTAATTTTTGTTTTGGAGCAAAGCCGGTAAAGCGAGTAGCACACTTGCTAAGTGTTAGACAGAAATCAGGTGAAAGTACTAGAGATTACATAACTCGTTTCAATAACGAAAAGTTGGAAGTCATAGATTATGAAGAAAAGACAGCAATCACTGCTTTGATGAGTGGTTTGCTGCCTAACAAGCTATACTATACTCTGGCCAAAGATCCGCCTAAAAATATGTCGGAATTGATGGCAAAGGCGGCCAAAATCATGAATGCCGAGGAGGCTATGACTGCGAAGAAGAATATGGATAAAGAAGTTAAAGTGGAGGTCGACAATTCTAAGAAGAAAGATCAGAAAGGCAATGGTGGTGACAAATATTCCAGGAATAACAGGATAAAGTTGGAAGCCCTAAAGAAGTATGATAATTATACTCCATTGAGAATGGGTATTAATCATGTTTTAGAAGAAATCAGGAATAACGAGGAAATCAAATGGCCAGAGAAACTGAAGTCAGATCCAGACATGAGGAATAAGACCAAATATTGCGAGTTTCACAAAGATCATGGCCATATGACCAAAAATTGTATAGCCCTTCAGAACGAGATTGAAACACTCATTCGAAGAGGAAAATTATCAAAGTATGTAGATCGCAGAGGTGAGAGGACAAATGAGGACAGAATTAGAAAGAGATCTAGATCTCCTCGTCGTGCAGAGGAGAATAAGAGGAAGGACCATGAAGAGGATCCAGATGATGACCCCGATCTTCCCAAGAAGCCAAGAAAACCTGAACGAGAGGTATTTTCCATACGTTTTGGATCATTTCATTGTAACGTTATTACAGGAGGAGATGCAGGAGGAGGAGACCTTACTGCAGAAAGAAAAGCTTATCTCGGAGAGGCTCAAGCTTGCTCATATATTCAGCGAATAAACCTGGCCGAGGATGATCGTCCGAGGAAGGTAAACAAAGAGAAGCTAGTAATTGGTTTTTCAAAAAATGACCTGGCAGGTGTTCTTTACCCTCATGATGATCCTTTGGTGATTAAAATGAGAATGAAGGACGTGATCATTTCAAGGGTGTTGGTAGATAATGGTAGTTCGGCAGACATCATGTACTATTCATGCTTTGATAGCCTGAATTTGAAATTATCCCAATTAGAACCTTATCACAGACCCCTTCTGGGTTTTGCTGGCGAGAAAGTTTTTCCACTTGGGACGATCAAGTTGGATATATTCATTGGAACCTGGCCTGTTTGTCGAACAGAAAGAATACGATTCTTTGTGATGGATAAGAATGTGCAGTCAGCCTACAACATCATCATGGGAAGAGTTGGATTGAAGAAGTTCGAAGCCGTTCCTTCTACAGTACATCAATGTTTGAAATTCCCAACAAATTTTGGAGTTGGAGTGGTGAAAGGTGATCAAAAAGTAGCTCGGGAATGCTATTATTCGTCGGCCGAGCAAGAAGAACTAGAAGGATCGATGAAAAAGACTACAACTTACCAGGTGGAAGAAGGTACAGAAATTGAAACTCTTGATCCCAGGGATGAATCTCAACTTGTAAAAGGACAGGTGATGGAATCTACAGAAAACGTTATTTTGGACGACGAACATCCTGAACGAATAACCCAGATAGGTTCATCGTTGGATATGTCGATAAAATAGGAGTTGATAGCTTTCTTGAAGAATAGGAAAAATACTTTTGCTTGGAGTCATGAAGACATGCCAGGAATAGATCCAAACTTCTTATGTCATGAACTCAATGTGAATAAGGAGATTAAACCTGTAAAGCAGAGAAGAAGGGTGTTTAGTCCCGAGAAGAATCAGGCCATACAGGAGGAAGTCGAGAAACTCCAGAAAGCCCAATTCATTGAAGATGTAAAATATCCAGATTGGTTGGCTAATGTGGTGATGGTAAAGAAGAAAAACAACAAATGGAGAATGTGTGTCGATTTCACCGATCTCAATAAAGCATGCCCCAAGGATCATTTTCCACTGCCCAGAATTGATCAACTGGTGGATGCTACCTCGGGACACGAGCTACTCAGCTTCATGGATGCTTACTCTGGCTACAACCAGATCAAAATGAAACCTGAAGACAGGGAAAGTACTTCTTTTATTACCCCTAGGGGAACTTATTGTTATAATGTTATGCCTTTTGGTTTAAAAAATGCAGGTGCAACATATCAGCGGTTGATGAACAAGGTTTTTACCGAACAAATCAGCCGCAACATGGAGGTCTATGTCGATGACATGCTCACTAAAAGCAAGAAAGCTACTGATCATTTGATTGACTTGAGTCAAACTTTTGATCAATTGGATAAATACCAAATGAAGCTTAACCCGACGAAGTGCACCTTTGGAGTACGAGAAGGAATGTTCCTCGGATACATCGTCAATCAGCGAGGCATTGAGGCAAATCCAGATAAGATCAAAGCTCTTCTAGGGCTGCGATCTCCGACGACGAAGAAAGAAGTGCAGAGTCTTACCGGACGAGTTGCAGCGCTCAACAGATTTGTATCTCGAGCAACTGATAAATGCATACCATTCTTCAAAACACTTCGAAAAACCTTTGAGTGGAATGAGGAATGTGAAAAAGCTTTTCAAGACTTGAAGAAATATTTGGGAACACCTCCACTGTTGTCCAGACCAATAACAGGAGAAAAGTTGTATTTGTATTTGGCAGTATCAGAGAACGCAGTCAGTTCAGCGTTGATCAGATTGGAGAATGGAATCCAGAAGCCAATTTATTACACAAGTAAGGCTTTCCGAGGTGCAGAAATCAGGTACCCAAAGCTAGAAAAATTGGCATTGGCACTAATTGAGGCAAGCAGAAGAATGAGGCCATATTTCCAAGCCCATACCATCATTGTTTATACTGATATGCCATTGAGACAAGCCTTCCATAAGCCAGAAAAATCAGGGAGACTGATGTACTGGGCAGTAGAACTTGGTGAATACGATATTGTGTATGAGCCCAGATCATCATTGAAGGGGCAGGCTGTAGCAGATTTTATAGCAGAGTTCACATACCCTGATACCCCCGAGGAGCAAAAGATGCCTGCTGAGTTACCTGTGGACGATACAGGATCAACAGAAACATTTGCTGACCTACCTGTGGACGATACAGGATCAGCAGAAATAGGTCCAAACCAACCAAGGTTGGTAAAAGGACTTGTGGATGTAGAGAAATCATTATATTCAAATTCAGACCAGCCACGGTTGGTAAAAGAGTACGAGCAGATGACTGACGAGGAGCGAAAGATACCGGGGGATGATGGAAGAAAACAGCAGATATTTTATCGAGGAACTCTGACAGATAAGAAATTTGAAGACGAAATACCTACATGGAGATTATATGTAGATGGATCATCATGCACAGCTGGTTGTGGGGCAGGAATTGTTTTGATCACCCCAGACGAGATTGACATGGAATATGCTTTGCGATTCCAATTCAAAGCCTCTAACAATGAAGCGGAGTATGAGGCCATGATAGCAGGTCTTAATCTAGCAAAGACTATGGAAGCACAACAGGTGATGGTATTCAGTGATTCTCAATTAATTGTGAATCAGATGATGGGAATATATGCGATTAAAGGAGACTTAATGATCAAATATCATGCAAAGGTGATGAAATTGTTGACAGAATTTGATGCCATTCAATTGGTGAGAATACCGAGGATGGAGAATGTACAAGCAGATGCACTGGCCCGACTAGCATCAGCTACTCGTACCGAGATGCGAAGAACCATACCGATTGAAGTATTAGAAGGTCGGAGCATAGATGAAGATCTGACAACGAATGTGATTACTCTTGATTTAGGACCATCTTGGATGGATCCAATCAGGAAATATGTTGAAGAGGGCGAATTGCCGGAGGACAAACTCGCTGCCAAGAAACTGAAGTATAAAGCTGCCCGGTATGTATTAACTAATGGTATTTTGTATAGACGAGGAATTATGGCAGGTTTGCAGAGATGTGTACATCCCACTGAGGTGAAAGAATTGATTGAAGAAATCCATGAAGGATCTTGTGGAGCTCATGTAGCAGGTCGAACACTTTTACAAAGAGTGATGACACAGGGATATTACTGGCCGACAATGAGGGCTGATTGTATAGCCTATGCCAAGAAATGTGACAAATGCCAACGTTTTTCCTCCATCCGACGAACTCCACAAGCATTGCTAACACCAATAACTTCCCCTTGGCCATTTGCCATGTGGGGAATTGATTTGGTTGGACCACTGCCGATCACCCGAGGAAGATTCAAGTATCTCGTAGTTGCAGTGGACTATTTTACTAAGTGGGTGGAAGCTGAGCCTCTTATCAATATGACGTACGAGAAGGTATACCAGTTTATATGGAAGAATATCATTTGTCGATATGGTCTCCCTCATGCTTTCATCACAGATCATGGAACACAATTTGATAATGAAGAATTTGCTGCCTATTGTCATCAGTCGAACGTCTTGAAGTTTCATTCAGCACCAGGACATCCCCAAAGCAATGGACAGACTGAAGTGACGAACAGAACATTACTGAATGGGTTGAAAAAGAGGCTAAGTGAAGCTAAAGCAAATTGGATTAATGAGCTCCAATCAGTATTATGGGCCTACCGAACAACTCCCCGAGCAGCAACTGGAGAATCACCATATATGCTAGCATTTGGAAGTGAGGCTGTGATACCGGCCGAGTTGGGTCTCCCAACGCATAGAGTGCTGAATTTCAACTCTCCGATCAGTGATTTGATGAGAAGAATGGATTTGGACATGCTCGAAGAAGTAAGAGAAGAGGCAGCCATTAGGAATGCTGCTTATCAACAACGAACAGCTCTGTTCTACAACAAAAGGGTGAAGAAATGCGATTTGAAGGAAGGTGATTATGTGCTGAAGAAAGTCATTCAGAAACAGAATAAACTGGAAGCAAATTGGCATGGACCTTACCGAGTTACAGAGGTTGTTCGACCTGGAACCTACAGAATAGCAACTCTAGAAGGAGAAGAATTTCAGAATGCATGGAATGCTGAACACCTGCGAAAGTATTATCAGTAATGTAAAATGTAAAGCATTTCCTTCATTATGAATAAAACGAGGATGGTTCACCATTTTCTTTCTGTTGAAAGTTTTTCGGGGAATACTAGTGTTGAACACTACATTACTTGATAAGAAGAAGACTGCTCTATGGAGTCATGCTCTACGGAGTCATGCTCTACGGAGTCAAGCTCTCCGGAGCGCTCTACGGAGCAAAAGTGCTATAAGTAGCCAACCTCCTTTGGTTAGGAGGATAAGCTCTCCGGAGCGCTCTACGGAGCAAAAGTGCTATAAGTAGCCAACCTCCTTTGGTTAGGAGGATAAGCTCTCCGGAGCGCTCTACGGAGCAAAAGTGCTATAAGTAGCCAACCTCCTTTGGTTAGGAGGATAAGCTCTCCGGAGCGCTCTACGGAGCAAAAGTGCTATAAGTAGCCAACCTCCTTTGGTTAGGAGGATATGCTCCAAGGAGCCAAAAAGTTCGAAAGAACCCTACTACTCCTTTGATTAGGAGGTGTAGACCAGCATGATCAACTACGGTTGGTAAGACTTTATATACTCTCGCATTACAACTTATGTTTGTCGGGAGGTAACATTATTACAAAAAGTTCTTTAAAGAACAAAATATTGAAAACTGTACCAAATATGGTTGGTCGGAGATAAAAACCCACTAATTGTAGTTGGTCGACGAGGATAAAAGTATTGACCTTAGTTGGTCGGACACATGTTTATATTTGAAAATTGAACCAAGTATGGTTGGTCAGGGATAGAAACCCATCAACTATGGTTGGTCGACAAACATTATTTATCCACCTTGGTTGGTTGGAAACAATTTTGAACAATTATGCTTATTATAAATTCTAATTTGGTTGATGAACCATATAATTTGCAAACAGAAAAATAGCTATTGGCAAAACAGAAAATGAAACTCTTTCATTAAGATAAAAATGTATTACATGTTACATGAAGGTGCTAACTATTACATTAAAGATTCCTACTCTATTGGTTTCTTTCCTTTGTCCTTTGAGACAGGTTCATCGCCAGCAGGAGGATCCTCTAGACACAGAGGAGAATTAATAAAGTTCATGTCCTTCAGCATTCTGACATTCATTATTGTAGGAGTATCCAACAGGTGCTCAGGACGAGATACTTCAACTTGAGAATGAAGGTTATAATCACCAAGATATTTAGAGATTAAACTCCGAGGAATGGAGCGAGCAGGAATCCATGCCATATCCAATTTATAGGGAGGAACAGGCAAGTCTAGCAATCCAGGAGCATGATAATCCCATAAATAATGACCTTGTTCCAATTTTAATACACCCAGGGCGTTCAACCATCCCTGCTTATAACCTTCGTTGTTAGCATTTTCAAGGCGATTATCCAAATGGTAAAGAGCTTCATTATAACCCGCATTCCAGAACTCCCGAGGTTGTTTATGGAATTGGAAAGTTAATCTATCTACTTGCTCGAGAAAGTTCTTGATAAGAGCATCTTTATTATTCAGATCAGATTTCATCGCAGTCAATTGATCCTCTAAAGATAAATTTTTCTTAGACAAATCAGATAGAGCACGATCCTTAACATTCAGTTGGAATGCTTGAGTTTCCAGAGTAGATTGGGTACGAGATTCTTCAACATTACGGCTAAGAACTCTTGATCGGCTCCGAGAAGCAATTGGAGAATTTTGCTCCTCGATGATTCTTCCTCGTCCCCGAGCAGTTCCAGAAATGGAAGATCTTCTTAAATCCTCCAGCTCTTGCCTCAGTTTGGCGTTTTCGACTTCTAAGAATGAGAACCCTTCATCAGTGACTGGTATTAATGCAGTAGAGGATGAAGCAGCAGATTCATACTGAACTAATTTTTTCTGCAAATTGTTATTTTCTTGCTCCAGGATCTCAGCGATTTGTCTGCAGGCTTCAATTTCACCTTTTAAAGTCCTCTCCCTGATGTCATACCCAGCAATGATTTTCTTGTGGCCTGTTTCTGAAGAAAGCTGCTGGTATCTATTTTCATAATCTTCATGCAACAAAGCCATTGATTCGTTATGTTGATTTTGAAGATCCTTTAAAGAACAATGCAGCTCTTCAATCAATTCATAATAAGCGATATTGTTAGCTACAGCTCGGTCGAGTAAACTTTTCAAATACCGATAAGCCTCAGTTGCCTGCTCTGAAGCATCATGACCAAGAATGTCAGCAATTTCAGAAGAACTAAGGTCCGTATGACCAGCCCTATAGTATTGGTGACATTGCTGCATCAGCTCGGTATCATGAGAAGAGATTAGTTCCATTCTAGCAACAAACTAAAGACAAGAAAAAGACAACAATCAACAAAGAATCATCAATAACGACGATGAGTAAAGAAGTATTTTATTAGATCATAAAAGGATTACAGTGTTCGATTACAAATAATAAAAGATAAGAATGATACCGAACAACTTCACACCTTTTCCTTGTCTCCCAAGACTTTCTCGGGAGGCTGGGACGAGGAGCTCGGTTGCTCGGTGATAACAACAGCTTGGTCGGCAGAAATCCTCTCAGCAGGAGGAGGCATAGAAGAAATGTCCTCAATGATAGAGGGTTGAGAAGCAGAGATTGGGACATCCACAGCTATGGAAGATTCATCTGATGCAGGTTCATCTTCTTCTTCTTCCTCAATTGGTGGAGGAGGACCAGGGAGATGCCTTTGGAATAGCTCAGAATTATCTTGGACTTTTAGCTCTTGCAGAGCAGCTACCCAACCATCATAGAAGTATTTCAACTCCCCATATTGGACTTGGGACGTCATTGCAGCTATCCCTCTCTCCCATCCTTTCTCCCAACCAACACTGAAATGTTTCTTGATAGCAACTTTTCTCCTCGATTTCTCCGAGGAAAGCTTCACCTCCAGTTCCTCTTTCTTAACTTTAATATCTCGCAGAGTAGATATTTCTTCTTCTGCCTTCTTCAATTTATCATCAGATTCCTGATGTTTAACTTCCAGATCTTTAATTTTCTCCTCCAAATTCTTGGAGGTTTCGGCCATCTTCATCTTATCAGCCTCAGCCACAGCCAATTTTGTCTCCCAAACAGTTTTCTCCTCGATGTACTGTTGGTGAGATTCCTTGACAGATTGGGTTAAACCCAACAAAGCATCGTCAACATCGGACGAGGAAGTGGAAGCTTTAATAGCTTGATCTTTCTTCACAATGGTATTGAAACAGTTAACCAGCTGAAAGGTAAGAAAAACAATAGAGTTAACACAAATACAAGATTTCAGGAAAAAGAAAAGAAAGACTAAAGGTATGAGAAATTTACTGAAGAAAGATGGCGAGCAGCAAGGGATGTCAGTGTATCCCTAGGAATCTTTTCATCAACCCCGAGAACCTCGGGTATAACTGAGCTTGTTGAAGAGCTCGGAAGAATGATTTTTGAAATACTACTACCACCAGGGGGTAGAGAAGACGCAGTTCCAGCAAGATTAACCGAGGATGATTTCCTCAATCTCTTCAAAGGACGGTCAGCAGCATCAACCAAGGAAGAAGTCTTGGTCGGAGAGATGGCAATTACATCAGCAGGAGCATTTTTCTTGCTCGGGGCCACTGGGGGCTTCTCGGCAATTTTGAAGGAACCAGCATCTACTTTTTTAGTCCCCTCTGGGACATCAATTTTGCCTTTCTGGGCTCCAACAGCAGAGGAAGTGTCACCAAATAGAGCAGGAGGAGCTCTTTTCTTGCCCATTCTATGAGATAGGGGAATATGAGAATCTGAAGATGAACTTTCTGGTGTTGAGGCTGGTTCAACAGGGCGAGCAGTATAAGAGGTTGTGTAGCTCTTATACTGCAGCAAATATGATGCAGATCTAATGTGCTCGTCTGCAATCGTCTTATGCAAATTCCAGATAAGTTTTAAATGCTTGATATTCACTTCCGACTCTTTTGGAGTTTTTCTTTTACTATCAACTGCAAATAAATACATAAATCTCAGTCACACATTTTGTCAAACATGATGAATACGCAATTTCATAAGTAAAATAAAAATGAAAAATAAACCTATCCCATTGCCGTATGGGGGGCATCTGGGACCGTTGTATACTTCATTCCCAGATAAAGGCGCGTGTTGCCAATTTTTTATGACCAACCCATGCTCAAAATAATCTCTATTTGAATCAGGGAGGTTAACTACAAGGGCTCTATTTAAAAACCTAGTTTTTAAATAATAAATATTATCTAAAGTGGCCCATTTATAGCAGTACATGATTTCTGGGATCCCTATACGAGTCCCATGAGTTAGATTTAACTTATGCACCCCGTTAATTATTCTCCATGAATTGGGGGCTATTTTTGCAGGAACAAGGTCAAAATATTGACAAAACTCAAGACATAATGGATTTGGGGGAAAAGAAAAACCACATTCAGCAATGAAAAGACTGGGGAACCAATGTCCCTCAGCCAATCGAAAGTAATCTAAAGGCTCAGAAAGAACCTCTAGAGTTACCCAAGAAGGAATGGAAAAGTCAGAACGAAATTTCTCAGCAGATTCAACAATATAAACCATATTGAATAAAAGAGATGCAGAAGAAAGGAAGAAGAGCTTACAGAAAGAAAAGAGATGTGTTGACAGCGAACGGAAACAAAGATGAACGCACAAGAGAAGAAGAGAAGAGAAAGCTTGAATGCAGAGAATGAAAAACGTAGACAACGGTATGGTTACCAAAGAAGTTTAAATACTTTACATTGGGAAGCGGCGAAAGAAATGATTACCAAAAAGAAATTATTAAACTTCCGGCGGCTAAAAGGACAAAATTTGCACGAATATCAAAGCGCTTATCAAAAAGGCGGAAACTGCGAAATAAGAAGGAAAATTTGAATACAATGTTCCTAAAACCCGGGAAGTACATTTAATATTGCCACATACCAAGAAAGAATGTTCCATACTCTTCAAAGTTCAAAATATGAAACATTGGGGGCTTCTGTTGATACCAAAATTAATATGCTGACGTGGACGAATAGTATGAAGACACGTGTCGATCTACGTGGCACAATAACAGCGAGGAAGATCATTTACTGAACAACCATGGTTGGTACCGAGCAACGAGAATACACCGAGGAGCTCTATCATGCCGAGGAACTCCATCCGAGGAACTCTTTCATCATGAGATACTCTAAGTACTCCGAGGAACTCTTGATCGACGAGCAACTAAGGCGGTCCGAACTGCACCTCGGCCGTATCATCAATTATCAGACGGACAACTGTTCAATTATTCATTAGATTCTTGACGCACACGCCGCATTAAATATATTACCCATTCATATGTATATCATTTAATGTAGTAGACCTTTCATGAACAGCCTTGAGGCTATAAATACCTTGTATCAATCCCATTCAAGGGGACCGGAATTTCTTGAGAGAACTTGTAATCAAGAATTCCACAAACACTCAGCAATAACATAACAGTGGACGTAGGCTTTATTCCTAGCCGAACCACTTTAAAAATCTTTGTCTTATTTATTTATCTGTGATTGAATAATTAGAGCGATCTAGTTTTTTACATCAACAATAGGTTACGGGAATACCTAAAACAATGATAGGTTGTGTGAATACGTAAAACAATGAAAGGTTGTGTGAATACCTAATATTTTAATAGGGTGCGTGAATACCAATTTGATTGTTTTATTATGTGTATGACATACCTAGTTGCTTGCTATCACGGGGGGTTGTGTAGAGACGGTCTTATCCTGAGTGACCTTCGGGGGGATATTTGACTTGTATCTCAGAACATAGGACTGTGAAAGACTTATTTGTGAGTTGATAAGTCCGCTGACTATGGGAGCGTAGGTATGTGCGTGACCCATAGGTATGTGAACTATGTTCGCCGCCAATATGTGTGATTTGTTTATATGGTTCATGGGAAATTTCCTAACCGATAGTCCTTGTTTGAGTACGAGACGTATCGGGACATGACAACAGAGTATGCAATGCACTATAGGTGTATCCTTAGGGTGCTGTGTTAGTATATATATATATATATAATAGTGGTGGATATATATGTATACTTGTGATATAATTACAATGTGATAATTGTAGGCTATTAAGATTGTGTTGATACATACATATATATAATAGTGAGGGATATATATGTATGCTTATGGTATATCTACAATGAGATAATTACAGACTATTAAGATAGTGAAATATTATATAAACGTAAATAGTTAATACTTGACTTTAGTGTGATAACACTTATTTAAAAATGATAATTATTGAGATCAAATATGATATACTACTACGAGGGGTAACTAGAAGGATAAGCCTTTTTCCTAGTTAGAAGTGTGTCAGATGGCTAGGCGGAATAAATGAATGCGATAGGTGTGCACTATAGAAGAGAGGTGAGATTGTCCTCAAGAGAGTGGGACCGTAAAAGCAATTATGAACATTATATACTACGCATTTCATTTATTGCAATAAAATGCTTGCTAAACATTTTTATAAATCGGGCTCTGACCCGTTTCTTATACTTCTTCTCTCTTGTCTATGTATATGTATATTAACAGGTGTCCAGCCACAGGGATGCCATAGTTGACTTATCTATTACAGGGTTACGCAGCTGCAACATTGTGGATGGTTGCGGGATTTGGTTTAGACGTATCATTTCTTTATTCCTAGAGTAGGATTCTTATCTCAGTTGTAGATTCATTCTAGTCATGTTTCCCCTTTTACTTTTAGACTCAGTATTTGGTTTATGTATTAATTTATTGAATTATTATTACTGGGATTTTGAGCCGATTGTTTATTCGGCAGGTCATTTAGTCATTTAGTACTGTTTTAGACTCATGGTTTGGATGTATGGTTTATTTGTTATTCAGCATGCATATTTAATTGTTTAATAAAAAGATAAAATTTGACATCAGTCTTTTTGAATACTAGGTGGTTAGTAAAGTTTTAAAAAGTTTTCGATAGTGATGCTAAGTATGAACCCCTGAGATTCCTGTTTTAAATTTGATATAGGACTGATCACTCGGTATTTATTTGGGCGGGGTGTCACAATAGAGTTATTTAATGACTTATGCCATGACCCACTTGGGGGCACCTGGGACAATTATACACCTCTCCTGTTTGTAAAGGAGCGTGTCGCCAATTTTTTGCAATGACTCCATAATCAAAATAATCCTTATTTGAGTCTGGAAAATTAATAACTAAGGCCCTATTGATATGACTAGTCTTAATGTAATATGTAGTATCACTGGTAACCCACTTATAATAGAATATTAACTCAGAAATGCCAATGTGTGTTTTATAAATTTAGTTCAACCTATGAATCCCATTTACCACTCTCCAAGTGTTAGCGTCTACACTGACATGAATTTTCTATCATCCATCTTTTTAAGTCTAGTAATCAAGCTAGATGATTTATTTTTTCTATAGCTTATGTAATACATATCAAGGCATTTTGCACCATGAATTTCTAGACTCAACAACATTTGCGAACTTATCACGTCAATACGGTTTAGAGTTGAAGAGTATTATAATTCTCAAGAGAACCTTAAGGATCACTAGTAGAGACTTTAGCTTGTGAGATTTGTGCCTTTCACCCTTTCAAAGAGTTTTACGCAATCTCCGAGTCACAAGTTGATTCAATTTCCTTTGGGTCCTCACTCTAAATCGTTGTATGATCTCATGATTTTTCATTAAATTTTGGGCTTGATCACTGAGAACGACATCACTTTCGAGTTGTAAGAAACATTTGTCTTGAAGTTTGTCCCGGTCGCTAGATTTTCACCCATTCATTTCACCCATTGCCTTCCCATTTTCTTTCATATACCCATATATTCCCATATCATACATATCATTTCCATTCATATGTAATGTTACATTTTTTAGGAAAAGAGTGTTTCCCAATGTAAAATGTCTACCATATTGAGAGTAAAAGAAAAAAAAAAGAAAAATAGAAAAAAAAGAAAAGAAAATTCGAAAAGAAAATTCGAAAAGAATAGGAAAAAAGGGAAAAGAGGGAAAAGAAAAGAAAAAGAAATTTTGAAGTTTGTTTTTATGTAATAAAGATATTTATGCTTAAAGTATCACACACTCTTATCGCATCCAACTTTCATCCATCGTCCATACATCACCCATCCTATCATAGATACCTGATCTCATTCCTCCCTTCTCATTTCATTTCCCCCTCACCCATAAACATCCATATTTCCTCTAGGTGTTCAGGCAAATGAAAGTCAACGTGGTGGATAACTCAACGTTCTCAATATAGTGATTAGCATTCTTTCATGAGATCATTTTTCTTTCTATATGTTCGTTATTTCTTATATGTATGTGAGACGTTTGAACTTGCTTATATTTACTCATCTCCTCACACACAAGAGCGATACAATTACCCTAATCTCGAGAGTTCGTTTGAGAGAGATATGATAACTCTTCTATTTGTATTCCTTCGGATATGGAATTGGAATGTCGCTGCGGTCAAACTTCGAGTATCAAAATTCCTTGAATTACTTACAAAACTTGTTAAAAATTTAGTATCGTGGCAAATTCGGGTATCAATCCAATTTCTAGCGTTGAAACGGTTATCGTGAAAACTTGCAATTCCAATTTTTATTAAAAATCTTTTTGTATTTTTAAATATTTTTCAATATATATTTTAATTTTTATATTTTAAAAACAATTTTCAAGGGAGGAAACGAAAATTTATGCAACTAAAATGATTATGAAAATTTCGAAAGTAATATAATTTAGAATTTATGAGAAGAAACAAGAGGTGGGATTATTACACTGCGTACTCAAATCAATTTAATGTCCTAATTATTCAATTGAATAGTTCAAAACAATATTGAATTTAAAATTTAACTCTCGTCACAATCCTAAATTCAATTTTATCTTTTTCAGCAATTAAATCTGGAATAATCACAACATAACAAAAATTAAGATTCACACTCATTTCAACGAAATATCCGCTAAGATTAATTTATCAAAATTTGTACGAATCTTTGAATTGCATACACAAAATTAATATTTAAATTTAAGAATAATACTTATCTCTAAGTGAAATCCAAAAATCAAATATTAATTTTCACAACTAATTTATTAACTCTCGTTATGTAAATTAATGAGTGATTTTCCCAATTTAATTAGCCTAGAACACATCAACGCACAATTATTAAAATAAAACAATTCAACATGCGCGTTTGAACCCACCCCTTGAATGGGGTGTTTAGCTAGACATGATTAAAATTTCATCACAAGCACAATTAACAAACAAGAAACTAAGGAGAAAGAGAAAGAAATATGATACGCAATAATTTCCTGTGTTAACTGTGTGCATGAACACGCGTTCCAAACTCGTCACAAAATCTGACTCGATGTACAAAACTGAAAGTAAAAAGTGAACCTACAAATTTTTCAAAACCTAAAACTATATATATTTTTTTTTCCGACTATTTTTCTACCCTTTTTTTCTTTTTCTTTTTCTGTCTCTCACGTTCTCTCTCTGTGTATTCTTTTTTTGTTTTCTGATGAGAGTCCTATTATATGAGATGCTCCTTTTCTTTATTGACCCAAGAAGTTGTTGTTTAGAGGAGATGTGGGTAGGATTTCATTTGGATTGGGATTGTGTCCGATTTTTAAGGGATTTGATATGGAGATGGTAGGTGGGTTTTCGGTTTTGGGTATGAAGAGTGATTCGGTTCAGATTGCGGATTGCTCCGGCTATTGGCGATTTCGGGTTGGGTTGAAGATGGGTAGCGGTGCCGGCGAGTTCTAGCAGGCGGCTGGCCGGATTTGGAGCTCGGCTAGTGGGTCAGGCCACCGACGGGTATGGGCGTTTCGCTGGTTGGCAGTGTGGATTCGGGTTGGATCGTAGAAGGTAAGCTGGGTCGAGTCGCGGGTTGGAGCTGAGGGGTTGTTATGGAGGTTTGGTTCAGGTGGGTTGGGGTATGGGAAATGGGGGAGATGGTTTTGGGTGATGGGTCGGGGTTATCCGGGTATGGCAGGGAATGCCGTAGATTTCGGTTTTGGGTGTTTTTTTTGTTTATTATTTTTTTTCTTTTCTTTGGTTCAATTTGGATTTTCATTTAATGGTGGGATTTTTTTGGTTTATGGTTTGAAAATGGTGGAAAGAGGAGAGAGAGAATGGGTTTTGGTGGGTGGAGGTGGAAGATGAAGTGAGGATAATTGGGTGTGGAAGAGAGTGTGTGTTATGGTGAGGGTTGTTTAAAGTGCAAGTGAGTTGTATGATAGTAGGGTGTGAGTGTGTATGGGGTGTGTGTGTGTTTAAGTTGTGACCTTAAAAATAACACACACACACACACACACAATATATATATATATATATATATATATATATATATATATATATATAAAACTAAGAAAACTAAAAATATAAAAATATAATACTACTCTAAAAATAAAATAAAGATAAAAAAAATGAAATTGAAAAGAAATAAAAATAAAAATAAAAATCTATTAAACTAAAAACTAAAATTCTAAAATTGTAAAATCTAAAAAAAATAATTGAAACCCAAAAAACTAATTCTAATAAAATAGAATAAAAACTAAAAACTAATAAAAAAATCATGAAATGAAAATAAAAATACACTAATTTTAAAATCTAAAAAAAATAATTGAAACCCAAAAAACTAATTCTAATAAAATAGAATAAAAACTAAAAACTAATAAAAAAAAATCATGAAATGAAAATAAAAATACACTAATAAAAATAAAATATCCAAATAAATTCTAAAAATCCTAAATAAATCTAAACTAAATGATACATATAAAACGACTCAAACTAAGAAAATCTAAAAAGGTACAAACTCAACACACACAGGCTCGATGATGGACTGGGCTCGGTCTAGGATTAGGTTAGGATTTCGGGACACAGTTCGGGACATCGGAACACATCGGGCAGGCTCAAATATGGACTCCGACTTTGCAGCTACATTGATTTCTTCATTTCATGCTTTTAACTATTTTTGTGTCGCAATTGACTGAATTTAGCATTATTTGATGTTGCGACTGCTGATTGACCTGCAAAATAATTAAATACGAACATAAGACCAATTTTAATTAAAATAAGCGACTAAAATGCTTCTATTCGGGGTATAAAATAGACACTTTTGGGTGCTTATCAAGATATTTTCAATGAGTTTTTGAAGTTGAAGTGTTGATTCTAAAAAGGCAAACTAGGAATTACTCTTATGATACTCGATCTGTTTTGACTGATTCACACCACACACGTTGAGTTCTAGGAAGGATGTGCATTGAGTATTCACACAGCTGAACTTTTTATGCACTTATACCTTGTATTTCCCCAAACATTTCTCATGTGATTGATTGTGCGATTATTCTACATCTAATAAGAGATTGACTGCCGTTTGAAAATAAAGAATTATGTGGGCATATTCCCTCCAAACCCTCACGAAACCCAACTCGTCCTGTAGGATTAAAGGCTTGTTGCACATTCTAAGTGAAATTGCACGTGCTCACAAAAGTGGTACACTTTTGGTTTCTTATCTTTCCTTCTCTTTATCTTTTTGCTCGGGGATTAGCAATGTTCTGTTTGGGGGTGGTGTGATAAACACTCAAAAGAGTATATTTTATACCCCTAATAGACAATTTTTAATTGCCAATTCTTGACAAAATAGGTCTTATACGCGTTAATATTTATTTTGTAGGTCAAATGCGTGTTACGGAGTTCAAGCGCTTAAATCAAAGCAAATGCACATCAAATGGAGCTAAACTTGTATACCCAGTCTAGTAACCCTAACCTAAGCCTAACTGAGCCTAAGCATGTCTCGATCCATGTGTATTCAGTTTGTCCCCTTTTATTTTATTTTTTTAGATTTTTATTTATGTCGTTTATGATTTTTATAATTTATTTTATATTATATATTTTTGAGTCATGTATATATTTTCTTAGGATTTATTTTTATACTTTATTTTTTGTGTGTCGTGTGTGTTTTTATTATTTTTATATTTTTAAAGGTGTGCGTTTTAGTTTCATTTAATTTTTATTTTTATTTGATTTTTAGTTTTTAGTTTTTAGTATTAGTTTAGTTTTGTTATTTCTTATTTTTATATTAAGTTAGGTTTATTAGTATTATGTTATTTTGAGTCTTTTATTTTTAGACTAGGAATTTAATTTTTGGGTTTATATTTCTTTAGTTTTATTTTAATTTTTTTTAGAATTGTAAATATTTAGTTTTTATTATGTTAACATTTTAATTAGATTTTTATTTTTTAGTTGGGTCTTAATTTTATTTTTTGATTAGGTACAAATTAAACACACACACACCACACTACCATACACCCTAACAACCATACACACTCACACATCCAAATCACTCACCCTCACCCTATTCTTCCTATACCCTCATCACCCAATAATTCCTTAACCCATCTTCTTCCCCAACAACACATTCTGTCTCCTCCCACCGTATGCAAGAACTTCACCACTTCTAATCCCACAATCAAAACTCACATCCCAAAATCGAACCTATCTCAGTCAACAAACATAAGATCCATAACCTCCAAACCCAACCCGGTAAAACCCTACGACCCATATCCAAAAACCCGACCTCGTACCAGACCCCTGTTCGACCACTCCGACACCTGAACCCGGACCTGCTCTGGACAACCCACGATCCACCTACTCCGTCCATAGAAGCGACCCCCTTCTGCCAACCCGACTCACCTAAAACCGAAACCGCCCAACCGAGCTCCGACCCCTGCATAACCTGCGACCTTACCCGCTAGCGATCCTGGAACCGAAATCCGGTTCGAAACTCCAAACCCGCCGGCCACAACCCGAAACCCTTTAACCCCATTTCCAACCTCAACCCAAATGCCCATACCTCAACCCACTTTCTCTAGCAATACCCATTTCCCATTTTCCCACTTTACACGATTTATTACCTGCTTGAAACCAAGACAAGCCAAAACCAACTAAAAACCCCACGTGTTAAAAAACCCACCAAACCCTATTTTCTCAAAATACCCCCAACCCCTTTTTAACAAATTAGATTTTTACTCTCTATCCTCACACCTCATACCCCTCATGCATATTAGTGAGTATTTCTCAAAATTACCCTCAGCTCCATGCCTACTATTTAAGGAAGAAAGAAGACCCATTTTGAGAGATGATATTGTAGGGATAAAATTCTAGAGTTAGAGAGGAAAACATTTCTATTTTTTTAGTTTAGATTTTTTTTATTTTTTTAGATTAGAGAAAAAATTCATTAAATTGAGTGTTTATAATTAATGAGAGATGATGGAAGAATTGAAGAATTAATGCAAGTGACGACAATTTTGGTTTAATTACTCCTCTCTAATTTTCATTTTATGCTCTTATTTGATTCTAATTTTTATTGGATGATGATTATGAAGGATAATCATCCCATTCAAGGGATGGATTGAAACCCTCATGAATCTAATTTGATTTAATTATCAATTTTAATTTTGTTAGTTTCCTTTGATTAGTAAATTTAATTCTTACTTTATTTTCACATTGGGAAATGGAAAATCATCCTTGAGAAAGGATTGAAAATTGTATTATCATTTGATCATTTGATTCAAACTAGAGATACGCTTATCAGTTGATTTAAATGTTACTATAATTTTCATCTACTATTGTTTTATCCGAAGCCCTTATACTTTTGACTCATTTGAGTCTAGACTGTATAAGAGCTCATCTAGTTTGGAAATTGTGACAAAATAGTGTCCATCCTAGAAACCAAAGAGCTTCAGAGATTGGGTTGCTTCTTCTTCTATTCATCTTGTGATGATCCTGTGACTATAGCCATCACTCACACACTTAGAATTTAATTCTTGCATATCATATTGCACCCTTATGTGTATTAATGTGGTGAGTGTGTTCTAATCCCTCAATTTGATTTTTATTAATTTTTTGGGAATTTTAAACATATTTTAAACAAGGTTTTATTTAATTAAAACTTGATTTAAAAAGTTTTGGGGTTAATATCTAAATATGTTATGTTGTGATTTTTGGCCTAAAGTTACTTTGGGTAGGAACCGAAAGCGCTAGAGACTCTAGGGTTGGCTTTGTAATTAGTTTGGGACGCGCGTTTGCATTCGTCCTATGGCCAACACTTGCTGTCCTCTGATTGGCCAGAGCTGTGTTTCTTTACTGAGACAAACCATCGCATGTTTTCAGCCCTTGGATCAACCCTTATCGATGGCCTGCATGTCGCCTGAGTGAATCCCCGTGTAAACCCTTAAGCCAATCACAGCCTGTTTAATCCACCGCCTGTTGTGAGCCCTTGGATTACAGTCAAAGGAGCTTGACTCAATCTCAGCCATTATTTTTGAACGATGGTCTGGAATCTTCTTCTCTTGCTATTTAAAGGCCTCTCATCTCAGCCTTCGAAAGCTTTTGCCACTTTGAGTTTTCTCAGAAAAAGAATAGAGAGAGAGAGAGAAGAGAGAAGTTAGAGAGAGAAACCAGAGAGCCAAGTTAGAAACCCTAACTTCGTCAAATCCTTCTCCAAACCTAAACCACTTACCTCTCCATAAACACCATAACCAAATAAACACCATCCTTAGTGTTTCTTGAGTTATGAGAGTTCGAGTTGAGTGATTTCTGGGTTGCTGAATCCTTTTGTTCATAAAATCTTATTTCCAACTTAGACACATACTCAGATCTTGTTTCTGTTTCAATAGAAATCATAGATCTGAAGTTTTGCATGTCATAATACACTTAGTTTCATTTATTTCTCATCTTGAGAATTTCGTTGTTGTTTTCTGATTAAAACATTTTCTTACTTCAGAATCAACATATAAATGTTTTCTAGTTTCTGTTTTTACAAAACCTAACCTGACCTAGCTGGATTCTCACTTGGAGGGTTCTCAATCTCCTAAATATTTTCAAAATAGATTGAGAAAGGTCTTGACCGATTTCTTAAGCAAGATCTCCGTGGAATCTGGGTTATTTTGAAAGGTCAAAAAGGTTTTTGGTTTTGTAAGAAAGAAAAATAACAAACTCACTGCATATAGACTTTATATGTGATTTGTTAGGATTGTCTGTAACTAATAAGTGTGTGTGTGTGCATGCATGTGTTTTAGAACACTTTTCACAAACATCTTCACACTACAAACACTGAAAGTGTTGGCTATAAGATTTGGTGAACATAAGTCGACGTAAAGTGCTGAAACAAAAGAAGAGTTGACAAACTGAGAGGACTACATCAACAAACAAGATCTGCAGAAAAGTTAAGGACGCCAGAGGGTACAATCCTGAACTTGTATAGATTTGTTTTTGTGTGCATGTTAGTTAAATAGGTTGTAACTCACATATTTGTTTTAGTGATTGTTTTGTTTTACTCCGTAGAGGGAGTCGTGGATGTTTCCTCAAGGTTGAGGTTTTACCACGTTAAAAATCCTGAGTATTAATATTTCTACATCTTCTCATCTCATTCTGTTGTGTGCTGAGTTTAAAACATTTTAAACTGTTTACTAAAACTTGTTATCAAATCTTGTCCATATCTCGTACATAATTTTTGTTAACACATCTTGTGTTCAAAATCTTTTTGATTTAAGTAAAGAGTTTCTTCAACAAACTTTCGGAGTTGCTTAAATAGTTTATTTTCATAAACGGCTTTGGCAACGTTTTATTTCAATTGGTATCAGAGCTTTTGGTGAACTTCTTCAAAAAGATCCTGAGTTTCTGAAACTGTTTTCTCAAAATCAATAATGGACGAGAAAAATGAAAGATATGGTAACTTGACCAGACCCCCAGTCTTTGATGGAACCAATTTTTCTTACTGGAAAGTAAGAATGATTGCTTTCATTCAAGGAACCCTGGGAGATGATGTCTGGGATATTATTGAAAATGGATACTTTTATCCTACTAAACCAGCCACTGAAGGAAGTACTGAGAGGGTTAAGAAAATATTAAGTGAGTTTACTCAAGAAGAGAAACAAGTTTCTCACAATAATAATAAAGGAAAGAACAAGGACAACACAAGACATCACAGAGACCTCAAGAAAATTGAATGCTATAGATGTGGTAAACTAGGTCACATTGCTCAAGACTGTAGAGTTAATTTAAATTCCCAAAACAAACACGCTAGAGCCAACATATGCAAAACCTGGGATGACTCAAGTGACTCTGAAAATGAGGAACCTGAGACACCTGATGGTTTTGACCCTTGTTTATCCTTCTTTGCCAAAATCATATATAATGATGATATGCCTATGCTTGATAGTGAGGATGAGTTTAGTAATTCTAGTTCTGTTGCTTTGGATCATACTTTAACTGGTTTAGATGCTTTACTTACTGAGAACATTAATACTTCCTCCTCGGGGTGTGTGAGTCAAAGGGGAATCGATACTGCTGATGTCAATGGGTGCGTGAGTTTAAGAAATGAAACCTTAGGGGTCACTTCACACACTTCACTTAGTGACTCAGACAATGAAGATCTCCCAGACATTCACACTTTATATGCTAAAACTCTTAAGAAAAGCACTAGACTAGAAAAGATTGTGAAAGATCTTACCAAAAAGCTAGAGGATTTAAGCCTAATGGTAAAACTGAATGCTGAAGAGTATACTACTCAATGCATGTCTCATGACAGTGAAATTAAAGTGTTTGATGAAAAACTGAAAACTTTGACTGAAGCTAATGAAATTCTGGAGAAAAAATACAAAGGGACATTATTAGAATTGGAACAAACCAAATAAAGGACAGCAACTGTTTTCAAAAAATTTACCAAATTTGAAAATAATTCAAACTGTTTTGATGGATTTGTTGCTGAATCTAAAACCAATTCTGATGATAGAACTGGAATAGGGGTTTGCCCCAATTTGAAGACACAAACAAAACATGTTGAACCTATCAAATTTGTGTCAGGAGGCAAAAGACGTATTGAAACATGTCCAGACTTTCATTCACTAAAAACTGAGTTTGATCATCAAAACACTAACACTGGAGATGCAAGTTGATCTAAGCATGAAAGTTTACCAAAGGGAAAATATGTCTGCCCCCCAATTAGGAAAAGTGAACCTGCTTTCAAACCTGTGCTACCTAGGAATAAAATTCAACCTCAAAATCTCTCAAAACCTTTGTTTAGAGACTTTCCTAAGGAAAACCCAATTCTGAGCAATCTTTATTGCTCCTATTGTGATATATACGGGCATTCCTTCGACAATTGCTACGCCAGGAGACTGGTTAAGCCTATCTACAGTACCTCCATGTATCAAAACTTTAACTACTCTAGGAGGAGTCGTAACAACTATGTCCTTCCCAGGCCACCAGACAAAAACTCCAACTATAGGAATAGAAAGACTAAACCTAAAAGGACATTTACTAGAAGGATTACCAGAAACTTTTCTAAATCAAATGCTCAGGAGTTTAAATTTACTCAAAATCATGCGCATAATGTTTTTCAACAAAAATCTAATGCTCGCAAATTTTATCAAATGAGAGCAAACAAGCGCAAACTAAAAACCAGAGCAATTTGGGTTAGAAAAGATGATCTAGTACCCCAGATGAAGTGTAACATTGTTATTTCTGCCCTAAAAGCTGAACTTACATCTTCTGGTTGGTATTTGGATTCTGGTTGTTCCAAGCATATGACAGGTGATGATACAAAACTTTTAAATAAAACCATCTTTGATGGTGGAAAAGTTATTTTTGGTGATGGAGTATCATCCCAGATCATAGGCAAAGGAACTCTTAAAGAAAAAGGACTTCCTGTTCTTGAAAATGTTCTCTTAGTAAAAGGTCTTAAGGCTAATTTACTTAGCATTTCGCAATTTTATGACTCAAACTATACTGTTACCTTTTCAAAGAACAATTGCAAGATTTTAAATGAAAAGGGAGAATGCTTAATTACAGGATTCAGGACTCCTGACAATTGTTATACTGTCATGTCTAGTTCTGAAATATGTAATGTTTCCAGAATGGATGACAATGAGATATGGCATAACAGAATGGGTTACATTAATTACGAAAATTTGAGTAAATTGTCCTGTCAACAAATAGTTAGAGGAATACCAAAAATTAAACCTATTCATAACATTGTCTGTGGTCCCTGTCAAGAAGGGAAAATTGTTAAAGCACCTCATAAAAGGGTTAAAGATATCCTTACCTCTAATCCATTAGAACTCATCCATATGGACCTAATGGGTCCTTCTCAAACTGTTAGTCTTTGTGGACACAGTTATATTCTAGTTATGGTAGATGACTTCACCAGATTCACTTGGGTAGCTTTCTTAAAACAGAAATCCGATACTTTCCAAACTTTTTTAAAGATTCTTTTACGGATTGAAAATGAGAAAGACACTCAAGTGAATAGAATCCAAAGTGATAGAGGTGGTGAATTTAAAGACACTGGTATTGTAGAATATTGTGACTATAATGGTTACAAACATGAGTTCAGTGCTCCTAAGACCCCTCAACAAAATGGTATAGCTGAGAGAAAGAATCGAACTCTTCAAGAGATGGCACGTGTCATGCTCCATGCCAAGAACTTACCTAAGTATTTTTGGGTAGAATCTATTCGTACAGCTTGCCATCTTATTAATAGGGTCTATCTTAGAAAGAATTCCAAACAAACCCCTTATGAACTTTGGTACAATAAAAAGCCCAACCTTAAGTACCTTAGAACTTTTGGTAGTACCTGTTATGTTTGCAAAGATAGGGAACACTTATCTAAATTTGAGAGTAGGGGAGATAAAGCCATATTCTTAGGATATTCACCTAACAGTAGAGCTTATCGAGTGTACAATCTTCGCACTAAGACCATAATGGAATCTATAAATGTAATTGTTAGTGACACTACTATAGAAAGCAAGACTAGTGAATTAACTATAGAAGAAGAATCATCAAATGTTTTAGAAAATGACTCTTCTGAAATAGATAATTCATTACCTATTGAGTCACTTGAAGTACCTAACTGGGTTTCTAAAGACCATCCCATAAACAACGTAGTTGGTAATCCTAGTGAGCCAGTACGTACAAGATCCCAACTTAGAAATTATGCTCTTTATGCATGCTTTGTTTCTCTTGTGGAACCAAAGAATGTAAATGAGGCATTGAATGACTCTCACTGGATTTCTGCGATGCAGGATGAACTTTTACAATTTGTCATTCATGATGTTTGGTATCTAGTTCCACGTCCTGATCACAAAAAGGTTATTGGTACTCGTTGGATTTTCAAAAATAAAACTGATGAAAATGGGATAGTAATAAGAAATAAAGCTAGACTAGTTGCTCAAGGTTATTCCCAAATAGAGGGAATTGATTTTAACGAGACCTTTGCTCCTGTTACTCGTTTAGAATCAGTTCGTCTGCTTCTTGCTATAGCTTGTCACATGCATTTTACATTATATCAAATGGATGTAAAATCTGTGTTCCTTAATGGAATACTTGCCGAGGAAACCTATGTAGAACAACCTAAAGGGTTCATTGACCCTAATTATCCTAATCATGTATTTCGGTTAAAAAAGGCTTTATATGGTCTTAAACAAGCTCCTAGAGCTTGGTATGAGCGCCTGTCCAGTTTTCTGCTGGATAAAGGTTTCAAAAGAGGTGGAAATGACCAAACCTTATTTGTCAAACATTTTGGCAAACACATTACTATCGCTCAAATCTATGTAGACGATATCATATTTGGATGTACTTCTACCTCAGAAGTAAAATCTTTTGCTGAAATTATGAGTAAGGAATTTCAGATGTCCCTTATGGGGGAGTTACAGTTCTTCCTACGACTCCAAGTCAAACAACAACCAGATGGATTGTTTCTTTCGCAGACTAAGTACGCATTAGAGATAGTTAAAAAATTTGGCCTCGAGAGTGATAAAAGTGCTAAAACGCCTATGAGTACTACAGAGAAATTATCTAAAGATGAAAATGGAAAATCTGTAGACTCTACTTTATATCGTAGTATGATTGGCACATTACTCTATCTGACTGCCTTGTGTCCTGATATCATGTATGCTGTGTGTGTTTGTGCGCGATATCAAAACAACCCCAAAGAGAGCCATTTAAACTCTGTTAAACGGATAATTAAATACGTTAAAGGCACTCTAAATTTAGGAATTTGGTACACGAATGACACACCGAGCACTATTATTGGGTACACTGATGCTGATTGGGCTGGTTGTACTGATGATAGTAAAAGCACTTCAGGCGCATGTTGTTATATTGGTAATAACTTGGTAGGATGGAGTAGTAAAAAACAGAACTGCACATCTCTCTCGACTGCTGAATCTGAATACATAGCCGCCGGTAGCTGTTGTGCCCAATTATTATGGCTTAAACAAATGCTAAGTGATTATGGTATTCTAGAACCCACACTTCATCTCTATTGTGATAATCAAAGCGCGATTAATATTTCTAAGAACCCGGTTCAACACTCGCGAAGTAAGCACATTAAGATAAGACATCACTTTATTCGTGAATTAGTGGAAACCAAGGAATTAGAAATTAACTATCTTCCAACTGATCTACAACTTGCAGATTTGTTTACCAAACCTCTTGATTATAATAGATTCATTTCTTTACATAAATCTATTGGTATCATTTGTGTTGAGTAAATACCTGTTATATTTTCCAAGTTCCTTCCCTTTGTCCATTTGAGACAAAATGGGGGAGAAATTTGAGTCTACTGCATATACTAAAAAGCTTGATCTTAGTAATTCTTTGCAGGTATTCTTCTTGTACAGTCATTCTCTTCTGTAATAATAGGATGTTAAACTGTATATAGTTGAGTTACATAATTTTTGCTTTCTAGGATTTGGGTAGATAGAACTTTTATAGGAATAGGATTTTCTTTTGTTGTCACCCTACGAGTTCTAGATGACTCAAAGGAGATTTTGTCTCATATTTCCAAAGGGGGAGATTGAAGCCCTTATACTTTTGACTCATTTGAGTCTAGACTGTATAAGAGCTCATCTAGTTTGGAAATTGTGACAAAATAGTGTCCATCCTAGAAACCAAAGAGCTTCAGAGATTGGGTTGCTTCTTCTTCTATTCATCTTGTGATGATCCTGTGACTATAGCCATCACTCACACACTTAGAATTTAATTCTTGCATATCATATTGCACCCTTATGTGTATTAATGTGGTGAGTGTGTTCTAATCCCTCAATTTGATTTTTATTAATTTTTTGGGAATTTTAAACATATTTTAAACAAGGTTTTATTTAATTAAAACTTGATTTAAAAAGTTTTGGGGTTAATATCTAAATATGTTATGTTGTGATTTTTGGCCTAAAGTTACTTTGGGTAGGAACCGAAAGCGCTAGAGACTCTAGGGTTGGCTTTGTAATTAGTTTGGGACGCGCGTTTGCATTCGTCCTATGGCCAACACTTGCTGTCCTCTGATTGTCCAGAGCTGTGTTTCTTTACTGAGACAAACCATCGCATGTTTTCAGCCCTTGGATCAACCCTTATCGATGGCCTGCATGTCGCCTGAGTGAATCCCCGTGTAAACCCTTAAGCCAATCACAGCCTGTTTAATCCACCGCCTGTTGTGAGCCCTTGGATTACAGTCAAAGGAGCTTGACTCAATCTCAGCCATTATTTTTGAACGATGGTCTGGAATCTTCTTCTCTTGCTATTTAAAGGCCTCTCATCTCAGCCTTCGAAAGCTTTTGCCACTTTGAGTTTTCTCAGAAAAAGAATAGAGAGAGAGAGAGAAGAGAGAAGTTAGAGAGAGAAACTAGAGAGCCAAGTTAGAAACCCTAACTTCGTCAAATCCTTCTCCAAACCTAAACCACTTACCTCTCCATAAACACCATAACCAAATAAACACCATCCTTAGTGTTTCTTGAGTTATGAGAGTTCGAGTTGAGTGATTTTTGGGTTGCTGAATCCTTTTGTTCATAAAATCTTATTTCCAACTTAGACACATACTCAGATCTTGTTTCTGTTTCGATAGAAATCATAGATCTGAAGTTTTGCATGTCATAATACACTTAGTTTCATTTATTTCTCATCTTGAGAATTTCGTTGTTGTTTTCTGATTAAAACATTTTCTTACTTCAGAATCAACATATAAATGTTTTCTAGTTTCTGTTTTTACAAAACCTAACCTGACCTAGTTGGATTCGCACTTGGAGGGTTATCAATCTCCTATATATTTTCAAAATAGATTGAGAAAGGTCTTGACCGATTTCTTAAGCAAGATCTCCGTGGAATCTGGGTTATTTTGAAAGGTCAAAAAGGTTTTTGGTTTTGTAAGAAAGAAAAATAACAAACTCACTGCATATAGACTTTATATGTGATTTGTTAAAATTGTCTGTAACTAATAAGTGTGTGTGTGTGTGCATGCATGTGTTTTAGAACACTTTTCACAAACATCTTCACACTACAAACACTGAAAGTGTTGGCTATAAGATTTGGTGAACATAAGTCGACGTAAAGTGCTGAAACAAAAGAAGAGTTGACAAACTGAGAGGACTACATCAACAAACAAGATCTGCAGAAAAGTTAAGGACGCCAGAGGGTACAATCCTGAACTTGTATAGATTTGTTTTTGTGTGCATGTTAGTTAAATAGGTTGTAACTCACATATTTGTTTTAGTGATTGTTTTGTTTTACTCCGTAGAGGGAGTCGTGGATGTTTCCTCAAGGTTGAGGTTTTACCACGTTAAAAATCCTGAGTATTAATATTTCTACATCTTCTCATCTCATTCTGTTGTGTGCTGAGTTTAAAACATTTTAAACTGTTTACTAAAACTTGTTATCAAATCTTGTCCATATCTCGTACATAATTTTTGTTAACACATCTTGTGTTCAAAATCTTTTTGATTTAAGTAAAGAGTTTCTTCAACAAACTTTCGGAGTTGCTTAAATAGTTTATTTTCATAAACGGCTTTGGCAACGTTTTATTTCATTATCTTCGCTAACTAAAATTAGTTTGATGAATAGATCCTATCGGGTGATTCATTTAATTGATTCTAATTCATTTAGAGTAGTGCTTGTGGGAATTAAACTTACTTTTCTAAAAGAATATTCGACTACTTCATTAGTGTAATCAGAATTAGCTTTTGAATTAAATGAATATTTTAGAAATTTGTGAAATTAAAATAGTGCAAGCTAGATTAATTTGTGTGAATTGAGGGTGGATTTTCCATCCCTTGAATATTTTTCTCTCATTTAGTTACATCGCACTCCTTTTTTATCACACACTTGTTTATATTTTTCAAATTCTACTTTTAGTTCGATTACCCCCTTTTTATTTAGACCTACACCCGATCATTCACGAGAAGGGATTTCATCACCCGACTCACTCGCTTACCATTTATGTGCTACCCTAGGCATCATTAAATTTAAAATCAATCAACTATGTATCTCCATAGGAGAACATTTTTTGATAAGGAGATCTATAATATAAATTTCGTGATTCTTATCCCCCGGGGACTTGATTAAAATTTGACTACCCTTTCACCTAATATAAAGATAAGAATTAGCTATGTGTTAGTTAGGTTTTATCCTTGACTTGTGTGTGTTCAATTCATTTTTTTTGGTAGTCAGTCTTAGTGAGTTCATCCAATTCAAAGAGTCCAAATATTTTTCCCACTCTTCTCTTCAAAAAAAAAAAATTCCAAAAGCATTTTCGTCCTTTATTTTTCAGAAAAATCCAAAAATATTTTCTTTCTTTCATTTTCAGAAAAAGCCAAAAATATTTTCTTTCCTTTTGAAAAAAATTTAAAAAAAATCCAAAAAAATATTTTTCTCCACATGGCCGAAGACGCGACACGTGTGAGAGTGATCCCGAGCCGTCTCTTTATAATATCCTTAGTGGCCTTAGCTCTCTCACGAGTACCGTTGATATTCTTGCACCATTTATACATGCACCTCCTATTCCATCACCCTCGGTGTCAAGTATCGACGTGTCGTATACTTTGTCGTGCACCCATTGTTCATATGCCAATCACTTGCCCCATGAGTGTCCATACTCTTCATATCCCTACGAGCCCACCATGGACCATGTGTATCAATATGACACTGTTTCGGAACCCACCTCGGCCTAATATCCCGATATATCAAATCCCTAGTTGGGTGAGTACCCTAGCTATTAGTGGAGGCCTAATCACCCTTTCACACAATAAGAATCCCAACCCGATGTTATGGATCCTTACACATTCTAACTGTCAGTCATGGAAACCTTGTGCACCTTATCCCGATCAGTTTCCTCACCACGCACCCAATGATTATCAGTCACATCACGAAGGCGATCCTTTCGTGTATGATGCACTTAACCCCGTTCCACACAATTCCTTTGAGTATTATCTATATAGTCATGATAATAGAGAGTTGTGTCCACCTCAACCACCACTACCACCCATCACTCCAACACCACCACCATCCACATCCGCTCTCGAAAGCCTCTTGAAAAAATTCATACTCGAGCAAGATCAAGCCACTCAAATCCAAAATGAAGCCCTCCAACGACTTGAATAAAGATTAAATTAAATTGAGTGTGACCAAAAGTCGGACTTCACCCCAAGTCAACCCATTGCTGCCCCTACGTGGAGTGATGATGCGCCGTCTTGTGACACTGACTTTTAGTGTGACCAACCCTATCCTCCTAAGAATCTCGACGTTGAGACAATCCCATGGTCCGAGCCTCAAGTTGACATTTGTGTTGACTTATCTGAAGATAGTGGGACTGATCATATCCCGCTTTGTTCAAATGAACCTACCATTGAGGTTCCCCTTTCCTTTCCCGTCGAATCCAAAAAATGCTCGAGTCTATACCTATCGAGCTTCACCCTTGTGTTCTCGAGAAACCATTTTATCCTAGGTTAGCTCCGGCTACGTCTGCTCACCATTTTATCGAGATTGAATCTGAGATGGTTTCTACCTCTCCGAATATGGTTTCTGTTCCACCATGCTTAGCTCATCTTGAGCCCACTATTTCTAGTGATTCCTCTATCTCCGATCTTGGTGCCTCCTTTGAACCACCCACCACATTCTTGGTGATAGTCTTGTCCAGAATTTGACCACTCCATCTTTAGATATCAAACTCTCTAGTGAGCATTCCTTTACTCCTCCCGAAGAGTGTGTGTCTCCTACTCTTGAGTTGGATAATCTTCCCCCACCATTTATCCCACTCGATACACCATTTATCCCACCCGACCCACCCATTATCCCTTCTACCCACCACCTAGTTTGGATCTTGATTTACATATTTCATATTTCCATCTACATTTTTATATCCTCACTTGAAACCATCCACCATTCATGAGAGTATTTGTGGTGCTACTCTTCACTTTTGTGACACTGAGCTTGTTATTCTATGCCCACCACTCTCTTGTGGTGCTGATTTTTCCCATCAAAAGCTCCTTGGCGTGTCACGGCGTGACCATTATCATCCTCCATTTATAGAATGGTCGTGTCATTTCTATGAGCCCCATCCCATTCCACTTTTTACACCATTCCTCCTCCCTCACCAATCAGTACATCCTCTTTACAAAGCCCTTCTTACCCTCATATTTCGGCTCAATAAGGCTTGCGATCGATGCTTAATCACCCATGACTTTTTCACTTTTACCCTAATACCCACCTGCCCATGTTCCATCGATGCTTTGCATCGCGTGATGAACTTTTTCATACAAGTGCATTGACCATTCTTTGCCCTGATCCAATAGGACTAACGCTTCAGTCTTGTTTGGGGGTGATTATCATCACCTGATTTTTCTGCCACCCCATATGTTCCTAGATCTTATCTTTAGGGTGATATTCCTTCGGTCTGGCTGAAGACATTAAACTTAGCGCTACTGGGAGGCAGCCCGCATATCTTGTATGAGTCTCATCCTATTTGGGTGTGGTGTTTCACATCACCCAATGCCTTATCATGTTTTTAGACTTGTACAATTTTTTTATCTTATCCTTTATTCAGGTTTATTCTTGGCTACCTCTGTCCACTACATTAGTGGTTGATTCTGGTAATCTCTTTCCACCTTATGCTCACAGTTTTAAAAATCATTTTACTTAATATCGAAGATGATTTTCCTTTTTGTTTGGGGGTGGGGAATCATCAAATCGTACCTCTTTTGATTTTTTTTTAATTTTTAAATCAGATTTTTAAAATTTCGTGCAGTTTATTTTATCTCACTCATTGATGTGAATTTTCTATCATCCATCTTTTTAACTCTAGTAATCAAGCTAGAGATTTATCTTTTTCTAGATAGCTTATGTAATACGTATAAAGGCATATTGCACCATGAATTTCTAGACTTAAGAAAACTTGTGCACGTATCATGTTACTACGGTTTAGAGTTGAAGAGTACTACAATACCTAATAAACCCTTAAGGATCACTAGTAGAGACTTTAGCTTGTGATATTTGTGCCTTTCTCCCTTTCAAAGAGTTTTACACAATCTTCGAGTCATAAGTTGATTCAACTTCCTTTGGGTCCACATTTAATTTGTTGTATGATCTCATTATTGTTCATAAAATTTTGGCTTGATCACTGAGAACAACATCACTTTCGATTTGTAGGAAACATGTGTCTTGAAATTTATCCCGATCACTAGATTTTAACCCATTCACTTCACCCATTACACTCCCATATTATTTCATATTCCCACATATTACCACATCATCCATATAACCCACTCCATTTATATATCATGCATAAATTTCTTTTTGAAAAATAGTGCTTTTTCCAAATGTAAAATGTCTTACATGTTGAGAGTATAAAAGGAAAAAAAAGAGAAAAGAAAAAATAGAAAAAAAAGAAAAAAATTGAGAAGGGAGAGAAAAGAAAAGAAAAAGAGAGTTTGTAGTTGTAACAACCCGCTCACCAAAATAAGGGGTGGCTAGCCCGATACTCCAATATAACAGGAATCATGGATGGAATCATTCTCAGCATCATAACAATATAAAAAGTATGCGGGATAACCACTCATTATTTCAGAAAATGGGTTGCCAAATTTTTTGTTTTTATAGGTTAAAGAAAGAAATTAAACAACCCAATACTGAAAAGAAAAAGTGGAAACCCCGAGATTATATTACAATAACGACAAGTAAACAATAAGAGGACCAAATGTGTTGTCGGTCCACAGGTACATACAACAGTATTAAACAAATTCAATAAATTTATATAATATATTACATGAAACAATTACAAAAGCTTGGGCCTCTCGCCCGAGTAAAATACCTGATCTTAACTAGAGTACAAGGATGACAGCGTCTATTGCAATATGTCCCGTAATACCCGCAATGCATCACGGCTTGCCGAAAACATCGGAATAGGAAATTCAGAACAGACGTCCTTACGGCGGAGCACCTGAGCGAAAATAAGATGCATGCACAACAAGAAATATAAACGGGTTAGGGCCCGGTTTTATATGATCACCAGATGAATAAAAAGTATGATAGTTATGAACAAATATTATGCTAGAAAAAGATGAAAATCTAACTACACAGTTTTAAAGCATGAACTAAGAAAATCAGATAACCATAAATTTAAAGTCAATTACATATAAGAATATGATTAACATTTAATTAAAAACGTCCATCATTTTATACTGTTCCATTTCATTGTTATGTCCCTTATCAGGAACTCATAATCACAGATTTTATACTCTTTCTAGTTTTCCATGCCTTATCAGGAATATAATCATCATCAAATGCCCTTTGTGGCATTTCATTGTGCTCTTTATGGCACTCCATCATGCTCTTTATGGAATATCTTATACATCAAGTCCCACTTGATTATGAATAGTTATATTTATATACATATAACGATTCTAAGACCGCCTCTTCGAATTTCCCCACTGGGCGCCCCCCTAAATGACCATCATCTTCCAGGGCCTATCAAACAAGACAACCTAGGCACCTATAACGCAAGACGTCGGGAAGCGGTCATATGCCTGCGGGAGAGTCAAAATCACACCCGAAATCTCCTCACCAGCGCAAAAAACATAACATAATCGCTCATATGGCCTAGGACTATATCCACCCTGCATTCACTAGCCAGGGGGCATCACCAAACGCGCCAACTTCCCTTATGATGTCATTTAGAGAGGTGTGTTTCAGTAAATTAGCATTTACCATATTCATGATTAAGTAAATTATCATTTACCATCATTATTACCATTTCCATTTCATTTTCTTTCCATATATATGATTCATTTTATCCGAAACCATAATCATTTACATTATTGTAAATACCTCAATTTATACCCGGAGCCATACTTAATACACCTTATCGTTATAACCTCGATGAATAAATAAGATTTCAATTTATTCTCCCAAGATTCGTCTGTGGTGTTATTATAAACCATCAAGACTAACATAGTTCAATGGAGCATCTATAATCTCCCGAACATAACACTACGACTCCTAGTTTCATAATAATCAACTAGAAGAAAGAATTCCCTAACATCAATTGGCATATCCCCGAAAAAAACCCCACATAACCTATTTCTAATGTAGGGTAATCCCTTAACTCACCTAGGACTCTAGGACCATAAATTTACTTCATACGAGAAGGTTCTTAGGTCCTAAACTTAAAGAAAAAGAGTTGGAATTAAACTAAGAATATCACTCAAAAGTGCAGGGTTTTCGAATCGATTCGGCCTGGCCGAATCGATTCGATCAGAAAAGAGAATGGATTCGGACCATCTGAATCGATTCGGTCAGGAAAACCTGACTTCTGCATAACTGCATAACTAATTTTATTATCATTTGATTCAAACTAGAGATAGGCTTTTGTTTTTATTTTGTCTAATTAAAATTAGTTTGATGAATCGATCCTAGCGGGTGATTCACTTAATTGATTTTAATTCATTTAGAATAGTGGTTGTGGGGATTAAACTTACTTTTCTAAAAGAATATTCAATTAATTCATTAGTGTAATAAAAATTAGATTTTGAATTAAATAAATATTTTGGAAATTGATGAAATTAAAATAGTGCAAGTTAGATTAATTTGTGTGAAGTGGTGGTGTATTTTCCATCCCTTGAATATTTTCCTCTCATTTAGTTACATCTCACTCATTTTTATCAGACACTTGTTTATATTTTTACATTTTACTTTTAGTTTGATTTCCCCTTTTTATTTACTCTAGTCTTATTTCCTCTCCATCTCAAAAAATTATTTTAATATTTGAAAAGGCTAAAAAAAATAGAAAATGCAAAAATCCAAAAAGGGATAATAACAAAATTTAATTATATGTGTTTTCCTCTCCTTTCACTCCTTTGATTTGTATTGATACCTCACTTACCACTACACTTTAGTTTATTATATTTTGTAGGTATTTGAGATATTTTATTAGAGGACTTTCAAGCAACGAGCAAAATACCGAAAAAATTTGCTCTATCAAAGTGTCCTGGGACTAAGTTATGGAATGAGAAGGTGTTAGGTACCCATTCTGCACTTTTGGTCTCTCATGGGCATGTATTAATCGTCTCATGTAGAACTCCTTGATCTGTCTGCTTATGTGCATAATATAAATGGAGGATGGAATCGCTCAACTCGCGTAATGGATAATGGAGGAGCGAGGTCATCCTTAGGAGTGTTCCCAAAATAATAATAAAAAATACGATGTAAGTGTTTGTCGATTCACAAGTTGTTATGAAGGAACGATTGCGTATATCGAACAAGACACAATCAAACAAGCTAGAAAATGTATATATCATGAATATATGATGGGAATAATGTAACAAATATATGTGGAAGGACTCGAATCTAAGGATTTACCCAAGACGCCCATATAGCCCGGGGACATAAAAGTCCATGTAGTTCGAAGACAATATAGGGTGGGGTTTAACCCATAAATCCAATGGGTACATTATTATATGTTTGTATGTAGAAAAAGGTGTTTTAGTGTGAGAAAATGTGATGAGAAATCCCCTTTTGGAATTTACAAGTGAACCCTCTTTTTCTTGTTTTTGGATTTTTTGATGAAAATAAAGTATGAGCAAATAGAAATAATACAAAAGTTTGGAATTAAGATGTGTGATGTAATAAAGTAAAGTACTAAAGGAAAAATGAAGTAACTAATGTGAAATTAAGAGAATTTAGAGGCAAAGAGGAAGAAATGGATTTTTTTATGAAGACTTGAAATAGATCTTGCTTGTAGATGTGTTGATCTCAAGGTGAAGTGATGGTAGTTTGAGAAGGTGGGTAGGAATTTACTTAAAAGAGCATGAAAATGATGGAAGGAAAGTGAAAAATGGGATTTCATAAGGAAAAATGGCTCTGAATTCGAGGGAATTCTCTTTGAATTGCTGAGAGGAATGTTTAGGGGTGCCTTTCAAAGTGAGGTCATGACCACTATTTAAAGGGACAAAGGGGTGCCAATCGGCATGGTCTTAAACCTTCCTATCAGTATAGACCCTAGACACACTACTGATAGACAGGGTCTTAGGGTTCCCAATTAGCAGTCTGAGGCAAGTTGCTAAAAAAAATGACTGTAAAATGCGAATCGTAAGTCAGAATCACACACGGGACGGACCATTAGAAAGGGTTTAAAAACCTTTTAGAATCAATTGAGCCACTCTCGGGTTTGAGAGTTGACTGAGGTTAAAAAGGGCCTGGAAACGTGCGTTAGTCACTAGATAGGAAATTCCCAGAGGAAAATGGATCATTCATTCGAATCGTAAGGCTAATTTGCACTGGGTATGGACCGTTGGAAAGGGTATTCGGTGCCTTTCGAACATTCATTCATTTTCATTTGGTTTGGAGAGTCGAAAGAGTAAAATAGGCCATATGTCCATACCATAAGGCTAATTCTCACAAGGGACGAAGCTTTGGAAATTATTCAATGCCTATTGAAGATTCAATCAGTATCATTCGAGCTGAAGAGTTGATAGGAGTCAAAAGGAGCCCAAAAGTGCCCGGTGGCCTCCGAACTAGTTTTTCGGGTAAAACGGATCGTTCGTTCGAATCGTAAGGCCAATTTTTGCACTAGGTATACCGTTGGAAAGGGGATTTAAATCCCTTCGAAGATTCATCTAGCTTTCACTCAGACGAGAAAGTTGACTAGAGTCAAATATGTCCCGAGTGCGCCTAATGACCTCTAGATCGGTACTTGGAGTATGACTTAGGGTTTTCATTGGATGAGTGAGTGTTAGGGACCTAAGGAGGTACTTAGTGTAATACCCCATACTTTTATAGATATTTAAATTACATAAGTGGCGTAATTTGATTATCAGAGGAAATTACTGTGAATAGTAATTTTGGAATTTATAAATATAAATTTAATAATTGAAAATTTTAAAGTGAATAGTAAATATTAGTTTTCAAGTGCCGCATTAATATTTACATGGATTACATCTTCTTACGGGAGAAAGTCTACGGGTTGAATTATTTTATTATATGTCGCAGGTAGGTGAAGCGACAAAGGATAATATTTTATTTAGAAAACACGCGTATTGAGATGTGTTGGGTTTAAATAGCGAATTTCAGTTAAGTGACTTGGATGAATATTTAGAGTGCATGGTTGGTTTCGGGATGACCATGATAGTCAGAAAAGAGTATTCGGGAGTAGCGTTTAGGTTCTTGGGACTTTTAAACTATTAGGGACTCGCAATTGAGTATATGAGTCAATTTTGGGTATAATAAGGGATAAGCCTTATAAACCCTTATAACCCTCAGTTCTCTCACAATTAAGCCCTAATAGAAAGAAAGAGGAGAGAGAAAGAGGAAGAAGAGAAGAGAAGAAGGAAGAAAGGGGATTCTTGATCCAAACTCCGCGCGATTCGACTTGAGGTCGTCGGATTTTATCCACGAGGCAAGTGTGTACTTGATTTACTCTCTTAGGTGTGTATCTCATATTATAGTTCATAATGACAAACTATATGATTTTCGGGTTGGGTTTTCTTGAATCAAAATGGGTGTTTCGGAAGTTTAACATATAAAACTCGGATAATATTCAATTTGAGAAACTTATGAATTAATTGAAATTGATTATTGGTTATTGGTTCTAGGATGATTAGAACCCTTTTTATATGTGAATATATTGTTATTTGAGGTTGTATGATGATGGGAGTGAAGATAAAAACTTGGAGGTGTATTAATGGAGGTTTGGGCATCGGAGAAGAAGTTGAATAGTAACTCAGCGTTCTTTCCGAATCGATTCATCCAGTAACCGAATTGATTCACCTCTTTGTCAAAACAAGAAATTTATAGATCTTTTCGATATGGTCGCGTGGGCACTGACCGCATATTTTTTTGTTTTTGTTTAATTTATAATGATTTTTCTACGAAAGGCTGTCCGAGATCAAAATCGTTAGTAAATCAAACCTGATATTGGGAGAATTAAGGCTAGAATTATTTGGAGATTATTTTAGGGGATTCTAGAAGTGATATTAGGACTCCTAGATAATGGTATTGAGGGTGAGTAAACCTTGGATCGAAAGAGGGAATCTTAGGTTAATTTGGTGTATAATTCGGGATATGGATTTAATAAATGTATGAATAACATTCATAGGAAGTATTCGGCAAGTGTATGTAGATATATTTATGTGGTTAGAATAAATATGGTCTGATTGTAATTGAGTAAATCCTAGGATGCGATTAGAATAGAAATTAGGATACGGTCTAAAGAGAATTGCACGGTTATCTGGTACGTCTATTGACGACTATTATTATTGGTGATGCGATACCTATGAAATTAAAATGAGTAGTTAGTATACTTATTTAATTATAACGAATTGGTATATTCGGGTTTATATTATAATACTTAAAAGTGATTAAGGTGCGAGTTATATATTAAGTAAGAGAATACTTATGGGTTTAGTATTTTAAGTGTATGAATACTTATATACTATTACGAATGGGAACATTCAGGTTATTGGCTATCGCTATAAGAGTTCGGAAATTATAGCCAAAACATATTGAGATAGGTCATATGTATTATATATATGGGAGTTGTTACTGTATATATGTATTATGTGATATGAATATAAATATATCCGTGTATGATTGGTATATTTGTACTTTAGAGGCTGGTTCCACAGGCTTCCCTGGGCATGGGGATGGACAACTAGATTATATATTTTCTCTAGTGCTATCCAGGGAGGTTGCGCGATGTGGGTGAATCCCCTGGCTTGAGGAGCAGAGAGAGTATATACCCAGGTCATATTGTCTCGCATACGAGTGAGATATTTTTATTCCACTTTCAGGAGGGAATATAACTGCCTCCACCATTTAGTTTTCTACCATGACCATGAGTGAGTTTGGCTTGGTAGCGTGGTTGATTGAGTAAACCCGAATGTGGATAGGCACTTGAGTCTGCATAGATATACGACACTTTATATACTAAAGTGAATAGGGTATTTTTAAACTAGTGAAAGTTATGGATTATGAACGGTATAGTTATATATATAGAAACGAGAACTATATATATATATATATAACTTATATTATATCATGCAAGGTAGGTGATAGTTAGGAGTATTTAGAAGATGGGTGTAAGAGATTAGTTAGGCAGGGTAACTTAACTAGGTTGTTTAATACGTATGCGATAGGTGTGCATTATTACAACAGGGGTCAGGTGTATCTCATAAGAGTGCGATACCAGTTTAAATATGAGAGATTTCATATTTTAAAATAGGGCTTTTAAGCACTTTTTAAATATTTTCAAAACTCGGGCTCTGACCCATTTCTCTATTTTCCCCTCTCTTACTATATATGTATATATACTATGTGTCCAGACACAGGGATGCCTAGATGATGATTATTTCAAGTCAGACGTTTGCTACAGCAGTTGTGGATGCAAGCAGGTTTATTATAGACGCTTCTATCCTTGAGATCTAGATAGGAGGTATTGTAGAAATATTCGGGTCGATAACCCAATTGTACTCATTTATTCTTTTACTGCCTTTTAGTGCGGCATTCGATTTGGTTGTATTATGTTAAATTGAGTGTTCAGTTATTTTATTTCATTTCAGTTTTTGTGTATATAAACTGTGTGAAGTTTTTACTTGATTTGTTTGGTTAAAAATATTAGTTAAATAAAATTTTGACGCCAGCCTAATAAGTTATTAGTAATTAAATTAGTTTTCGACAGTGATGCTAAGAATGAACCATATGAGACTCCTGTTTTAATCTGGTATAGGATTTATCACCCGGTATTCTATTACGTGGGGTGTCACACTTTGGAGGGTCCTAAAATGGGTGTCTATAGAGAGACCCTTAATCGGTGAGCTTGGAATAAGCGAAGGTCGTCGAATGACAGACACCACATCGACATTAGGAAATAGGTTTTTGGGTCAATTTTGAGGACCTAAAGGATGAGGTTGACCGATTTAGCAGGTGAAGGTAAAAAATAGATGAGGAAGACCGATCTAGTGGGTCGGTGTTTGTTCTAAAGACCTAAGAAGAAGATGATAACCGATTCAGCGGATCGAAGATGTGTTAAGATTTGATCTAAGGGGATAGGGAGACCAATTCGATCGATCGAGTTTAATTCTGAAATTGTGCTGGGGATAATCGATTTTGAGGGCCGAGGTCCATTTTGAGGACCTAAGTTATAGCAATAAATTTTGAGGTCCGAGGTTAATTCTAAGGACCTATAGTTATGACGACCAATTCTACCGGGCGAGGTCAATTTCGAGGACCTTAGGTTGATAACGACTGATTCTGAGGGCAAATTATAGAACCTTAAGTTATAGCGACCAATTCTGAGGACCTTCAATGATGATGATAGATTCTGAGGGCCGATGTCAATTATGAGGACATAAAGTTGATGATGACCAATTCTGAGGGTCGAGGACAATTCCGAGGACCTTAAGTTGTAACGATCAATTTTGAGGCTCGAGGTCAATTTTGAGGAGTTTAAGTGATGATAACTGATTCTGATGGCTGATTCCAGTTCTGAGGACCTTAAATTGTAGCGACCAATATTAAGGGCCGAGGTGTATTCTTAGGACCTAAAGTGATAATGGTTGATTCTGAGGGCCGAGTTCAATTCGAAAGACCTAAAGTTATAGCGCGGGGAGTTGCCCTCATGGGGAATTTTAAATTATCATGGGGGTGCGGATGCATCTATGGTTCCACTGGGGAGTGTGTTATTTTTAATACTTTACTAGGGAAGGACTTATATTTGAGATATTCAATTAGGGATTATATTATTTTGAGACTGCACTAAGGGATATTTAGTCTTAAGATTAGTAGACTCGGATGTGGACACATCATTGATTCTGCTTGAGGATAAGCTTACAAGTTTAATTCGACTGGGGATTATGCTTGGGATAAGAGCATAAGATTAATCCCGTTGGAGATTTTGATAGTCATGTAAGGGGCTTTAGTGCGCCAAAAGTGATTTTGTTGAGGAAAATGAGGTTCCACATTTATCTAGGATTTTTGGGAATTTTTTGGGCGATTTTTGAGATTTTCTTGGAATTTTCTGACATTTTTTGTATGAAATTTCAAGGGGGTTCCGATAAGTAGTCCTAGGGAGGCCAATCAGTAAGGGCACGGACTCCCGACCTTCCTTGGGAAAAGAAAAAGATGACTGCTGACCAACACGGTCAGTGGGGCTGCCAATCAACAGGCCCCTTATCCTTCTATAACTGTAAGGACATAAATTTCCAATTGAGTCCCTATATTGTTTTGACTTAATTCCATGAACAAAACGTGTTTGTAATATGTCATAGGGTGTTTTTTTTTATCACGATCCCACTAGGTCTATGACGTATTGAAGAAATTAAAGATGTTACGGCAAAGATTCAAAGATTTAATCATGCCATAGTTTAAATTGGTGCAAGTGTATTCGTCTTCAAAGTTAATTGCATTCCGAGATCACTCAGGTATGAATGTGTATAATTAATGGTGCTCGAAATTATTTTTATCAAAGATAAGGATATATTTTTTATAAATAAAAATGTTTTAAAATGTTTTATAGTATTTTAAAAGGTTTAAACTACGTTTTATGATGATAAGCTCGTAAAAGAGTTTGACATTTTTGGATATCTAATTAGAAGAGGCGTTTTAAACAAAAAGTCAAACTTTCGCGCTGTTGTTCAAATGACATCCAATCTCGTTCGAACGAGATGAGATGTCGCTCGAACGAGTTCCTCAAGTCGTTCGAATGGCATGTTTTTTGAGGCGGCATTTAAATCCTATTTAAACAGTGTGTGCATCATAATTTCGTAGGTGTGCTTTCTAGAAAACAGTTTTACGAACCAGAACCTTGTTTGCACATGTTTTCTAAGGTTTATAAAGAATAAACACATCCTTAGAATTTTGCAAAGATCCGAGTTATCATTCTTATATGCTTACATGATCTTGCTGCACCAAAGTTGTTTGTTCAACACATTGAACACAAAGGGTTTTGCGGTGAAGAAAAGAGAAGGACTTCTTATTCGACATCGTAGACGAATCAAAGCCATATCGGTGTACACCGAGACATACGTGGACGCGTGTGTTGTGGACATGTATCGTGGAAGATGAAATTTCTTCTTGGGCACTGTTGAAGATAGGTTGAAGATCAGAAGGAGCGTCAAGACCTGTGGGGATCGAGTCTTAGTGTAAGGCTAATCTGTCTTTGTAAAACCGTTGTTCATAGTGATTATCTGGCTTGGTCCGTCCGAGGTTGTTTTTTCGTTTTGGGTTTTTTCCCCGTACATCCGGCGTTGTGAGTATTCTTTACTTTACTTTACTTGCTTTAATCACTAGATGCATGTTTAGGATTAATCAAGATAAAACTGGTTTAAAGTAAGAATTAGGTTTTCATAACTTGGCTTTGTGCTTAATTAAAAGTTAGATAATTTTTTGATAAAAATTGGTTTGAAGGAAAACACACACACATTGGGCACTCTTCAAATTGGTATCAGAGCCATAAAACATTTTTTATTTGTTTTGTGATCCCATGTGTTTTCAAAGATGAATTCTGGATATAATGAATTTTCTTAAACACTTATTTTTTATGGAACTAATTACACTTATTGGAAGATGAGAATGAGATGTGCTTTAAAACCTATTGATGAGCGTGTTTGGCTTGCTATTGAGAAAGGTTGGACACCCCCTGTCACTATTGTAGGTGAGGTCACTAGTTTAAAGCCTGTTGAGTCATTTACCGAAATTGAACAAAGACTTGCACAATATAATTCTAAGGGTATGCACGTGATTTCTTCACATGTCACACAGGAAGAATATAATAGAATTATGACTTGTGAAACATCAAAAGAGGCTTGGGATTTTTTGGCACTCACTCACGAGGGCACTAGCACGGTTAGGGCGTCAAAACTTCAAAATCTCACTGCACAGTTTGAGACCATTAGGATGTTAGAGAGTGAGACCTTTGATGATTTTTATTCTAGGTTGTCCAATATTGTCAACTCGTCATTTGACCTAGGTGAGAAAATTCCCGACAACCGTGTTATTAAGCAAATCCTTAGGTCATTGCCTAGTAGGTTTGATGCGAAAGTGACCATTTTAAACTCCTTGGTTAGGTTAGAGTCAATTAAACTATAAGAGATTGTAGGTGACTTACAAACCTATGAAGTCGTCATGATTACCTCCAAGAAAGTTCCTAAGAAAGAAAAGGGTATTTCTTTGAAAACCCGGAAGGAGGAAATTAAAGTTTCGGATTTCGTTTTCGATTCCGATTTTGAGGATGTTGCTTTGTTGACAAAGAAAATTAAAAAATTTATTTAGTCTCAAAAGAAATCCAAAGATGCAAAGAAATTTGAAAAATTCAAGAACAACAAAGTAGATCCCGCCTCTAAGGATACGTTTGATAAGCCTAAGAGGGATGAGTCGGATAAGTGTTTTGGGTGTGAGGGGTACGACCACAAGGTTAAGGAGTGTCCCACTAGATTTAAGAAAGAGGAAAGCAACACATTGTCAATAATGCCACCTTAAGTGATAGTGATCCGAAAGAGGGAGCGAGTTCCCCCATTGAGCGTAACTTAGTTGCATTTATGGCACGTCATATGAGTGACGACGATACTACTCATGTGAATGACACCTCCGAGGTGGTTTTGAGTGAATCCCATGTTAGTGAGGGTGAAGAGAGAGAAGAGGAGGAGTTCGATGTGAAAGAGTTGCAAAATGCATTTAATGAGTTGTATGCCGAAACGGTGAAGGTGAAAAAGGCTAACTCGAAATTGCAATCTAAGTAAAATAAGCGTGCCATAGAAAATAATGATAATTTGATTGAGGATCTTAGGCCACGAGAGAAGAAGTTTAAGGAGAAACTAGAGTATGTGGAAAAAGAGAGAGATAATCTCTGTGGTTTGATGGAGTCCTTGAAAAAGGAAATTTTAGAGTTTGGGGAGTCTAGGCGTTTGTTCGAGTCTAGGATTCACAAGTTGTAGGAGAGATTGATAGACTCGTCTAGAGTCAAGTTTGATTTGGAGGCTAGGTCGTAGAAGTTAGCTAAGATCCTAGGCACCGTCCAAATTAAGGGAGACAGGGGAGGTATAGGTTTTGATGAGAGAGTTGGTCCCATCCCCCCCGCACTTATGAGAAACACTAGGAAGGTTAGAAAAGGTCCACATAAAGATAATCATTCCCACCACCGCTAAACTTGCACGTTTTGTGGTAGTAAAGGTCACCTAAGGCGTTATTGTTACCACCTTAGACAAGCTCTTAGGAGGTTTAGGAATAAAGTTGCCCCGGTTCCCAAAACCTCCATGCGTCGTTTTATACCTACTTGGGTTAGGAAATCAGATTTAGTGGCTTTAGGAAATAAACTTCATGATTCTAGTTTGGGTGCACTTGATTCTTCCCATGCTAAATCTAAAGGATGATAGTGTTGCCATGTTTGTCATATGCTAGTTTACTTCATGATTTATTCATTGCTAATGTTATGACATGTTTCTCTCTTTGTATTATATTTTTCATTTATTTGAGTCCTATTTTAAAAATACAAAAATATTTTGTTTTTGAGAAAACTTTTGAATATCCAAAAAGATTTTGCTTTTCTTTGAGTCAAAATATGTTTGAAAAGCCAAAAAGATTTTCGGTTTTTGTTTTTGAGTTTACATGTTTGATGTGGCATATTGGTGTGCTTGGACCCCCCCCCCCATCGTTTCATTATCCATGTGGCTAGGGCATTTGGTCATTATTATCAATGCTTAGAATGATCTTAACCATTATTTATATGGGGTTGTTTCGAAGTTGATATGAATTTTGATTCGACTTTGTGTAGATGCCAACATGCACGAGTTTATATGGATGTTTGACTTCTCTTGCATATTTGAATTTGGTGAGGCGTTCTTATCTCAATCTTTTCATCTATGCGTCAGTAAACTTAAGGAGAAGTGTGCATGTAATAACTGTTTACCCTGAGGATTTGAGTTGATCTAATTGAGAAAATGATGAGTGATTCACTGGAAAGGGCTGCGAGAGTTCAAAATTAACTCGTCGTGAAAGCCACCGTTTAAAAGAGCCCCAAAATAAAATGCAATATGATAAGAAAAGGGCCAAATTTGTTTAGTTTATTCCAAAGAAAATATGATATTATTGAGGGAGTTTGGATGGATTAAAAATTTAATTGCAATTTGACGCTATTATTTGTAGAATCGTCAAAATTCTGTATTTGTGTGCATGTAGTATGTTTATTTCATTAATCTCACTCTTTAATTTGTATATGGCTATGATAAAGTTTGATGATTTATCGCTATCAATTAGTGCTTCTTGATCATTTCGATGTGTTGGAATTGGGACTCATTTTGTTTTAGATTCACGCCCTTTCATTCCATGTCCATGTCCATGTTTGAGCACATAGGTACCATGTTTGCAGGTAACTCGCATTTTAAGTTTTTATGAGTTTTGCGTTTTGTGTTAAAAGCCTACTATTTTTGCACTGCTTTGCATCTGTCAGGCCCTTCCTGGAATTTTTGTGTGGAAATTTTGTCACTGGGAAATATTTTATAATATTTCTGGGAAAGTGGGAAATTTTGGCAGGTCGCGCGAAGTGGTTCAAATGACAACTCATCTCGCCCGAAGACATCTGTACTTCATTCGAGCGATATCCTCATCTCGTTTGAGCGATGTACATGGCTCGTTCGAACGACAGGCTGAAAAAATGGTTTGTAGTCCTCTGGTTCAAATTGGAATATTTTTTGGTACTGCTGAAGGATTTTTTGGAACGTTTGGTTTATATGCAGGTTCTTTTATTTCAAAATTGGTATTTTGCATATAGTTTGTTTATCACACCTGATTAATTTGCTATATTCCTTATGTGATTCCTTGGTTTACTAGCTACTAATCTGTCATTACATGATCATATTTAGCGGGTTGTTTCATGATTATCTAGCGTTTTCACTTCTTAATTTGGTATCCAATTGATTTAAATTGGTTTCTATTCTCATGGTAGATATTTCTAATTGGTTTATGTTTTCACCGGGTTGTCTATTCGAGACAAAAAGAGGGAGAGATGTATGTGATGTAGGGGGAGATTTGAGCATGTTTTAATTTCATATTTTACAAATTGGTATCTGTGATTGATGTTGGTAGATCACATTGGTATCATTTCTGCACTCATCAAATTGGTATCATTTTTTTGCTCAAGTTGTTTAACAAATGAGTGTTTTAAGAGATTATTCATATTGGTATCTATTATTGTTTGGTATCATTTGGATAAATGTATTGGTTTCATTTGTTCCTCCATACTTCACTGGGTATTTCTTTGTCTGTTTCATGTGTGTATGTATGCTTCAGCGATTCGATATTTCAAGTCTACATCACATTCAGACAGTTCATGCTTGCCGGTGCTACATATTCTAGTCCGTGTCCTGTAATTTTTAATTTTGGGTTTATGGGATGGGATTTAGGCATCATATGGCTTGATGGCCCGGTTAGGCATTTCACTAGTTTAGTTTTGTCCCAGAATAGTCAAAGGGGGAGATTTGTAAGAACATAAATTTCCAATTGAGTCCCTATATTGTTTTGACTTAATTCCGTGAAGAAAACGTGTTTGTAATATGTCATAGGGTGTTTTTTTATCACCATACCTCTCGGTCTATGACGTATTGAAGAAATTGAAGACGTTGCGGCAAAGCTTTAAAGATTTAATCATGCCGTAGTTTAAATTGGTGCAAGTTTATTCGTCTTCAAAGTTAATTGCATTCCGAGATCACTCAGGTATAAATGCGTATAATTAATGGTGCTCGAAATTATTTTTATAAAATATAAGGATGTATTTTTTATAAAGAAAAATGTTTTAAAATGTTTTATAGTGTCTTAAAAGGTTTAAACTACATTTTATGATGATAAGCTCGTAAAAGAGTTTGACATTTTTGGATCTCTAATTAGAAGAGACGTTTTAAACAAAAAGTCAAAAAGTCAAACTTTCGCGCTGTCGTTCAAACGACATCCAATCTTGTTCGAACGAGATGAGATGTCGCTCGAACGAGTTCCTCAAGTCGTTTGAACGACACATTTTTCAAGGCGGCATGTAAATCCTATTTAAACAGTGTGTGCATCATAATTTCATAGGTGTGCTTTTTGGAAAATATTTTTACTAACCAGAACCTTGTTTGCACATGTTTTCTAAGGTTAACAAAGCATAAACACCTCCTTAGAATTTTGTAAAGATTCGAGTTATCATTCTTATATGCTTACGTTATCTTGCTGCACCAAAGTTGTTTGTTCTACACATTGAACACAAAGGGTTTTGCGGTGAAGGAAAGAGAAGGACTTCTTGTTCAACATCGTAGACAAATCAAAGCCATATCGGTGGACACCGAGACATACGTGGATGCGTCTGTTGTGTACAGGTATCTTGGAAGATGAAATTTCTGCATGGTCACTATTGAAGAACGGTTGAAGATCAGAAGGAGCGTCAAGACCCGTGGGGATCGAGTTTTAGTGTAAGGCCAATTTGTCTTTGTAAAACCATTATTCATAGTGATTGTTTGGCTTGGGCCGTCCGAGGTTGTTTTCCCATTTTGAATTTTTTACTCGTACATCCGGCGTTGTGAGTATTCTTTACTTTACTTTACTTTCTTTAATCACTAGATTCATGTTTTGGATTAACCAAGATAAAACTAGTTTAAAGTAAGAATTGGGTTTTCACAACTTGGTCTGGTGCTTAATTAAAAGTTGGATAATTTTTTGATAAAAATTGGTTTGAAGGAAAACACACACATATTGGTCACTCTTCAATAATAAGGGGCAAATCTTCCCCTTTATCTCTTTGAAAGCCGTTCCCAAGTCCTTCTTTATCCAAAACATCAAATGGCGGGTCCAAGTGATGTGTACAACAATGCATAGATGGTTGTCGATGATTGGGCTGGACTAGAGTGGTAGCCTGGGGTACTATTTGCTTTGGGCAACGTGAATGTCTTTGAGCTATTTGAGCCCGTGGCTGATGAGCGCACTCATCTACGCGAGTTGTAACACCATTATTCATCTAGGGTGAGTAATCCTAGTGGCTATGTAAGTGTAGTGACTTTTGGTATTCCATTTCATTTTTCTTTTTCTTCTTTTATGCTAGTGATGGGTTTTCTTTTTTTTTTTTTCTTATTACAGACTGACATTACTCCTTCGGCTATCCGGTACCGAGGGACGACGGGGTTGACAGAGGTTTGGGAGAGTCTCCCTAGTGCGGTTCCTTGGATGGTCTCCCATTTAGCAGAGGCTTTGTATGAGACGCCACATTCTACTACAGTTTTTTGTGCTCTGGGAGAGAGGTGGTGGAACACTACCCACACTTTTAATCTTGGCTTTGGGGAGATGACTATTACTCCCATATATGTTCATAAGCTGACAAAGGTTGATTGTGAGGGTTTTCAGATAGTGGTGGACCAGACGCTTATAGTGACGTCGGAGGCGGTGTAAGAAGCTTTAGGGGATGTGGGTAGGATAGATTCTGATGATTCGATTCATATTTCTGCTTTAAGGGAGACTCTTTTGAAGAGGAGGTTTGATGTGACTGATGGACGACAAGTGAGTCAGACACCCCATCTATTTAATTTTCTCTTGTTGGGTGGTTTTGTGGGGGTAGCGAGTGGCGACGTCGTCCATCTCTAGTTCTCGCCATATTTATGGATGATTTCTGATATTCGGATGTATGATTGGGGGAGCCTAACCTTGGCGTCCCATTATTTTTCCTTATATTCTTTCAGTCAGTTCTTCCAGCAAACTTTTACAGGGGCCATGTATCTTCTGGAGGTAATCTTGAATTCATTTTCCTTTTTATACATTTCTTATCATTCTTCGTTGGTTTCTTTCTGCTGATTCTATTCTTTTTCAGACGTGGTTCAATTAGGTGACCAGGTGTAATGCAAGGTTGGCAGCTCTGAAGGATGAGATCTTGGGGGACTTCTATCGCATGTATTGATGGTTAAAGTCCATCTGGCAGTCGAATCAGGCTTTATCCACGGCGCACGTGTGATGAGATCTAAATGCCCTGATGAGCGATTAGGTTATCTTTCTGTATTTTTTGAGTATTTTGGTATTTTTATTTCTTGGGTAGATACTAATTAGATATTGGTGATTATAGGTGACCTTATACCCTTAATCGAGACTCCGCATGATACGGGGGTGACGAGCCTACATGCATAGATGCAGCAATTGATCGTGCATGAGTCTGGGTACGCTTAGTACCTAGGGGAGAGGGTTATTAGGCAGATTATGTAGGAGGAGGTGGAAGACCCACCATCGGCACCCCTATGTACATGAGGTGAGTGATTGAGATGTCTTATGATTCTCAGGTGGCGGCGAAGATCGGTGATCCCAACATGCTCTATATGGATACGGTGGCGAGCTATGACTATCTAGATTTTATGTTGAGCTAGCTGGTGCCCTCTTGTATTTATGACGTGGAGAACCTGCCTCCACCTGTTACGAATTTGAGTAGGGAGACTAATGCACCAATGGGATCGACCCACAACGTAGGTGGTGGCACGTCGGCAGCGACAGAGGAGGCTTTGACTATTCAGGTTACACCCCCTTATTATAATTTTTAATTGAGTAACGGGGAGTCATTGAGCATGCTGCATCGCCCTCATGCATCGACGTCTAGATTGACGGGGCTTATGGATGATGTCCTTCGCCCTAGGGTATACCCTTTTCTATTTCTTCTTATTTTTTTGACTTTCTTTTACTTCTTAACTAATTTGCCTTTTGCTTGTTGCATCTCTTCTCGAAGTATGTTTGGGTGCCGAACACTTGACTAAGGGATATCAAGGATTGGATTTCCTCCATGTCAGAGTATATCAAGAGCTCAACTTCTTCATGCTTTGTGTTTCCTTCCACTTTTGATGTGGCTTGGGTTCTGGGAGTGGAGGATCCACTGCTTGCCATAGGGGAAAGCGCGTTCGTCATGGGGGTTGAGAGCTAGAGAGAGAAAGTTTATGGGTTAGGGCAGAGTCCCGATTTTTTTCTTATTTGAAAAATATAACTGGGTGAAGCAATATATATGAAGAAATATGCATTTTCTTTTTGACTTTTTCTTGATTTAGTGACTTATCCTATATGCACTTTTAATTTTCTACTGAGTTCGTTTATTTTTATGCAATGATAGAGATAAGTACGATAATGAAGGACACAAAGGATAATTTTTTAAAATGAGGATTTTTCTAAAATTGATTTTGACAAAAGAGGAAAGATGGAATTTTCCAAAATATGGGGTTGCCAATTGGCATACCCCTTAACATGCCTATCCGCATGGGGGTAAAGTAAAATCATCCCTAGGACTTGATTGCACTTTCCCACATTTCAGAGTACTATGGTGGGATTGGATTTTTCTCGGGTTTTCAGGGCTCTTGTCTTTAGACAAATATTTTAAGTATGAAAGGGTGTGTGTGGGATGGATTATCTCCTCCAATAACCATATTCTTATTTTTTGTTTCATAATCCTTGTTTCAAATGTCTCTTCTCATGCATGAAGGATTTTCTTCGTACCTTGACTTTCTGGAGAACATGTGCTTGTATAATATGGACTACGATGCTTTTAGCCTCTACCGAGTTTCTTTGAAGCACAATTGCAATATAAACTAGAAATTATTGGCAATAACACTACAATTTTGGTATCCTGAAGATCATGTTTTTTTTAGCCGAGAAGAGGTCTGCCCCACTTATGAGGAGTTCTCAGCCATATTGGGGGTCAGTCCCAGTGCGGCGATGGCTATGCTATATTTCTCCCATTTTCCCTGAGTTTTCTTATCGGAGTTGCTTCACATTTCTCCCTTGGCATCTAGGCCGTTGGTTACTAGAGGAGACATTTCTCTTCATGTGGTTATGTATTCTATACGCATGAGGGGTTTTGAGGATGCTGGCTTTGTTGGGGCTTTTACCTTAGGCCTTCCTGCGAGGCGATTATTGGTGACGGGGGACCTGACTCTCAATCCTCAAGTTGTTGTGATAACGGTCTACATATCTTAGTGCCATAGTCTTGTGACAGTGGTGCTAGTTGAGACCCTGAATGGCCAAAATGATTGGAAGGAGGGTCTTTATGAATTTCTAAGGGGGAGAACCATAATGCTGTTTATGTGTCTTGTAGAGAGGTTTCATTGGTGGCTCCTCTTGAGTACTCTTTGGCTGTTATGCTCAATTTCTTTGTGTAGCCTTTCTTCAGCCTCGATCAATCTGTTAAGAGTTAGGTAAACCAGCTTGTAGAGCATGGAGCCCGGTGTCTTCACAGGTAAGCGCCATAGTAGGGGAGACTTACTCCCTATCTTACATCTTGGACATTATTGGTATGCGTGGATAGTGGGACTTTAGCAAACTTATTTTTATTTACCCTAGGGGATCCTGCGCCACGTCGGGTGGGAACAGAGCATGCCCCCTTATATAACAAATTTCTTTTATGCTGAGGATTTGACTGAGTCACTGAGGATGATACTGGACTCTTTGTGGTAGTGTTGTCCGTTGTCTATCCGTCCGTCATAATCCGTGGGAGGGGTCTGTCATGTATTCGGGGACTACATGAAATGGCTATGGAAGCGTGCAGTAGAAAAGGTTCGGGAAGAAGAGACCGGTTAGAGGTGGTTCATGGCTTTTGACACCCTGGAAGATGGGGTCATGGTTTTGTCTAGGTTTATCTGGGCGTACCACTCGATGGAGTGTCTATGGAGTACCGGTCAGTTTGTTTTTATGTATTTTTTTTTACAATAGAAGGGGGTGAGAAGAGTCGTAGCGCTTCTAGATTTAAAACTAGGGGTAAAATTTCTTGATACGGTCCAGGTTGAATAGTCATGCCATCTATTCTCCATCAACGTCTGTGAGTATATAGACACCTTTTAAGAGAATCTTCTTCACGATACAGGTGCCACTCCAATTCAGTTAGAATTTCCCTCTGGGGTCCCAGATGGGTTCTATGATCTCTTTGAGGGTGAGGTCTCCTTTGGACACCATGGTCCTTAACTTTCCTGTTGAATGATCCCGCTATCTGACGATGGTACCCCTGTATGTGATATAGATCCTTCAGTCTCTTTTCATCCAAGAATGATAATTTGACCAAGAGGATCTGATTCCATTCTTCTTCGTCAACTTTTCTTTCGAGTGGGATGAAAAAGGAAGGTATTTTTAGCTCAACGGGTATGACTGCTTCCATTTCGTACACTAGAGAATAAGGTCTAGCCCAGAGGGCGTAAGGGATTCGATCAACCCAATCTCTACAACTCTCAATCCCCTTGTTGATTATGGTTTTAAGGATTTTATTGGCGATTTTGATAGCACCATTGGTTTGGGGTTGGTAAGGAGATGATTTGTGTCTCTGAATATTGTATTCGTCGACTTGTTATGTGACCTCAACTTTATAATGGGGCCCATTATCTGACACATACTCATGGGGAACTCTTTATCCCTAGATAATGTTCTTTCTAATAAACTTGGCCACTTTCTTAGCGTTCAACACCGCATATAAGTCGACTTAGACTCATTTCATGAAGTAATCAATGGCAACCAAGATAAATTTGTGACCATTTGAATATTTGGGAGTAACTTTCCCTATGATGTTAATGCCCCAGGTGGAGAAGGGCCAATGAAAGGACATGTTATATAGATAATGTGGAGGCAAAGGTTGGATATTATCAAACTATTGGCATTTAAGGCATCTTCGAACATAGGCATTGCAATCTTGAACCATGGTGGTCAAATAGTACCCCTATGGATGATCTTTGAGGCACCAAATGGCATAGTACCATAATCCGACCATAGAAAAATTTTCCTCAGGAATGAGTTCAATATGGTAACAGTTAGTAGGCTTCGCTTATTTTTGAAACAGGAAAAGGGTGATTGTTATTCCTTTGGGAATGTCAATTATGGAGGCCATGGTAGCAAGGGCGTCAGCTAGGCTGTTCTTTGCATGGGGCAAGTAGTGGAAGGTAACATCATTAAGCCGGGAGGCTAATTCTTCTTAGTGAGAATGGAAGGGTAGGATCTTTTTCGTCTTTAACTTTCTATTTTCTAAGGATTTGGCCGACAATAAGGGTAGAGTCTTCGTCTATGTTTAGGTGTCATATTACTTTTTAAATGGCGATTTTGAGGAATACAGTGCATGCCTCATACTCGGTCATGTTGTTGGTGCATGGGAAGTCTAGCTTGATGACAATTGGGGTGTGGGAGTCATCAGGGGTGATTAGGAGTATCCCAATGTCCTATCCTTTCTTATTGGTTTCTCCATCAAAGAACATTTTCCATCAGAGGTACTCCTGAGAGGTGTAAATAATATCTTCGTTCGGGAATTCAGAGACCCAAACATCGACTTCTTTCATGGGGTAATCAATAAGGTATTGGAGATGGATCTCCCTTTTATAGCTTTTTGCATATTGTACACAATATTGAACTCAATTAGTAACATCAATAATCGATCCATTTAGATGGACAATGCGAAATTTTCTAGTAGGTACATGATGGGATCCATGCAGGATACAAATCTGATGGGGAAAGCAAGCATGTAATGCCGTAATTTCTACATGACCCAGACCAAGGCAACACATGAATTTTACAAATCAATGTAGTTGACTTCATACTCGGCTAATTTTTTACTGGTGTAAGAAATAGCTCTTTACTTGTGGGATGATTCATTATATTGGGCTAGCAAAGCCCATGCTGCGGTATCTGTGACGATCAAGTTGAGGAGAAGGGGAAGACATAGGTGTGGAGGAATAAGCATCGGATGTCGGGTAAGGTATCACTTTATTTTATCAAAGGCTTCTTAACAGGACTCATTCTATACTTTGGTAGAATCCTTCTGATGAATCTTGAAATTGGATTCTCAAATAGAAGTGAGTTGGCTGATGAACTTACTGATGTATTGTAATTTTCATAGGAATCTTTAGACTTTATTTTTCGTCCATAGTGGTGGCATCTCAAGTACAGCTTTCAGCATGGTAGGGTCTGCTTCGATTCCTTTCTCACTGTCCATGAATCCTAATAGTTTTCCTTTTGTGATGCTAAAAACATATTTTTGTGGGCTTAATTGCATCTAGTATTTTCGCATTTACTCAAAAACTTCTGAAGGGCGGGAATATGACCTTCCTGAATATTAGATTTAATGATCATATCGTCAACATAGACCTCGATCTCCTTGTGAATAAGGTCGTACAAGATGGTTGTGGCATCCCCTTGGTTGGTAGCCCCATCATTCTTGAGTTTTAATGGCATAATAGTATAGAAGAAGGTTCCCCATAGGGTTATGAAGGTGATTTTCTCTTGATGATTAAGGTGCATCTTAATCTGATTGTATCTGGAAAATCCATTGACAAATGACTTGAGGAAGTGGTTACCCGTGTTGTCCTCGATCATGTCGATATTGGGTAATGGGTTATCGTCCTTTACGGATGCTTTATTTAAGTCCTGGTAGTTGACATACATGCGAACTTTCCCCCTTTATTTCGGCATAAAGACGATGTTGGCGATCCATGGAGGATATACGAATGCCCGAATGAAGCCTACGTTCAGTTGCTTAACCACTTCTTCTTTGTCTTTGAGTGACCATTCGGTGCCAAGCTTTCGTAGCTTTTATTTGACCAACTTCAATTCTGGGAATGTTGGGATCTCGTGTTGAGCTATTTTTCGGTTAATGTCAGGCATGTCATCGTAGGACTATGCAAATACATCCATGAATTCCTTCAGTAGCTTTATGAATTGCGCATGGTCATGCTCGTTAAGGGTAGACCCTATCCTAATCTCTCGCTGATGACTACTAGAACTGAAATTAATGATAAAATTTTCATCATCATTAAATTGAAAGCACTTATGTTATTTGTTATTCTCCTTATTAAGATAAGTTACAGATTGTTCATTTGCAAAACCATCATCATCACAAGTTTAATTAAAATCAAGATAATTATTGTAAGGCACAACAAGATACTCAAAAACTTCATTTATTTCATTTTCAGGATAAATCGCATTGAGAACCTCATTAAAAAAGGTCTCGGTTACATTGATATCAAAAAAGAAAACAACAACATCGGATGAAGAGATTTGGTGGGGTAGAAAGTAAGGTCAGCTTGAATCTGGGCAGGTTAGACAAGCACGACATTCTAGTTGAGGAGAGGCATGTCAGTAGCTTGGATTTTAGTAGACGGGTTCGATGGTGAAGCATATGAATGGATCATGTAGAGACTCATCCTCAATGTCTATAGGGTGAAGGAGTCGTCAGAATCACTTCTCTCAGAATCCCTGATAACTGTCACGGCTTTCTCAGTGTGAGGTTGAACTTCATGCTGGTAGTCTACGGCCCAAGGGTTGCTGTCTTGAAAGAAGATTTCTAGCCCCAGTTTCATTTCAATATCAATATGGTCATACAATGGTTTGGGGAATCCTCATAAAGGAAAGTCTTCACGTTCCTTGAAAAAACTTCCATTTAAAGAGTCTCTCTGAACAGTCCTTTCTTCTTCCAAGCTTCTTTCTGGTCATGGCCATAGGAGGGCTTTAAGTTCTTCTGGTGAGGGTTTGTAGCCCATGCCACATGGGGGAAAGGCCTCCTTTAGGACTATGGTTTTAAGGATCCCTTATTGGCATCACCCTAGACCCATTCTGGGCATGAAGTGCATGTTCTTAAACATCTGAATCATGTTGACATTGTAGTGAGGGTTGTGTCTCGAACCAACCCGATCTTTGAAATTATGTCTTACTGGAAGGGGAAGTGAGTAAACTTTGAAGCCAAAGAGGAGCATGTTATTCGTCCTATAATGGATCTCTAATACCGGTTATTAGTAATGTCAGTGTCTGAACTGTCGTCATCCCCCAAGCTGGTTTTAACCTGTCCATTCACTACACGAAAAATGCCAATCTGGCACTCTTGGATAAGGAGAATCTGGCACGATTTTAAAATATGCCAAAATTTGGCACGGTATTTTTAAAAATATGGCATGGTTTAAAACCCTGCCACCAAATTTTGTCACAGTTTAAAAGAGTTCCAAAGTGTGCAAAATTTAGAAAAAGTTAACTAAAAAAACAAAATACTTAAAAATAAATTGACTAAATTTAAACCCTTTACTTTCTCCCCTCTCACTCTCCTGCCCACTCTCTGCTAAACCCAATTCTCTCTCTCTCGCTCTTCACCAAATCTCGATTCAATGGTAGCACAAATGTTAAAGCTCATTATTTCACAAATATCATCTCTCTCTCTCTCTCTCTCTCTCTCTCTCTCTCTCTCTCTCTCTCTCTCTCTCTCTCTCTCTATCTCTCTCTCTCCCCACCACAACATAAAGCCAACTGACCTGCGTATTGCACAACCTCTAACCTACGGCCTTATATCATTCGGGCAACCTTCCCACCACCTCTGTCCTGGTCCGAACCTCCGACCTACGTATTGCATAACTGTTCTTGAGCTTCCTCTATTACTCTATTACTCTTGGGCTTCTCGTCTAGTTTTAAACTATTTTCCTCTTCATTTCATTGCTTCTGTAAGCTTGTAATGTTTTAGGTTTTCTTACAAAAGTAGTTTATGCGATTAACTATTATTTATATTATTTACTAAGGTTATTATGTACGTTATGAATCTCTTCTCTACATTGAGGTATGAAATCAAATATGTTTATTATGTGTTTGATAATTTCTATTTGGTGAAATATTAGGGCTGGAAATATTTGTTTCATAGTTTGATTGTAGAAACATCTTGTTGAATATTGGGGCTCAAATAATTAAATTAGGTAGTTAAATTAGTTCAAGTGTTAAATTTCAAAAAAATATTCACTTTTTTTTAGGTTGTTGCGTATTCAATAAATAACTAAATAAATTAGTGTTCTCATTATTTGTAATTTTGTTTGTATTGCTTATTTTGCAAATAACTTGAATGAGTAATTATTTACAATACACTCAGATATCTCAACATTACTGTTTTAATTTTTTCTTCTTTGGTTTGGACTTAGAATTAGGGTTAAGCTTAGGGTTAAGTTGAGGAGTAGAGTAAGGAGATATTATACGTTGGGGTTTGTATTCTTTTTTGTTTTAATAGTATCATTTTTTAAGTTATGTTAGGGTTTGTACTTTTAAAATCATATATGGTTTGTATGAGAGAACGTTGGAGAAAGATGAGTAAGGATTTGTTGAATATAAGATCACGAAGAAAAATTCAAGACACAAAACGACACATGCTTCTTCTATACGTGTAATATTTTCTTATCTGCATCCTATATTTTATCAAATAAATAATTTCTTGAAAAGTTCGATTTCCCCTTTTTTATGTTGTGTTGTATATCTAGTGTTCATGGAAATAACAAAAGAAATTTAGAACGACAAAAATTATAGGTTTTCTATGTTTTTAGTTTCTGTATAGATGTTATATTGAATATTTTGTTTTCAATTTTCCATTTCCCCTTTTATTATATCGTGTTTTTTTTGTTAAACCACAATTTTTTTTTGTAAAAGAGAACTTTTATTGGTTCCTACTGTTTATGGTGATTGGGTGAGAATTAACAAATTATTGTTGTGAATTCAATACTTATTCACTTGAATTGTTTTGACTTTTTTAGATGTGTTTGTCATATGTTTTTTTGCAGATAGACCAAGGGAAGTGAGCGGTTGAAATAATAAAGGTTATGATCTAATGTCTTTATTTGATAAAATAATTAATCAGTTACAATCTATGACTATGGTAAATTTGATAAAATAATTAATTAGTAATGGTGTTTCTACCGGTTTTGGTGCAACCTCTCAATGCAGGACTAAACAAGGAGGTGCTCTTCAGATGGGGCCCATTAGGTAAAATTTCTCTCTTCAGCTTCTACCAAAATTCATGGTGAAAATCATTTTACTTTTAAATTTTTTTATATTTAGCCTTGAAACCCTCAAAAGTGTCATACATGACATCTAATGAGTATTTGTTATGACAGTATGCTTTTTGACATCAAATTATCAAAAAGAATGTGTGCCGAATTCTATTTGACCATAAACTTTGGGGCTGGAAACTCAATTGTGTAGGGATGGAAGTTCATTAAAAAAATATATAAAAAAAATCTTGTGATCTGGTAATATGTGTTTTTTTTATTCAAAGTATATTGATTGTTTGGAGGAATGAAACCTAAGTGGTTTTCTTAACTTTTGTAGGTTTGGAAATGAGAAATTTCCAAAATGTTTGACCAACTACCCACTAAAGTAGCAACAACCCAAGTTTTTACCATTGCGTATGAGCTGGAACGAAGGACGATTTCCATAAGATTGTTCTGAATTGACCTAGAATCAAGTGAAGAGAAGATCAATAGGAACGAAATGGTTAAAGGAGTGGGAAGTAGAAGCAACTTTGAAGGAAACAAAAGAGGACAGAAGAGTGGTCTTGAAAGAGAGTTTTTTCTCTATACATGAGAGTTTTTATATGTCATTTTTTATTAGATCATGCATTGATATTTTATTTTTAATGATTATATAGTTGTTCATTTCGGTTATTACTTATATTGGTTTTATTATTATGTGCAGGGGAGTTTGATTTCATAGTCATTGTTATTAAGAACAATCCATTCCTTTTCAAAGTTAGTTTATACAGGTATTACTCCATGTTTCGATGTCTTCGATATATTAAAGGCCTGATTTTCCATCAAAGTTATCCACCTTACCCTATTTCATTGTTTTTTCTTCGTTATTCATAATACTGTACATTATGGATTTTTTTTTTCTGAAAGTTATGAAATCTCCAACACACCAAATCTATTTTTGTTTAATAGAAAAACTCCAACTCTTTTAATAATTAATTTAAGATATTGATTAATATTGGTTTGGGCAACCACACAAGTAAAGATATATTTGGAATGATGTTGCTGAAATAAATACAGTTAGAATGGGAAGAGGAAAAGTAGATAGTGACACAATATTTGTTCTCGAGGAACCCACCGTGGTGGTAAACCCCGTGTCCCTAGTCCCAGGACAGCCCGTGCACCCAAGTCCACTATTACCAGTTATGAGTTACAAATTACAGCCCTCCAAGTTTACCACAGATTAAACTAAACAAATACACACCCGTATTTAATCCGCCTAGTCTAAGCCAACCCAACTTGACTGAATATCAGTCAACTCAATACCCCGGCAATAGGGAATAACACTCACTCACTACACACACACAACAACACACTCAAACTCGAGACCCCGTGAAGTTGTGCAATACACAGATTATAATTTGTAAAAGTTGTTTTAATAAACCAAAATATTTTGGTAAATAAAAGGAGACTAGGTCTACTTTTATCTACACAAAAAAAAATTACCAAACAGGGACTAACTGATATGGTAATAACAGAAACCACACACAAAATTTATTTTGAACAGGTCAAAATCATATACAAACTATTCTGAGTTTTAAAACAAATTAAAAGTGTTTTAGTCCAAGATTAGTTCAAATATTTGTGCAGTAGGGGGTCCAAGAGCAGTCCAAAAATTAAGTCCAAGATCAGTCCAAATTTTAGTCCAAATATAGATCCAAACACAGTCCAAAACTTAGTCCGAAATTTGGTCTTTTAACACAAGTAAAAACAGAGTTATAATCTGAGTTGACACAGTGAGATTTAAGTCCGAGTTACAGAAGTGAGTTTTGACTCAGGAGCACATGCAACAAAAATTTCTTCACCCGTATAAATAAACCTCAGCAATCGGAGTATATATATGTATATATATGTATATATATGTATATATATATACAGCAATATGTATAACTATATAAAACAGAATATATATGTAATATATATATATATATATAGAGAGAGAGAAAGAGAGATATATAATACCTCAAAAATTGTAGATCTAAAGTCTACAGCTTCAAAAATTCTCGGCAGAAGCAGACCAAACTCAGGAGAGGTGATATACCACGGATCAATCGCAAGGACAACACCAAACTACACCAACCTAAAGCACCACCAACATCCAACGACAAAAACCCTTAAACCAAATCGATTTTGATCTTGGTTTAAAGTCGTAGAAAAAACCCCTCAAATGCTTAAGAGATCATCACACAAACAGGTGTAAAATGTGTTTAAACTTATATGAGAAACCCTCAAAAAATTCAGAAACGTTTTGGAAAGGAAAGAGAGAGAAAATGTTGGCTGCGAATTTTTAAACTCAAACCCTAAAAAACGAAAAATGAAGATCGTAACCCCTTTATACCACAACTGAAAGGGCAAGGTCTGTAAAATAAAAAACGAAGTAACCAAGGGCAGAAATGCCTTTCACCATAGGCGGCTGAGGACAAAACCGTCCCTTCACAAAACAAAGGGGTACCAGCGTAATCTCCATAAAAGGATAAGGGGCTTAAATGGAAACCAAGAAACTCAACGGTTGAAATAAGCTGGCACCACACGTGGTCAACTCGTGTGGTATACGCCACTTGCACTGATTGGACCAACAGCAGCACACACGGATCGACCCAACAAACACAAGAAGGCTAAATCATAGCCATTCAACCAAAACAAATCGCAGCCCTTTAATTTTGTGTTTAAACCTTTTAAATAAACAAATTAACTTTTGTTTATTTGAGATTATGTTTAAACACATAAAATTAAAAAATAAAACAAATAAAGAAATAAAGAAATAAAGTTACCAAAAAAATAATTATCATTTATATTTTGAAATATTAAATTTATTTTTGAAATATTAAATTTAAGAGTAATTTAAAAATAAACAAAAATAATAAAAAAAACAATAAAGAAACACACACAAAATGTTGTAAACATAATCAGTACAAAGTCTCTCAAAATTTGAGACAACAATGTAAGGGAAATTTCAATCTCCCCCTTTGTCTAATTTTGAGACAAACAAGACTTTGAGACGTTAAGGAAAAACAAACTACCGATAACAACATTTTGGGACTAAAGCAAGTACATAACTCAACTAACAACATATATCCTAAAAATAAAAAGACACACATGTCTCAACTTCTCCCCCTGTTTGTCTCAAAGGGACAAAGGGAGGAAACTGAAAACAAACTATGTTGGAAACGCACACACTCCAATTGACATTCGTAGGGTTTCAAACCTATGGTTGTCTAATGGTTTGGTAAACAAATCAGCAAGTTGATCTTTAGTATTTAAATACTCAATGCAGATTTCCTTTTTCTCAACAAGTTCCCTAATAAAGTGTTCACGCATTTTAATATGTTTTGTACGCGAGTGAAAAACATGATTTTTTGAAATACTTATAGCACTTTGATTATCACATAAAATGAGAGCACTTGGTTCATTTATTCCATAATCATTTAGCATTTGTTTGATCCACAAAAGTTGAGTACAACAACTACCAGCAGCAATGTACTCAGCTTCAGCGGAGGAAAGAGATACACAATTCTGTTTCTTTGACGACCAAGAGACCAAGTTGTGTCCTAAGTAAAAGCAGCCACCAGAAGTGCTTTTACTATCATCGGCACACCCAGCCCAATCAGCATCCGTATACCCAATTATTTTGGAATTTGTGTCAAAAGTATACATAATACCAAAACTTAGAGTACCACAAACATATTTAAGTATGCGCTTAACAGCAATTAAATGAGATTCTTTTGGTTCACATTGATATCTAGCGCATACACAAACACTATGCATTATATCCGGTCTACTAGCAGTTAAATATAAAAGACTACCAATCATACTCCGATAAAGAGTAACTTCAACCTTTTTACCAGAAAAATCTTTGGAAAGCTTAGTGGTGGAACTCATGGGTGTTCTAGCCATTTTAGCATTTTCTAGACCAAAGCGCTTAACTAATTCAGTCGCATATTTAGTTTGAGATATAAAAATGTAGTCATGTTTTTGCGAAACTTGTAAACCCAAGAAAAATTGCAACTCTCCCATCATAGACATCTGAAATTCTGATTTCATTAAGTTGGCAAAAATTTCAGCCTCTTGAGGTGAAGTGGACCCAAAGACAATGTCATCAACGTATATTTGTGCAATAAGCAAACAATACTTATTTCTTTTAACAAACATTGTTAAGTCCACTCCCCCTCGAATGAAGCCATGGGTTCAAAGAAAAGATGTAAGACGATCATACCAAGCCCGAGGGGCTTGCTTGAGACCATAAAGCGCTTTCTTTAATCTAAAAACATGATCCGGAAGAAATGGATCACAAAAACCCTTAGGCTGTTCAACATACACTTCTTCATTTAAAAACTCATTTAAAAAAGCAGATTTTACGTCCATTTGGTATAATTTAAATTTCAAATGACAAGAAACGGCAAGCAGAAGTCTAATAGACTCTATTCTAGCGACCGGGGCAAAAGTCTCATCAACATCAATCCCATCAATTTGGGAGTACCCCTGAGCCACTAATCTAGCTTTGTTACGCAAGACATTTCCGGTTTCATCACATTTATTTTTAAAAGTCCACTTAGTTCCAATGACATTAGTATGAGTAGGGCGAGGTACTAAGAACCATACATCATGAATTTTAAACTGTCCCAACTCTTCCTGCATAGCAAGAAGCCAAGATTCATCCACAAGAGCATCCTTTATATTTTTTGGTTCAACTAGAGAGACAAGAGATGACATCAAAGCATTTAAAGTCTGAGCTCTAGTTTTAATTGGTTCCTTAGCATCACCCAAAATATTCTTTTTAGGATGATTCGCCCTAACCCAATTTGGAACATCAAGGTCTTCCTGTGGTAGGGAGTCCAAAACATTATTCGTTGATAGTTTTGTCAAGTCACTTGACGATGTATTTTCAACGGGTGTTGATTCCGGGCTATCTTCAACATTCGGGTCCATACAATCATTTATCACAACATTTATGGATTCCATAATAGTTTTAGTTTTCAAATTATAAACTCTATAAGCCCTACTATTTTGGGAGTATCCTAGAAAAACTGCCTTTTCTCCTCTAGTGTCAAATTTTGACAAGTGTTCACGATCTTTACACACATAACATTCGCTACCAAAAACTCTAAAATATTTCAGATTTGGTTGCCTACCATACCATAATTCATAGGGTGTTTGTTTCGAATTTTTTCTTAAATAAACCCTATTAATTATGTGACAAGCAGTTTGAGTAGCTTCAACCCAAAAATATTTTGGCAAGCTTTTAGCATGAATCAAAACACGAGCCATTTCTTGAATGGTTCGATTTTTTCTTTCAACAACACCATTTTGTTGGGGAGTCTTAGGAGCACTAAATTCATGTTTATACCCATTCCCAATACAATAGTCTATAATACCCGTGTCTTTAAATTCCCCACCCCTATCGCTACGAATACGAGTGACTTGAGTATCTTTCTCATTTTCTATTTTTAGCAGAATTTGTAAAAAATGATTGAAAGTGTCTGATTTTTCTTTCATAAATGCAACCCAAGTAAATCTAGTGAAGTCATCAACAATAACCAAAATATAGGAATTTCCACATAAACTAATTGTCCTAGAAGGACCCATTAAGTCCATATGTAACAATTCCAAAGGGTGAGAGGTAAAAATATCAGTTACTTTCTTATGAGGTGCCTTATGAATTTTACCAATCTGACACGGACCACAAATAGAATGTTTAACCTTAGTTATTTTGGGGACACCCCGAACAAGATTTTGACTAGATAATTTAGACAAACTGTCATAATTTAAATGGCCTAAACGTTCATGCCATAAGTCTAAATCACTCATTCGAGAGGATAAACAATTTCCAAAAATATGGTTATGCTTAACAGCATAGCAGTTGTCTGGAGTCCTAGACCCACACAAAATAAGTTTCCCATTTGGGTCTAAAATTTTACAGTCAGATTTTGTGAAATTCACAGCATGATCATTGTCACAAAACTGACTGATACTCAATAAATTTATAGTCAAACCATCAACAAGTAAAACATCCTCTAAGTTAGGGAGCCCATCTGCCTCAATTGACCCTTTGCCTATGATGTGGGACATCTTTCCATCACCAAAAGTTACAACACCACCAACAAAAGATTTTAAGGTGGTAAACTTGGATTTGTCCCCCGTCATATGCCTAGAGCAACCAGAATCTAAATACCATTGAGAATATTTGTCACGAGCATTTAATGCAGATAAAACAACATTGCATCTCAATGAGTCATTTGATTCAGATTTTTTAATCCATTCAGCCTTAGTTTTCTCAAAAGTTTGTTTAGACTTCATGTTGGACAGATTAGGCTTCCTAACATACACAGTTTCATCGTTAAAGCGATCGCGAGTATTTTGAGCATGCAATTTTTTATAGCAGAAATCAATCAAATGACCATTTTTATGACAAAAATCACAACGGAAAAATTTTCTATAAACAGGTCTAGATGGGACAGCATATCTGTGGGCTGGTCTGGAGTTGACCATGTTAGCCTTTTTATAGCAAAAGTGTTCCAAATGCCCAAGTTTAGAGCAGTAACCACAATGAAAAGTAGGCTTAGTAGATTGAAACTTATTATCAATTTGATTATGCCTAAAATTTTTAAAATTGGGAGCATTCTGTCCTAATTTCTTAAAACAGACTTTTTCCAAATGTCCCGTTCTTTGACAATAACTGCATTTAAAGCAAGGCTTAGAAGATGTTGAGCATCCATTATTTTTCACATGTTTGTAAGACATCCTAATTTCACTAGACTCAGGAAATTGTTCTTTGGAATTTATGAAATTAGTTACATCAAAATCTTCCCCTTCGAAACCAAGTCCTTTGGTAGGAACAAAATCAGAATAAGAATTTGTGGGATCATAACGCATACTTTTATTAATAGTTTTGACAGCAAACCCAGAATCCCAGTATCTATTTAACCGATTAGATGTGATCTCTAGCTCCTTTTTACACTCATCATATTTATTTAATACACACTTAAGTTCAGTTTGAGACTCATCATATTTAAACAAAATTTCTTTGTTTTTAGTTTCAAGAGAGTGATTCAAATCAGTCAACATAGTAGTTCTTTTTTCAAGTAGAAGAACATCATTTTCCAATTCTTCAATGTGAAAAGAAGATTCTTCAGACATGATCCTAATTTGACTATTTAAAGCATTAATCTTTGCTAATAACCTAGCATTCTCTAAGTGGGAGTTATCATCAATTGTGTCATTCAAAGCTTTATCACACACACCTTTTTCAGCATTTTCAACCATCTCTAATGAGTCATAATCATCCAAATTAGCATAAATATTACCGATGTCCAAAAGAGATGCCGTGAAAGTTGGGTGATTTTGAGCAGGAAATGTGAGAGATAAATTCACAAAGTCTAAATCACAAATATCATCACAGAAACCTGAAATATCTGATAAACTAGATACGCTATCTAATATGCCCTCCGATATCATAGTACACGTGGAAGTGAATGCCATGAGATTTTCAAAAGTTTCGTCATCACTATCGGAAATATCATCCCATGTTTTAGACAGATGTGCCTTATTTGAGGGCTCCCATTTTGCTTTAGAGAAACACCTATCGGCATAATGACCATATTCATTGCACTTACGGCACTGAATGTGGCTCAAGTCCTTCTTAGGTCCGGATTTTTCAAAATTTTTCTTCTCAAAATATTTTTCGTGGGGTCTATCTGAATAACTAGGCTGGCCTTGTTTTGAAGCATATTTATTCCTATACTTCACAAATTTCTTATAGTGTTTAGACAAGAGTGCAAGTTCGTTATCCAAAGATTCCAAAGAAATTTCAGAATCAGTTAAATTTGACAGAGAGGATACAAAGGCCATACTATTTTCACTACTAGTTTTAAAATTAAGAACATTTTGATTTTCAGTGTGTGCCGGTGCTTTACCTCTTTGTTCATCTCTTAAAGTATTTTGATATTCAAAAGTCTTGAGTTTACTACACAAGAGATGAGGTGTGTAGCTATCCAAATTATCAGCAATAGTATGTGCAATTAAATCAAAACTCTTAGGAAGAGATCTAAGAATTTTATCACAAATTTCAGGATCAGTATAAATAACACCATTAGCATGAGACTGATTAACGACATCTTGCAATTTCAAGTAAAACTCATCAAACTTCTCATTGTCTTTCATATAGATAGAATCATAGAGCCTAACTAGCATTTGGGACTTGGCCCTTTTTACTCTAGAATCTCCTTCATGGGTTGTCATTAGAATGTCCCAAGCTTCTTTAGAGGTAATGCAAGCTGAAATTATTTTAAATTCAGTTGCATCCATCGCTTGAAAAATGGCATTTTTGCCTTTGTTGTTATATTGTGAACTAAGCTTTTCTTCTTTAGTCCATTCAAAGAGAGGTTTTTTAACAAATATTTCAGCATCATCATCACTAGGTTTAGTAGGTGCAGAAAAACCATTTTCAACAGTTTCCCATACCTCATCTCCCAAGTGTTGAAGATGAGAAACCATTCTTACTTTCCAATAAGCAAAGTTGTCACCATTAAACACAGGAGGACGTACGGAAGACCCATTGTTGTCACCCATAACAATAAAATTTTGATTTTAAACAAAATAAGAGTTCAGGAACTTTGCGGAAAAAGAACTTTTGAAAAAGTGAATCCTGACGCTCTGATACCACTTGAAATCTCCAACACACCAAATCTATTTTTGTTTAATAGAAAAACTCCAACTCTTTTAATAATTAATTTAAGATATTGATTAATATTGGTTTGGGCAACCACACAAGTAAAGATATATTTGGAATGATGTTGCTGAAATAAATACAGTTAGAATGGGAAGAGGAAAAGTAGATAGTGACACAATATTTGTTCTCGAGGAACCCACCGTGGTGGTAAACCCCGTGTCCCTAGTCCCAGGACAGCCCGTGCACCCAAGTCCACTATTACCAGTTATGAGTTACAAATTACAGCCCTCCAAGTTTACCACAGATTAAACTAAACAAATACACACCCGTATTTAATCCGCCTAGTCTAAGTCAACCCAACTTGACTGAATATCAGTCAACTCAATACCCCGGCAATAGGGAATAACACTCACTCACTACACACACACAACAACACACTCAAACTCGAGACCCCGTGAAGTTGTACAATACACAGATTATAATTTGTAAAAGTTGTTTTAATAAACCAAAATATTTTGGTAAATAAAAGGAGACTAGGTCTACTTTTATCTACAAAAAAAAAAAAATACCAAACAGGGACTAACTGATATGGTAATAACAGAAACCACACACAAAATTTATTTTGAACAGGTCAAAATCATATACAAACTATTCTGAGTTTTAAAACAAATTAAAAGTGTTTTAGTCCAAGATTAGTTCAAATATTTGTGCAGTAGGGGGTCCAAGAGCAGTCCAAAAATTAAGTCCAAGATCAGTCCAAATTTTAGTCCAAATATAGATCCAAACACAGTCCAAAACTTAGTCCGAAATTAGGTCTTTTAACACAAGTAAAAACAGAGTTATAATCTGAGTTGACACAGTGAGATTTAAGTCCGAGTTACAGAAGTGAGTTTTGACTCAGGAGCACATGCAACAAAAATTTCTTCACCCGTATAAATAAACCTCAGCAATCGGAGTATATATATGTATATATATGTATATATATATACAGCAATATGTATAACTATATAAAACAGAATATATATGTAATATATATATATATATATAGAGAGAGAGAAAGAGAGATATATAATAACTCAAAAATTGTAGATCTAAAGTCTACAGCTTCAAAAATTCTCGGCAGAAGCAGACCAAACTCAGGAGAGGTGATATACCACGGATCAATCGCAAGGACAACACCAAACTACACCAACCTAAAGCACCACCAACATCCAACGACAAAAACCCTTAAACCAAATCGATTTTGATCTTGGTTTAAAGTCGTAGAAAAAACCCCTCAAATGCTTAAGAGATCATCACACAAACAGGTGTAAAATGTGTTTAAACTTATATGAGAAACCCTCAAAAAATTCAGAAACGTTTTGGAAAGGAAAGAGAGAGAAAATGTTGGCTGCGAATTTTTAAACTCAAACCCTAAAAAACGAAAAATGAAGATCGTAACCCCTTTATACCAAAACTGAAAGGGCAAGGTCTGTAAAATAAAAAACGAAGTAACCAAGGGCAGAAATGCCTTTCACCATAGGCGGCTGAGGAAAAAACCGTCCCTTCACAAAACAAAGGGGTACCAGCGTAATCTCCATAAAAGGATAAGGGGATTAAATGGAAACCAAGAAACTCAACGGTTGAAATAAGCTGGCACCACACGTGGTCAACTCGTGTGGTATACGCCACTTGCACTGATTGGACCAACAGCAGCACACACGGATCGACCCAACAAACACAAGAAGGCTAAATCATAGACATTCAACCAAAACAAATCGCAGCCCTTTAATTTTGTGTTTAAACCTTTTAAATAAACAAATTAACTTTTGTTTATTTGAGATTATGTTTAAACACATAAAATTAAAAAATAAAACAAATAAAGAAATAAAGAAATAAAGTTACCAAAAAAATAATTATCATTTATATTTTGAAATATTAAATTTATTTTTGAAATATTAAATTTAAGAGTAATTTAAAAATAAACAAAAATAATAAAAAAAACAATAAAGAAACACACACAAAATGTTGTAAACATAATCAGTACAAAGTCTCTCAAAATTTGAGACAACAATGTAAGGGAAATTTCAAGTTAATCTACTACTAAGATGAAAATGTGGATTAGGTTGGTCACATTGAGGATTATATGTGGTTTTTTGTTAGGAAAATGTCAACTGCGTTGATATTTTACTTTTATGATTATTATTTTTTTTATAAAAATGGAGCATGAGAATTTCTGGGGTCCATTTTCTCTTATTTGGCACTACTCGTGGTTGCCTCTATGGCTTTCTTAATTGATTTGGAACTATTGAGTTATTGAAGCAATTCATTAGAAATGTGCATTCACTCTTGCATACAAGTGTACAGTTGATTACATGGTATTATGGCTACATATATTGTAACCAACATCTTTTTATTTTACAAGAAATATAACATGCTTTGTCTTTGCAGGAACTTTATGATTGGAATGCTCTGTATAGACAAAAGTTTGGATTTGGTTTTCTGATATTTTCATCTGGAAGGAGTACCCCGAAATACTTGTTGAGATTAAGGTAATGCTAACACTTTCTTGTTATATGTGTTTGTTGAAGTGAGTTAAGGTATATCCAAAATTTCCAGGACTTCAGGTGTTATAAAATAGATTCCTTGTCAAGTTTGAAACTGATTAAATAATCACGTAATATTTTTTTACTGAAGTATGAAAGTCTTGTTAGTATTGATATAATGTAAAGTAGCAGAGGGGATTATAGAACTTACTTTTACACTTGCACACAATAATTAATGTTTAATATCTCAATAATACATATATAAACTTTGGCTTAAAAACATACCGTTAGGTAGGAAAAACCCAAACTAGCCCCCAAACGGTCTTATAAGAGGCACTAACACCACGCACGGGGCCAATGTAACTCGCAGGAACTGACAGAGTATTCATGGCACTCTCGGTTTAAGAATACGATAATAATTTGAAAATATCTATAATAGGCTTAAAATCAAACCGTTAAAGGGTGAAAACCCTAACCAGCCCCCAAACGGCCTCGTAAGATGCATGAGCACCTCGCACGGGACCAATGTAACTTGTAGGAACTGACCGCATACTCACGGGTATCCCGATTTGAGAATATGATGATAATTTGAAAATATCTAGGCTAGGTTTTAAAAAATAAGCCGATCAATGTTGAAAACTCAAACCAGCCCCCAAATGGCCCCATTAGAAGCATGAACACCTCGTACGGGACAAATATAACTCTTAAGAAATGACCGCATAGTCACGAGTCTCCCTATTTGAGAATATGACGATAACTTGAAAATATCAAGATTAACTTTAAAAATAAACCATTAAAGGGTGAAAACCCAAACAAACTCCCAAACGGACCCGTAAGAGGCATGAACACGTCACACGGGACCAATGTAACTCACAGGGACTGATCGCGTAGTTTCGGGTCTCCCGATATGAGAATATGATGATAATTTAAAGATATCTAAATTAGACTTAAAATCTAGCCATTAAAGGGTAAAAACCCAAACAAGCCCCCAAACGGTCTCGTAACGGGCATGGACACATCGCACGGGACCACTGTAACACGTAGGAACTAACATATACTCACGGGACTCTCAGTTTGAGAATAGGATGATAATTTTAAAATATCTAGATTAGGCTTTAACAGCAAGCCGTTAAAGGGGGAAAACCCAAACCATCCCCCAAATGGCCCCGTAAGAGGCATGAACACCTCGCACGGGACCAATGTAGCTCATAGGAAATAATCGTGCAGTCTCGGGTCTCTCAATTTTAGTATAGGATGATAATTTGAAAATATCTAGATTATGCTTAAAAATTAGTCGTTAAAGTGTGAAAACCCAAATGAGCCCCCAAACGGTCCCATAGTAGGTATGGACACATTGCAGGGACAAATATAACTCGTAGGAATTGATTGCGTAGTCACGTTTTTTTCGGTTTGAGAATTTGATGATAATTTGAACATAACTATAGTAGGCTTAAAAACATGCCGTTCAAGGGTGAAAACTCAAATCGGCCCCGTAAGAGGCGTGAAGACCTCGCACGGGACCAATGTAACTTGTAGGGAATGACCATGTAGTCCCGAGTCTCCTGGTATGAGAATATGACGATAATTTGAAAAGATCTAGATTTGGCTTAAAGACGAGTTGTTAAAGGGTTAAAACCCAAACGAACCCCCAAATAACCCCGTAAGAAGTATGAACACCTTGTACGGGGACAATGTAACTCGTAAGAACTGACCATGTAGTCATGGGTCTCCTGATTTGAGAATATGATGATAATTTGAAAATATCTAGAATAGGCTTTAAAAACAAGTCGTTAAAGGGTGAAAACCCAAACCAGCATCCAAACAGCTCCATAAAAAGCATGATCACCGCGTACAGGACTAATATAACTCGCGGGTACTGACCGCGTCCCAGGTTTCCTGGTCTGAGAATATGACGATAATTTGAAAATATCTAGATTGGGCTTTAAAATCAAGTCATTAAAAGATAAAAACCCAAACCAACCCCCAAACGGCCCCGTAAGAGGCATGGACACCTTGCACAGGAGCAATATAACTCATAGGAAATGATCGTATAATGACAAGTCTTACGATTTGAGAATATGATTATAATTTGAAAATATCTTGACTAGGCTTAAAAACAAACTGTTAAAGGGTGAAAACCCAAATCGACCCCCAAACGATCCCGCAGGAGCTATGAACACGTCGCTTGGGACCAATATAACTCATAGAAATTTATCGCGAAGTCATGGGTCTTCCGGTTTAAGAATATGAGGATAATTTTAAAATATCTAGATTAGGCTTAAAAACAAGTCGTTAAAGGGTGAAAATCCAAACCAGCCCCCAAACGGCCCCGTTAGAAGCATGAACATCTCATACGAGACTAATGTAACTCGTAAGGGCTGATTGTGTAGTCACGGGTTTCTCGGTTTGAGAGTATGATGATAATTTGAAAATATTTAGATTAGGCTTTAAAAACAAATCGTTAAAAGGTGAAGACCCAAACCAACCTCGAAATGGCCCTGTAATAGGCATAAAAACCTCGCACGGGACCAATGTAACTCGTAGGGACTGACCTTGAAATTCAAGTTCTCCTAGTTTGAGAATATGATAATAATTTGAAAATATCTAGATTAGGCTTAAAAACTAGCCGTTAAAGGGTGAAAACCCAAACTAGCCCCCAAACGGTCTCGTGAGAGGCATGGACACATCGCACGAGACCAATGTAACTCGTAGAAACTGATCGCATAGTCACGTGACTCCTGATTTCAGAATAGGACAATAATTTTAAAATATTTAGATTAGGCTTAAAAATAATCCCTTAAAGGGACAGCTCGCACGGGACCAATGTAACTCGTAGGGGCCGACTGCATAGTCACGGGTCTTTCAATTTGAGAATATGATGATAATTTGAAAATATAGAGATTAGGATTAACAACAAGCCGCTAAAGGGTGAAAACTCAAATCAACACTCAAACGGCCCCGTAAGAGGCATGCACACCTCACATGGGACCAATACAACTTGTAGGGTCTGACCGTGTAGTCCTGAGTCTCTTGGTATGAGAATATGATGATAATTTGAAATATCTAGATTAGGCTAAAAAACGAGCCGTGAAAGGGTGAAAACCCAAACCAGCCCCCAAAAAGCCCCATAAAAAGCATGAACACCTTGTATGGGGCCAATGTAACTTGTAGGGACTGATCGTGTAGTCACGGGTCTCCCGATTTGAGAATATGACGATAATTTAAAAATAGATAGAATAGGCTTTGAAAATAAGCCGTTAAAGGGTGAAAACCCAAACTAACCACCAAACAGCCCCATAAAAAGCATGAACACCTCGTGCGGGACCAATGTAACTCATAGGGACTGACCGCATAGTCCCCGGTCTCCCAATTTGAGAATATGATGATAATTTGAAAATATCTTGATTAGGATTTAAAAACACGCCACTAAAGGATGAAAACCCAAACCCAAACCAACCCTTAAACGGCCCCGTAAGATACAAGAACACATTGCACGAAACCAATATAACTCGTAGGAAATGATCGCATAATGAAGGGTCTTCCGGTTTGAGAATATGACGATAATTTGAAAATATCTAGATTAGAATTAGTAACAATCCGTTAAAGGGTGAAAACCCAAATCAGTCCCTAAGCGATCCCGTACGAGGCTTGAACACCTCGCACGAGACCAATATAACTCGTAGGAACTGAGCACGAAGTTATAGGAATCCCGATTTAAAAATATGACGATAATTTAAAAATATCAAGATAAGGCCTAAAAATAAGCCGTTAAACGGTGAAAAAACAAAAAGCAGACCACAAACGACTTCGTAAGGGTCCTGAACATCTCGCACGGTACCAATGTAATTCATAGGAAATGATTGCATAGTCACGAGACTCCCGAATTGAGAATTTGACGATAATTTGAAAACATCAAGATTAGGGTTAAAAACAAGCCGTTAAATGATGAAAATCCAAATTAGCCTCCAAACAGCCCAGTAAAAAGCGTGAACACCTCACATGGGACCAATATAACTCGTAGCAATTTATCGTGTAGTCACGGGTCTCCCGATTTGATAATATGAGGATAATTTGAAAATATCTAGATTAGGCATAAAAACAAGCCGTCAAAAGGGTAAAAACCCCAACCAGCCCCCAAACGGCCCTATAATAAGCATGAACACACTCGTACGGGACTAATGTTACTCATAGGGACTGACCGTGTAGTCACGGATCTCCCGATTTGAGAATATGATGATAATTTAGAAATATCAAGATTGGGCTTGAAAAATAAGTTATTAAAGGGTTAAAACACAAACCAACCCCCAAATGGCGCTATAAGAGGAATGAACACCTCGAATGAGACTAATGTAACTCGTAGGGTCCAGGGTCTCTCGATTTAAGAATATGACAATAATTTAAAGTATCTAGATTAGGCTTAAAAACTAGCCATTAAAGGGTAAAACCCAAACCATCCCCCAAACGGTCTTGTAAGAGGCACAAACACATCGCACGAGACCAATTTAACTCGTAGGAACTAATCGCGTAGTCACGAGACTCCCGATTTGAGAATATGACGTAGACTTAAAAACATGTCATTAAAGGGTGAAAATCAAAATCAGCCCCAAATGGCCCCGTAAGAGGCATGACAATCTCGCACGGGACCAATGTAACTCGTAGGAACTGACCGCGTAGTCACGGGTCTCTAGACTTAAAATATCTGGATTAGGCCGAAAAAGAAGCCGTTAAAGGGTGAAAACCCCAAAAAATCCCTCAAACGGCCTCGTTAGAGTCATAAAAACCTCGCATGGGACCAATGTAACTCGTAGGGGCTTACCATGTAGTCTCGGGTCTCCCGATATGAGAATATGATGATATTTTGAAAATATCTAAATTAGGCTTAAAAATAAGTCGTTAAAGGGCAAACCAGTCACCAAACGACCCCATAAGAAGCACTAACACCTCATAAAAGGCCAATGTAACTCGTAGGGACTGACCACATAGTCACGGGTCTTCTAATTTGAGAATACGATGATAATTTGAAAATATCTAGATTAGGTTTTAAAAACAAGCCATTAAAGGATGAAAACCCAAACCCACCCCCAAACGGCCTCGTAAAAAGCATGAACACCTCATACGGGACCAATGTAACTCGTAGCGACTGACCGCATAGTCTCGGGTCTCCCCATTTGAGGATATGATGATAATTTGAAAATATTTAAATTAGGCTTTAAAAAAAAGATTTTAAAGGGTGAAAACCCAAACGAACCAGTAAGAGGCATGAACACCTTAAATGGGATCAATATAACTCATAGCAACTGACCACATAATAACGGGTCTCCTGGTTAGAGAATATGAAGATAATTTAAAAATATCAAGGTTAGGCTTAAAAACAAGCCATTAAAGGGTGAAAACCTAAACCATCCTCCAAACGGTCTCGTAAGATGCATGAACATCTCTCACGGGACCAATGGAACTCATAGAGACTGACCATGTAGTCTCGGGTATCCCAGTATGAGAATATGACAATAATTTAAAAATATCAAGATTAGGCTTAAAAATAAGTCGTTAATGGGTGAAAACCCAAACTAGCACCCAAACGGCCCCATAAGAAGCATGAACACCTCATACGGGGACAATGTAACTCGTAGGGACTGACCGCGTAGTCACGGGTCTCCTAATTTGAGAATATGATGATAATTTGAAAACATCTAGATTAGGCTCTAAAAACAAGCCGTTAAAGGGTGAAAACCCAAACCAGCACCTAAACGGCCCCTTAAGAAGCATGAACACCTCATACGGGACCATTGTAACTTGTAGGGACCGACCACGTAGTACCGGGTCTCCTGGTTTTAGAATATGATGATAATTTTAAAATATCTAGATTAAGCTTTAAAAAGAAGCTGTTGAAAGGTGAAAACCCAAACCAACCCCCAAATGGCCCCGTGAGAGGCATGAACGCCTTGCGCGGGACCAACATAACTAATAGATACTGACTGCATAATCACGGGTCTCCTGGTTTGAAAGTATGATGATAATTTGAAAATATCGAGATTAGGCTTAAAAATAAGCCGTTAAATTGTGAAAGACCAAATTAGCCCCTAAACGGTCCCATAAGAGGCATGGACACCTCACACGGGATGAATGTAACTCAAAGGAACTGACCGCATAGTACGGGGCTCCTAGTATGATAATATGACGATAATTTGAAAATGTCTAGATTAGGGTTAAAAATAACTCGTTAAAGGGTGAAAATGCAAATTAACCCCAAAACGACCCTATAAGAGGCATGGACACCTCACACAGAACGAATGTAGCTTATAGGAACTGATCGGGTACTCACGGGTATCCTGATTTATGAATATGTCAATAATTTGAAAATATCTTGGTTACGATTTAAAAAACATGCGGTTAAATGATGAATCCCAAACCAAGCCCCAAATGGTCCCGTAAGAAGCATGAACACCTCGTATGGGACCAATGTAACTCAAAGGGACTCACCACGTAGCCCCCGATCACCTGATTTGAGAATATGATGATAATTTGAAAATATATTGATTAGGATTTAAAAACAAGTCGTTAAAGGGTGAAAATCCAAACCAACCCCCAAACAGCACTGTAAGAGGCATGACTACCTTACACGTAACTAATAAAACTCGTAGGAAATGATCAAATAATGACTGATCTTTTGGTTTGAGAATATGAAGATAATTTGAAAATATCTAGATTAGGCATAAAAATAAGCCGTTAAAGAGTGAAAAATAAAATCAGACCCTAAACGATCTTGTGAGAGGCATGAACACCTCGCACGTGACCAATATATCTCATAAGAAATGATCGCATAATGACGGGTATTCCGATTTGAGATTAGGATGATAATTTAAAATATAGATATTAGGCTTAAAAACAAGTCGTTAAAGGGTGAAAATCGATATCAGCCCCCAAACAGCCCCGTAAGAGGCATGAACACCTCGCACGGGACTAGAGTAACTCGTAGGGACTGATCGCATAGTCACGGGTATCCGGATTTGATAATATGTCAATAATTTGAAAATATCTAGGTTAGGCTTAAAAACAAGTCGTTAAATGATCAAAACCCAATCTAGCCCCCAAACAACCCTGTTAGAGGCATGAACACCTCACGTGGGATCAATGTAACTCGTAGGGGCTGATTGTGTAGTGTCGGGTCTCCCGATATGAGAATATGATGATAATTTGAAAATATCTGGTTTAGGCTAAAAAACATACCGTTAAAGGGAGAAAACCCAAACCAACCGCCCAATGGCCTCGTAAGAAGCATGAACACCTCGTACGAGGCCAACATACCTTGTAGGGATTGATAACGTACTCACGAGTATCCCGATTTTAGAATATAATAAAAATTGAAAATGTCTAGACTAGGCTTTAAAAATAAGCCGTTAAAGGATGAAAACCCAAACCAGCCCATAAACGGCCTCGTAAAAAGCATGAACACCTCATACGGAACCAATATAACTCGTAGGGACTAACCGAGTAGTCCCGGGTCTCTCATTTTGAGAATGTGATGATAATTTTAAAATATCTAGATTAGGCTTTAAAAATAAGTCGTTAAAGGGTGAAAACCCAAACTGCTCCGTAAGAGGTATGAACATCTTGCACGGGAGCAATATAACTCGTAGGATCTGACCGCATAGTCACGAGTCTCCCAATTAGAGAATATGTTGGTAATTTGAAAATATCAAGATTAGGTTTCAAAAGAATCCATTAAAGGGGAAAAACACAAACCAGCCCCCAAATGGACCCGTTAGAGGCATAAACACCTCACGTGGGACTAATGTAACGCGTAGAGATGACCCATGTAGTCTTGAGTCTCCCAGTATGAGAATATGATGATAATTTGAAAATATCTTGATTAGGATTAAAAACAAGTCATTAAAGGGTAAAAATCCAAACTATCCCCCAAACGACCCCTAAGAAGCATGAACACCTCGAACGGGGATGATATAAGTCGTAGGGACTAACTGAACAGTCACGAATCTCCCAATTTAAGAATATGACGATAATTTGAAAATATCTATATTAGGCTTCAAAAAAAGCCATTAACGGGTGAAAACCCTCACCAGCACCAAAATATCCCCGTAAAAAGCATGAACACCTCGTACGGGTCCATTGTAACTCGTAGGGACTGACCGTGTAGTCCCGGGTCTCTTGATTTTAGAATATCATGATAATTTAAAAATATATAGATCAGACTTTATAAATAAGCCGTTAAAGGTGAAAACCCAAACCAACTCGCAAACGGCCCCATAAGAGGCACGGACACCTTGCACGGGACAAATATAACTCGTAGGAACTGATTATATAATCACGGGTCTCCCGATTTGAGAATATGATGATAATTTGAAAATATCTAGATTATGCTTTGTGGCCATCACGGTTGATGTAGTGTTCATTGCTGGGGGAAGAATGTGGAGGATCCCCCGAGGAAGAACTGCATCGCGATCTCGCACCCATCTGTTCAAAAAGGGGCTTCAGCCGTCGTTGGTGTTGGGTAAATGTAATGAGATAGAGTCGCCATCCTATTTTTCTCAAAAGAGGAAAACAAATATGTTGCCGCTGCAAGAGAGAAACATCAAGGACAAACTGATGCATATGAAACCAATAGATTGGACGTTTGGGGGCTAAGTTACAGAATGGTAAGGTATTAGGCACCCATCCCGCCCTTTCGGTCTCTCATGGGCAAATGTTAATGTTTTTCTTTATCACCATGAAGTGTGTGCATGTGTTTATATAATGGAGATTGAAATCATTCGACCCATACCATGGAAAAGGTAGGGTGAGGTCATCCACAGGAATATTACCAAAATAATAATAAATGTAGAAGATAGAATATGAGTGTTCATCGCGATATTGGTGGTTATTAAGAAATGATAATATACGAGGGATGAGACGCGAAAAAACATGTTATATATATATATATATATATATATATATATATATGATAATTATGAAAATGAAGAATTTTGAGACATTTGGAAACTAAGAGAAGTTGAAAAATTAGAAAATTGGACTCGAGTCTCGGATTTTAATCCGGGATGACCACGTAGCCTATAAAGGCGTAAAAGTCCACGTAGTTCGAATGTAGAATAGGGATGGGGTTTATCCCATAGATTCGAACAAAATTTTATTATGTGTGTACGTGTAGAAAATTTGTTTTTGTTTTTTGGAAAAAGCGTGATGCATAATTCTGTTCGAAATTTACGGGTGTAACCCTTTTTATTTGGGTTTTTTATGAAAAATAAAGTATGTGCAATATACTAATAAAATCTTAGATGTTAATGTGTATGAACTAAAATGAAACTAGATTAAAGTAATTTATGCAAAAATAAGAGATTTAAAAGAGATGGAGAAGGAATTTCCTTCCTTGGAGCTTGAGGTTGGATGTTGAATGAAATCCTTTGAATGTTGATGGATGTTGATGAGGGAGAAGGATATTTGCGCAATTGGGTGTGAAAAGGATGGATATTTAGGCTTGAATGGAACTTCTTATATGGAACTTCACTGACTTCGAGAGAATGTTACTAAGATCATTGATGCTAATGGGTTTGTTGTGTCTATTGGGAATGAGGTCATGGCCCTTATTTATAGGGGAAAAGAGGGGTACCAATCAACCTTGACGAGGGGGTGCCTATCGGCAGGTCACCATTGACACTGTGCCGATAGGCAGGGTTTAGGACCTGCTAATTGGCAGTCCCGTGCAGGCTTTTTTGAAAAAATGACCATAGAGCACAAACCGTTGATTAGAATAGTGCACGGGGCATACCATTATAAAGGTATTTCAAAGACCTTTAAGAGTCCTTTGGATCGCTCCCGGGTTCGGGAGATGACTTTGGGTCAAATGTGGCTCAGAAGTGCATGTCGGTCCTTTGGACGGGAGATCTCCGAACACAAACGCATCATTCGTTCATACCGTACTTCAATATTGCGCATGGAGCAGATCATTAGAATGGGTATTTAGTGTCCTTCAGATATTCATTCAGTCTCATTCGAGCTGAAGAGTTAACTTTGGTCAAATGGAGCTCGGGAGTGCCTGGTGGCCTCCGAATCTATTTTTAAGGGAAAATTAAGCATTTGTCCGAACGGTTATGTTGTTTCCCACATGGGGAGGATGGTTGGAAAGGGGTTTCAGTGCCTTCAAATATTTAAAGAGCTTTCACTCTGATGGTGAAGTCAATAGGGGTCAACTCGGGGCCCGGGAGAGCCCGATGGCCCTTAAATCAGTTTTTGGAAGTGAATTGGTTCATTCATCCGAGCCATTATGCCGATTCGCACATGGGGTGGAACGTTCAAAAGGTTATTCGGGGACCTTCAAAGATTCAAAGATCTTTCGCTCTGACGAAAGAGTTGACCGGAGTAAAATGGGTCCCAAGGGCGCCCGATGGTCTTTAAATCGATACTCAAGGTACGACCTAGGTTTGCGATGGAAAGGGGGAGTGCTAGGGGTCTAAGGAGAGACTTAGGGGGACTTAGATTGTGGTTTTTATATATCCTCTCGACGGGTGAGATTGGAACAAATGATGATCGTCGAAAGATACCACATAATGGAGGGAGGTCAGTTCTACTGACCTAAGGGATCTGGATGACCGATTCAGAGAGTCGGGGTCAATTCTAACCTAAAATAGGTGACAATCGAGGAACGACCTCTATTCTGACCTAACTAAGGTGACGATCCAAGATCGAGGCCAATTATGATCTAAGAGAGGTGACGACCGAGGATAGAGGTCAATTCTAACCTAACTAAGGTGACGATCCAAGATCAAGGCCAATGCTAACCTAAAAGAGGTGATGACCGAGGACCGAGGTCAATTCTGACCTAACTAAGGTGACGATTCAAGATAGAGGTCAATTATGGCCTAGAAGAGGTGTACTTTCCTTCGGGAAATTCGGGGACTCCACTGGGGATAAGGATTGGATTTTAGGTTCCGCTGGGGAATGGTTAATCATCCGAGGATTTTGTAGCTGGGAAAAATTTGGAGTGTTCTTTAGAGACAATGTTGGGGAGAATTATTTTTTGGAATTCCGTTGCGGGTGTAAAAGATGTTGCCCTTGGTGAATAAGGTGTTAGAGGGGATTTGACAATTTTACGAATTTTTGAGGATTTTCTGGTATTTTTTCGGACTGTGTACAAAATTTTAAAGGGGTGCCAACCAGCATGGTTGGAGGTGTGACAATCGGTATTGGAACGAACTTTTGTAGTGCCTCGAGCAGGTGAAAGGCTCAGTGCCGATCGGTGGTAGAGGGGACGGCCGATCGGCATGACTCTTAGCCTCTTATAAAAAGGGGGCGGGTTCTCCACATTTTGCACAACTTTCTGACTTGTGTTCTTTTGCTATAAACCTTTGTAAATCATCCTAGCATTCGAAATGGATGACTTCTAAAGCAGTGCAGCCCATATGGAATGGCTTAATCTCGATAACTGGGCAAGGTTATAGTGGAGGGTGAGGGTGCTCCTCACATTGGGCAGCGAGAACTCTTTTGACTTGTTTGAGCCGATGGTGGATGACCAGACTCTTCTGCGTGAGCCTTCACATCATCGCTCTTCAAGGGTGGTGAACCGTGGTGGCTATGTAAGTATTTCATAATTCTTGCCTTCATTTCTTGACAGTTTGATGTCTCTATGTTGACTATTCGTGCCCGTGGTACGATAGGGCTTAAGGATGTTTGGGAGCATCTTCCTTCTGTGGTGCACTGGATGGTGTCCTATGCGGGTTTTGGGAGGCATGCATCAGCTTTGGATGAGAAACCCCGCTCCACTTCTGTTTTATGTGCTTTAAGAGAGAGGTGGTGGGACACTACCCACACCTTCCATTTTGGCTTTGGGGAGATGATGGTGACTCCCATTGATGTGCATCAGTTATTGGCGTTGGACTGTGAGGGTGCCCACAGTGAGGTGGACAGGATGCTGAGGGTGACATCGGAGGCGGTGACGGCGGCTTTAGGTGATGTGGAGAGGGTGGTTTCTGGAGATTCTCTCTGTATGTCTTCTTCAAGGGAGATTTTGCTGAGGATGAGGGTTGATGAAAATGAGGGCAACAGGTGTGTCAGATGTCCCTTCTATTTATCTTACTGGTGTTAGGGGGTTTTCTGGAGGCAATGAGTGGCGACGTCGTCCACTTATGGTTTTTGCCATTTCTGAGGGTGTTTTAGAACATCTGATTCTATGATTGGAGGAGCCTGACTTTGGTGATCCTTTACTATTCCTTGGATGCATTCAGCCGGTGCTACCGACCAACTTTTACTGGGGCCATGTATCTTCTGAAGGTATTCTTTATTTTGTGCATTTTTCTTTATGCATTCGCATTTTCCATTCATGCACTTATTTTTTATTTCTTGAATGTCGATCCTTGCCCTTTACAGATGTGGTTCTACGAGGTGATTGGGTTGAGCACCAAAATGATTTCTTTGAAGGATGACTCCATTGGTAATTTCTGTCGGATGTTCCGATGGCGAAGGTCTAATATACAATCGAAGAAGAACCTTTCTCTGGAGATAGTGCATTAGGCCTTAAATGGAATGACGAGATAGCAGGTAGGCATTCTTTTGTCTTTGAGACTCTTCCTTATTCTTTAATGATCTTTTATTGATACTGATCCTTCACCTTTACTGGGGATTTAGAGGTGACCTTCTATCCCTAGGGGATGACTCTTCAGTACATCGCGTTGACGAGTAGACATACGTAAATGCGGCGCCTGTTGCACTACACCAAAACTGGTGATTGGTCACGACCAAAATCCCTGACCAAAGCTGTGGGTCGCGGACTTGGGCCGTGAACATTTCGGGCGTAACCATTTTCGTGGGTCGCGGCCCAAGTCCGTGACCGAAAAATGGTCACTGCCGAGAGGGGTCACGGAAGATGGTCGCGGACTTAGGTCGTGACCCATGTCGTGACGGGTCGCGACCCTAATCCGTGACCCACAACCGTGACAAATTGGTCGCGGTCAAAGTCCGCGACCCACAACCGTGACAAAAATTTTTTTAAAAAAAATGGTCGCGGCCCTTATCCGTGACTCACAACCGTGACAAATTGGTCCCGGCCAAAGTCTGCGACTCATTACCGTGACAAAAAAATATAAAAAAAATTGGTCGCGGTCCTAATCCGTGACGCACAACCATAACAAATTGGTCGCGACCAAAGTCCGCGACCCACAACCGTGATAAAAAAAATGGTCCCGGCCCAAGTCCGTGACCCACAACCGTGACGAAAAAAATGGTCGCTGACTTTGGCCGCGACCATTTTTATGCGTGACGAAAAAATAAAAATTTTTAAAAAAATGTTTTTTTTTGGTCCAATCCTAAAACTGGGGTCCTGTGAGTGCACCATCAGTTGCTACGTGTAACGTTTGACGCGTACGAGGTGTTACAAATATTTATTATTGGCAAAACAATAAAAAAAATTACAAATTGCGAATCCAGAACGTTGTTAATAAACAAATATATATACAAACTTATAAATATTACACGTCTTAATAATTCACAGACAAAAAAAAAAAATTGGGCAGAGTTTCCTCTATTTTCTTGACATTCCAAAACTTGTAAATGTAAAACCTACTTATTATAAAGCCTGCACGGCCATAAAATTCAACAATCAAATTATAAAAGCCTGTACGGCCATAAAACTAAACAATAAAAGCCTGCATGGCTGACAAAATCCTGATTGTCCACAACCTATAAACAATCTTCATGCTATAGACCATTGCCTCCTTCGTTTGTTCCGCGTGCAAAAATCCTACAAATGATGGGATACATAAAAAAAAATATCAGTAACCAAGTAGTTTTACAAAAAAATTAATCAAGCAGAAAAATTGCATATATGAGTTAAAATTATCAATAACCAAGTAGAAATATGCAAATTACCATCGTATTCTCAAACCGGGAGTCCCGCGGCTGCGGGGTCAGTTCCTACGAGTTACATTGGTCCCGTAGAAGGTGTTGGTGCCATCCACGGGGACGTTCGGGGGCCGTTTCGAGTTCTCGCCCTCTAACGCCATGTTTTTAAGCCTACGTCTACAAATATGCAAATTATCATCGTATTCTCAAATCGGGAGTCCAGCGGCTGCGGGGTCAGTTCCTACGAGTTACATTGGTCCCGTGGGAGGTGTTAGTACCACCCACGGGGCCTGTTCGAGGGCTGTTTTGAGTTTTCACCCTCTAACGCCATGTTTTTAAGCCTAAGTCTAAAAATATGAAATTATCGTCGTATTCTAAAACCGGGAGTCCCGCGGCTGCGGGGTCAGTTCCTACGAGTTACATTGGTCCCGTGAGAGGTGTTGGTGCCACCCACGGGGCCGTTCGGGGGCTGTTTCGAGTTCTCACCCTTTGACGCCATGTTTTTAACCCTAAGTCTATAAATATGCAAATTACCTTCGTATTCTCAAACCGGGAGTCCCGCGGCTGCGGGGACCGTTCCTACGAGTTACGTTGGTCCCGTGGGAGGTGTTGGTGCCACCCACGGGGCAGTTCTGAGGCTGTTTCGAGTTTTCACCTTCTAACGCCATGTTTTTAAACCTAAGTCTAGAAATACGCAAATTACCGTCGTATTCTCAAATCGGGAGACCCGCGGCTGCCGGGTCAATTCCTACGAATTACGTTGGTCACGTAGGAGGTGTTGGAGCCACCCACGGGGCCGTTCTGGGGTTGTTTCGAGTTTTAATCTTCTAACGCCATGCTTTTAAGCCTAAGTCTAGAAATAAGCAAATTACCGTCGTATTTTCAAACCGGGAGACCCGCGGTTACGGGGTCAGTTCCTACGAGTTACGTTGGTCCCGTGGGAGGTGTTGGTGCCACCCACGTGGCCGTTCTAGGGCTGTTTCGAGTTTTCAGCTTCTAACGCCATGTTTTTAAGCCTGAGTCTAGAAATACACAAATTCCTGTCGTATTCTCAACCGGGAGACCCGCGATTGTGGGGTCAATTCCTACGAGTTACGTTGGTCGCGTGGGAGGTGTTGGTGCCACCCACGGGGCCGTTCGGGGGCTGTTTCGAGTTTTCACCTTCTAACACCATCTTTTTATCTTAAGTCTAGAAATATGCAAATTACCGTAGTACTCTCAAACTGGGAGACCCGCTTTTTTGGGGTCAGTTCCTACGAGTTACGTTGGTCCCGTGGGAGGTGTTGGTGCCACCCACGGGGCCATTCCGGGGTTGTTTCGAGTTTTCACCTTCTAACGCCATGTTTTTAAGCCTAAGTCTATAAATATGCAAATTACCTTCGTATTCTCAAACCGGGAGACCTGCGGCTGCGGGGTCAGTTCGTACGAGTTACATTGGTCCCGTGGGAGGTGTTGGTGCCACCCACGGGGCCGTTCGGGGGCTATTTCGAGTTTTCACCCTCTAACGTCATGTTTTTAAGCCTAAGTCTAGAAATAAGCAAATTACCGTAGTACTCTCAAACCAGGAGACCCGCGGCCACGGGGTCAGTTCCTACGAGTTACGTTGGTCCTGTGGGAGGTGTTGGTGCCACTCACGGGGACATTCGGGGCTGTTTCGAGTTCTCACCCTCTAACGCCATGTTTTTAAGCCTAAGTATACAAATATGCAAATTACCATCGTATTCTCAAACCGGGAGTCCCGCGGCTGCGGGGTCAGTTCCTACGAGTTACCTTGTTCCCGTGGGAGGTGTTGGTGCCACCCACGGGGCCGTTCTGGGGCTGTTTCGAGTTTTCAGCTTCAAACGACTTTTTTTTAAGTGTAAGTCTGGAAATACGCAAATTACCGTCTTATTCTCAAACCGAGAGACCCGCGGCTGCGGGGTCAGTCCCTACGAGTTACGTTGGTGCCGTGGGAGGTGTTGGTGCCACTCACGGGGTCATTCGGGGGCTGTTTCGAGTTTTCACCATTTAACGCCATGTTTTGGTTATGTCTAGAAATATGCAAATTACCGTCGTATTCTCAAACCGGGAGACCCGTGGCTGCGGGGTCAGTTCCTACGAGTTACGTTGGTACCGTGGGAGGTGTTGGTGCCACCCACGGGGCCGTTCGGGGGCTGTTTCAAGTTTTCACCTTCTAACGCCAGGTTTTTAAGACTAAGTCTAGAAATATGAAAATTACTATAGTACTCTCAAACCGAGAGACCCGCTGCTGTGGAGTCAGTTCCTACGAGTTACGTTGGTCCCGTGGGAGGTGTTGGTGCCACCCACGGGGCCCTTTCGGGGATATTTCGAGTTTTTCACCTCCTAACGCCATGTTTTTAAGCCTAAGTCTAGAATTACGAAAATGACCATCCTATTCTCAAACCGAAAGAACCGCGGCTGCGGGGTCAGTTCCTACGAGTTACCTTGGTCCCGTGGGAGGTCTTGGTGCCACCCACGGGGACGTTCGGGGGCTGTTTCTAGTTCTCACCCTCTAACGTCATGTTTTTAAGCCTAAGTCTAGAAATACGCAAATTACCATAGTACTCTCAAACCAGGAGACCCGCGGCTGCGGGGTCAGTTCCAACGAGTTACGTTGGTCCCGTGGGAGGTGTTGGTGCCACCCACGGGGACGTTCGAGGGCTGTTTCGATTTCTCACTCTCTAACACCATGTTTTTAAACCGAAGTCTAAAAATATGCAAATTATCATCGTATTCTCAAACTGGGAGACCCGCGGCTGCGGGGTCAGTTCCTACGAGTTACATTGGTCTCGTGGGAGGTGTTGGTGCCACCCACGGGGCCGTTCAGGGGCTATTTCGAGTTTTCACCCTCTAACGTCACGTTTTTAAGCCTAAGTCTAGAAATAAGCAAATTACTGTAGTACTCTCAAACCTGGAGACCCGCGGCTGCGGGGTCAGTTCCTACGAGTTACGTTGGTCCTGTGGGAGGTGTTGGTGCCCCCCACGGGGACGTTCGGGGGCTGTTTCGAGTTCTCACCCTCTACCACCATGTTTTTAAGCCTACGTCTACAAATATGCAAATTACCGTCGTATTCTCAAACCGGGAGTCCCGCGGCTGCGGGGTCAGTTCCTACGAGTTACATTGTTCCCGTGGGAGGTGTTGGTGCCACCCACGGGGCCGTTCTGGGGCTGTTTCGAGTTTTCACCTTCTAACGCCTTGTTTTTAAGCGTAAGTCTAGAAATACACAAATTACGGTCGTATTCTCAAACCGGGATACCCGCGGCTACGGGGTCAGTTCCTACGAGTTACGTTAGTGCCGTGGGAGGAGTTGGTGCCACCCACGGGGCCGTTGTGGGCCTGTTTCGAGTATTCACCTTTTAACGCCATGTTTTGCTTAAGTCTAAAAATACGTAAATTACCGTCGTATTCTCAAACCGGGAGACCCGCGGCTGCGGGGTCAGTTCCTACGAGTTACGTTGGTACCGTGGGAGGTGTTGGTGCCACCCACGGGGCCGTTCGGGGGCTGTTTCGAGTTTTCACCTTCTAACGCCAGGTTTTTAAGACTAAGTCTAGAAATATGCAAATTACTGTAGTACTCTCAAACCGGGAGACCCGCTGCTGTGGGGTCAGTTCCTACGAGTTATGTTGGTCCCGTGGGAGGTGTTGGTGCCACCCATGGGGCCGTTTCAGGGTTATTTCGAGTTTTCACCTTCTAACGCCATGTTTTTAAGCCTAAGTCTAGAATTACGCTAATTACCATCGTATTCTCATACCGAAAGAAGCGCGGCTGCGGGGTCAGTTCCTACGAGTTACTTTGGTCCCGTGGGAGGTGTTGGTGCCACCCACGGGGACGTTCGGGGGCAATTTCGAGTTCTCACCCTCAAACGTCATGTTTTTAAGCATAAGTCTAGAAATAATCAAATTACCGTAGTACTCTCAAACCTGGAGACCCGCGGCTGCGGTGTCAGTTCCTACGAGTTACTATGGTCCTGTGGGAGGTGTTGGTGCCACCCACGGGGACGTTCGGGGGCTGTTTCGAGTTCTCACCCTCTAACGCCATGTTTTTAAGCCTAAGTCTACAAATATGCAAATTATCGTCGTATTCTCAAACCGGGAGTCCCGCGGCTGCGGGGTCAGTTCCTACGAGTTACATTGTTCCCGTGGGAGGTGTTGGTGCCACCCACGGGGCCGTTCTGGGGCTGTTTCGAGTTTTCACCTTCTAACGCCTTGTTTTTAAGCGTAAGTCTAGAAATACGCAAATTACCGTCGTATTCTCAAACTGGGAGACCCGCGGCTACGGGGTCAGTTCCTACGAGTTACGTTAGTTCCGTGGGAGGTGTTGGTGCCACCCACGGGGCCGTTCGGGGCCTGTTTCGAATTTTCACCTTTTAATGCCATGTTTTGCTTAGGTCTAGAAATATGCAAATTCCCGTCGTATTCTCAAACTGGGAGACCCGCGGCTGCGGGGTCAGTTCCTACGAGTTACGTTGGTACCGTGGGAGGTGTTGGTGCCACTCACGGGGCCGTTCGGGGACTGTTTCGAGTTTTCACCTTCTAACGCCAGGTTTTTAAGACTAAGTCTAGAAATATGCAAATTACTGTAGTACTCTCAAACCGGGAGACCCGCTGCTGTGGGGTCAGTTCCTACGAGTTACGTTGGTCCCGTGGGAGGTGTTGGTGCCACCCACGGGGCCGTTTTGGGGTTATTTCGAGTTTTCAACTTCTAACGCAATGTTTTTAAGCCTAAGTTTTGAATTACGCAAATTACCGTCGTATTCTCAAACCGAAAGACCCGCGGCTGCGGGGTTAGTTCCTACGAGTTACGTTGGTCCCGTGGAAGGTGTTGGTCCCACCCACGGGGCCGTTCGGGGGCTGTTTCGAGTTCTCACCCTCTAACGTCATGTTTGTAAGCCTATGTCTAAAAATACGCAAATTACGGTAGTACTCTCAAGCCGTGAGACCCGCGGCTGCGGGGTCAGTTCCAATGAGTTACGTTGGTCCCGTGGGAGGTGTTGGTGCCACCCACGGGGACGTTCTGGGGCTATTTTGATTTCTCACCCTCTAACGCCATGTTTTTAAACCTAAGTCTACAAATATGCAAATTATCATCGTATTCTAAAACCGAGAGACCCGCGGCTGCGGGGTCAGTTCTTACGAGTTACATTGGTCCCGTGGGAGGTGTTGGTGCCCCCCACCGGGCCGTTCGGGGGCTATTTCGAGTTTTCACCCTCTAACGTCACGTTTTTAAGCCTAAGTCTAGAAATAAGCAAATTACCGTAGTACTCTCAAACCTGGAGACCCACGGCTGCGGGGTCAGTTCTTACGAGTTACGTTGGTCCTGTGGGAGGTGTTGGTGCCACCCACGGGGACGTTCGGGGGCTGTTTCGAGTTCTCACCCTCTAACGCCATGTTTTTAAGCCTAAGTCCACAAGTAAGCAAATTACCGTCGTATTCTGAAACCGGGAGTCCCGCGGCTGCGGGGTCCGTTCCTACGAGTTAAATTATTCCCGTGGGAGGTGTTGGTGCCACCCATGGGGCCGTTCTGGGGCTGTTTCGAATTTTCACCTTCTAACGCTTTATTTTTAAGCGTAAGTCTAGAGATACACAAATTACCATCGTATTCTCAAATCGGTAGACCCGCGGCTGCGGGGTCAGTTCCTACGAGTTACGTTGGTGCCGTGGGAGGTGTTGGTGCCAGCCACGGGGCCGTTCGGGGGCTGTTTTGAGTTTTCACCTTCTAACGCCAGGTTTTTAAGACAAAGTCTAGAAATATGCAAATTACTGTAGTACTCTCAAACCGAGAGACCCGCTGCTATGGGGTCAGTTCCTACGAGTTACGTTGGTCCCGTGGGGGGTGTTGGTGCCACCCACGGGGCCGTTTCGGGGTTATTTCGAGTTTTCAACATCTAACGCCATGTTTTTAAGCCTAAGTCTTGAATTACACAAATTACCGTCGTATTCTCGAACCGAAAGACCCGCGGCTGCGGGGTCAGTTCCAACGAGTTACGTTGGTCCCGTGGGAGGTGTTGGTGCCACCCACGGGGCCGTTCGGGGGCTGTTTGGAGTTCTCACCCTCTAACGTCATGTTTTTAAGCCTAAGTCAAGAAATACGCAAATTAACGTAGTACTCTCAAACCGGGAGACCTGCGGCTGCGGGGTCAGTTCCAACGAGTTACGTTGGTCCCGTGGGAGGTGTTGGTGCCACCCACGGGGACGTTCGGGGGTTGTTTCGATTTCTCACCCTCTAACGCCATGTTTTTAAACCTAACTCTATAAATATGCAAATTACCGTCGTATTCTCAAACCGGGAGACCCGCGACTGTGGGGTCAGTTCCTACGAGTTACGTTGGTCCCGTGGGAGGTGTTGGTGCCTCCCACGCGGCCGTTCGGGGGCTGTTTCGAGTTTTCACCTTTTAACGCCATGTTTTGCTTAAGTCTAGAAATACGCAAATTACCGTCGTATTCTCAAACCGGGTGACCCGTGGCTGCGGGGTCAGTTCCTACGAGTTACGTTGGTCCTGTGGGAGGTGTTGGTGCCACCCACAGGGACGTTCGGGGGCTGTTTCGAGTTCTCACCCTCTAACGCCATGTTTTTAAGCCTAAGTCTACAAATATGCAAATTACTGTCGTATTCTGAAACCGGGAGTCCCGCGGCTGCGGGGTCAGTTCCTACGAGTTACATTGTTCCCGTGGGAGGTGTTGGTGCCACCCATGGGGCCATTCTGGGGCTGTCTCGAATTTTCACCTTCTAACGCCTCATTCTTAAGCGTAAGTCTAGAAATACGCAAATTACCGTCGTATTCTCAAATCGGGAGACCCGCGGTTGCGGGGTCAGTTCCTACGAGTTACGTTGGTGCCGTGGGAGGTGTTGGTGCCACCCACGGGACCGTACGGGGGCTGTTTCGAGTTTTCACCTTCTAAAACCAGGTTTTTAAGACTAAGTCTAGAAATATGAAAATTACTGTAGTAATCCTAAACCGGGAGACCCGCGACTGTGGGGTTAGTTCCTACGAGTTAGGTTAGTCCCGTGGGAGGTGTTGGTGCCACCCACGGGGCCGTTCGGGGCTGTTTCGAGTTTTCACCTTTTAACGCCATGTTTGGCTTAAGTCTAGAAATACGCAAATTACCGTCATATTATCAAATCGGGAGACCCGCGGCTGCGGGGTCAGTTCCTACGAGTTACGTTGGTACCGTGGGAGGTGTTGGTGCCACCCATGGGGCCGTTCGGGGGCTGTTTCGAGTTTTCACCTTCTAACGCCAGGTTTTTAAGACTAAGTCTAGAAATATGCAAATTACTGTAGTACTCTCAAACCGGGACACCCGCTGCTGTGGGGTCAGTTCCTACGAGTTACGTTGGTCCCGTGGGAGGTGTTGATGCCACCCACGGGGCCTTTTTGGGGTTATTTCGAGTTTTCACCTTCTAACACCATGTTTTTAAGCCTAAGTCTAGAATTACGCAAATTACCGTCGTATTCTCAAATCGAAAGACCCGCGGCTGCGGGGTCAGTTCCTACGAGTTACGTTGGTCCCGTGGGAGGTGTTGGTGCCACTCACGGGGCCGTTCGGGGGCTGTTTCGAGTTCTCACCCTCTAACTTAATGTTTTTAAGCCTAAGTCTAGAAATACGCAAATTACCGTAGTACTCTCAAACCGAGAGACCCGCGGCTGCGGGGTCAGTTCCAACGAGTTACGTTGGTCCCGTGGGAGGTGTTGGTGCCACCCACGGGGACGTTCGGGGACTGTTTTGATTTCTCACCCTCTAACGCCATGTTTTTAAACCTATGTCTAGAAATATGCAAATTACCGTCATATTCTCAAACCGAGAGTCCCGCGGCTGCGTGGTCAGTTCTTACGAGTTACATTGGTCCCGTGGGAGGTGTTGGTGCCACCCACGGGGACGTTCGGGGGCTGTTTCGAGTTCTCACCATCTAATGCCGTGTTTTTAAGTCTAAGTATACAAATATACAAATTATCATCGTATTCTCAAACTGGGAGTCCCGCGGCCGCGGGGTCAGTTCCTACGAGTTACATTGGTCCCGTGGGAGGTGTTGGTACCACCCACGGGGCCGTTCGGGGGCGATTTCAAGTTTTCACCCTCTAACGCCATATTTTTAAGCCTAAGTCTAGATATATGCAAATTACCGTAGTATTCTATAACCGAGAGTCCCGCGGCTGTGGGGTCAGTTCCTACGAGTTACTTTGGTCCCGTGGGAGGTGTTGGTGCCACCCTCGGAGCCGTTCGGGGACTCTTTCGAGTTCTCATCCTCTTACGCCATGTTTTTAACCCTAAGTCTATAAATATGCAAATTACCGTCGTATTCTCAAACCGGGAGTCCCGCCGCTACGGGTTTAGTTCCTTTCGAGTTACGTTGGACTCGTGGGAGGTGTTGGTGCCATCCACAGGGCCGTTATGGTGCTGTTTCGAGTTTTCACCTTCTAACGCCATGTTTTTAAGCCTAAGTCTAGAAATACCTAAATTACCGTCGTATTCTCTAACCGGGAGACCCACGGTTGCGGGTTCAGTTACTACGAGTTACGTTGGTACCGTGGGTGGTGTTGGTGCCACCCACGGGGCCGTCCTGGGGCTGTTTCGAGTTTTTACCTTTTAACGCCATGTTTTTAAGCCCAAGTCTAGAAATATGTAAATTACCATCGTATGCTCAAACCGGGAGACCCGCGACTGTGGGGTTAGTTCTTACGAGTTACGTTGGTCCCGTGGGAGGTGTTGGTGCCACACACGGGGCCGTTCGGGGGCTGTTTCGAGTTTTCACCTTTTAACGCCATGTTTTGCTCAAGTCTAGAAATACACAAATTACCGTCGTATTCTCAAACCGGGAGACCCGTGGCTGCGGGCTCAGTTCCTACGAGTTACATTGGTCCCGTGGGAGGTGTTGGTGCCACCCACGGGGACGTTCGGGGGCTGTTTCGATTTCTCACCCTCTAACGCCATGTTTTTAATCCTAAGTCTACAAATAAGCAAATTATCATCGTATTCTCATACCGGGAGACCTGCGGCTGCGGGGTCAGTTCCTACGAGTTACATTGGTCCCGTGAGAGGTGTGGTGCCACCCACGGGGCCGTTCGGGGGCTATTTCGAGTTTTCACCCTCTAACGTCACGTTTTTAAGCCTAAGTCTAGAAATAAGCAAATTACTGTAGTAATCTCAAACCTGGAGACCCGCGGCTCCGGGGTCAGTTCCTACGAGTTACGTTGGTCCTGTGGGAGGTGTTGGTGCCACCCACGGGGACGTTCGGGGGCTGTTTGGAGTTCTCACCCTCTAACGCCATATTTTTAAGACTAAGTCTAAAAATATCCAAATTACCGTCATTTTCTCAAACCAAGAGTCCCGCGGCTGCGGGGTCAGTTCTTACGAGTTACATTGTTCCCGTGGGAGGTGGTAGTGCCACCCACGGGGCCGTTCTGGGGCTGTTTCGAGTTTTCACCTTCTAACGCCTTGTTTTTAAGCGTAAGTCTAGAAATACGCAAATTACCATCGTATTCTCAAACCGGGAGACTCGCGGCTATGGGGTCAGTTCCTACGAGTTACGTTAGTGCCGTGGGAGGTGTTGGTGCCACCCACGGGGCCGTTCGGGGGCTGTTTCGAGTTTTCACCTTTTAACGCCATGTTTTGTTTAAGTCTAGAAATACGCAAATTACCGTCGTATTCTCAAACCGGGAGACCCACGGCTGCGGGGTCAGTTCCTACGAGTTACGTTGGTACCGTGGGAGGTGTTGGTGCCACCCACGGGGCCGTTCGGGGGCTGTTTCGAGTTTTCACCTTCTAACGCCAGGTTTTTAAAACTAAGTCTAGAAATATGCAAATTACTGTAGTACTCTCAAACCGGGAGACCCGCTGCTGTGGGGTCAGTTCCTACGAGTTACGTTGGTCCCGTGGGAGGTGTTGGTGCCACCCACGGGGCCGTTTCGGGGTTATTTCGAGTTTTTAACTTCTAACGCCATGTTTTTAAGCCTAAGTGTTTAATTACGAAAATTACCGTCGTATTCTCAAACCGAAAGACCCGCGGCTGCGGGGTCAGTTCCTACGAGTTACGTTGGTCCCGTGGGAGGTGTTGGTGCCACCCACGGGGCCGTTCCGGTGCTGTTTCGAGTTTTCACCATCTAACGCCATGTTTTTAAGCCTAAGTCTAGAAATACCTAAATTACCGTCGTATTCTCAAACCGGGAGACCCGCGGCTGCGGGTTCAGTTCCTACGAGTTACGTTGGTACCGTGGGTGGTGTTGGTGCCACCCAAGGGGCTGTCCTGGGGCTGTTTCGAGTTTTTACCTTTTAACGCCATGTTTTTAAGCCCAAGTCTAGAAATATGCAAATTACCGTCGTATTCTCAAACCGGGAGACCCGCGACTGTGGGGTCAGTTCCTACGAGTTACGTTGGTCCCGTGGGAGGTGTTGGTGCCACCCACGGGGCGGTTCGGGGGCTGTTTCGAGTTTTCACCTTTTAACGCCATGTTTTGCTTAAGTCTAGAAATACGCAAATTACCGTCGTATTCTCAAACCGGGAGACCCGTGGCTGCGGGGTCAGTTCCTACGAGTTACGTTGGTCCTGTGGGAGGTGTTGGTGCCACCCACAGGGACGTTCGGGGGCTGTTTCGAGTTCTCACCCTCTAACGCCATGTTTTTAAGCCTAAGTCTACAAATATGCAAATCACTGTCGTATTCTGAAACCGGGAGTCCCGCGGCTGCGGGGTCAGTTCCTACGAGTTACATTGTTCCCGTGGGAGGTGTTGGTGCCACCCATGGGGCCGTTCTGGGGCTGTTTCGAATTTTCACCTTCTAACGCCTTATTCTTAAGCGTAAGTCTAGAAATACGCAAATTACCGTCGTATTCTCAAATCGGGAGACCCGCGGCTGCGGGGTCAGTTCCTACGAGTTACGTTGGTGCCACCCACGGGGCCGTTCGGGGGCTGTTTCGAGTTTTCACCTTCTAAAACCAGGTTTTTAAGACTAAGTCTAGAAATATGAAAATTACTGTAGTACTCCTAAACCGGGAGACCCGCGACTATGGGGTTACTTCATACGAGTTACGTTGGTCCCGTGGGAGGTGTTGGTTCCACCCACGGGGCCGTTCGGGGGCTGTTTCGAGTTTTCACCTTTTAACGCCATGTTTTGCATAAGTCTAGAAATACGCAAATTACAGTCGTATTCTCAAACCGGGAGACCCGCGGTTGCGGGTTCAATTCCTACGAGTTACATTGGTACCGTGGGTGGTGTTGGTGCCACCCACGGGGCCGTCCTGGGGCTGTTTCGAGTTTTTACCTTTTAACGCCATGTTTTTAAGCCCAAGTCTAGAAATATATAAATTACCATCGTATGCTCAAACCGGGAGACCCGCGACTATGGGGTTAGTTCCTATGAGTTACGTTGGTCCCGTGGGAGGTGTTGGTGCCACCCACGGGGCCGTTTGGGGGCTATTTCGAGTTTTCACCTTTTAACGCCATGTTTTGCATAAGTCTAAAAATACGCAAATTACCGTCGTATTCTCAAATCGGGAGACCCGTGGCTGCGGGCTCAGTTCCTACGAGTTACGTTGGTCCCGTGGGAGGTGTTGGTGCCACCCACGGGGACGTTCGGGGGCTGTTTTGATTTCTCACCCTCTAACGCCATGTTTTTAATCCTAAGTCTACAAATATGCAAATTATCATCGTATTCTCAAACCGGGAGACCTGCGGCTGCGGGGTCAGTTCCTACGAGTTACATTGGTCCCGTGGGAGGTGTTGGTGCCACCCACGGGGCCGTTCGGGGGCTATTTTTCACCCTCTAACGTCACGTTTTTAAGCCTAAGACTAGAAATAAGCAAATTACCGTAGTACTCTCAAACCTGGAGACCCGCGGCTCCGGGGTCAGTTCCTACGAGTTACGTTGGTCCTGTGGGAGGTGTTGGTGCCACCCACGGGGACGTTCGGGGGTTGTTTCGAGTTCTCACCCTCTAACGCCATGTTTTTAAGCCTAAGTCTAAAAATATGCAAATTACCGTCGTATTCTCAAACCAAGAGTCCCGCGGCTGCGGGGTCAGTTCTTACGAGTTACATTGTTCCCGTGGGAGGTGTTAGTGCCACCCACGGCGCCGTTCTGGGGCTGTTTCGAGTTTTCACCTTCTAACGCCTTGTTTTTAAGCGTAAGTCTCGAAATACGCAAATTACCGTCGTATTCTCAAACCGGGAGACCCGCGGCAACGGGGTCAGTTCCTACAAGTTACGTTAGTACCGTGGGAGGTGTTGGTGCCACCCACGGGGCCGTTCGGGGGCTGTTTCGAGTTTTCATCTTCTAAAACCAGGTTTGTAAGACTAAGTCTAGAAATATGAAAATTACTGTAGTACTCCTAAACCGGGAGACGCGCGACTGTGGGGTTAGTTCCTACGAGTTACGTTGGTCCCGTGGGAGGTGTTGGTGCCACCCACGGGGCCGTTCGGGGGCTGTTTCGAGTTTTCACCTTTTAACGCCATGTTTTGCTTAAGTCTAGAAATACGCAAATTATCGTCGTATTCTCAAACCGAGAGACCCGTGGCTGCGGGCTCAGTTCCTACGAGTTACGTTGGTCCCGTGGGAGGTGTTGGTGCCACCCACGGGGACGTTCGGGGGCTGTTTCGATTTCTCACCCTCTAACGCCATGTTTTTAATCCTAAGTCTACAAATATGCAAATTATCATCGTATTCTCAAACCGGGAGACCTGCGGCTGCGGGGTCAGTTCCTACGAGTTACATTGGTCCCGTGGGAGGTGTTGGTGCCACCCACGGGGCCGTTCGGGGGCTATTTCGAGTTTTCACCCTCTAACGTCACGTTTTTAAGCCTAAGTCTAGAAATAAGCAAATTACCGTAGTACTCTCAAACCTGGAGACCCGCGGCTCCGGGGTTAGTTCCTACGAGTTACGTTGGTCCTGTGGGAGGTGTTGGTGCCATCCACGGGGACGTTCGGGGGCTGTTTCGAGTTCTCACCCTCTAACGCCATGTTTTTAAGCCTAAGTATACAAATATGAAAATTACCATCGTATTCTCAAACCGGGAGTCCCGCGGCTGCGGGGTCAGTTCCTACGAGTTACATTGTTCCCGTGGGAGGTGTTAGTGCCACCCACGGGGCCGTTCTGGGGCTGTTTCGAGTTTTCACCTTCTAACGCCTTGTTTTTAAGCGTAAGTCTAGAAATACACAAATTACCGTCGTATTCTCAAACTGGGAGACCCGCGGCTACGGGGTCAGTTCCTACGAGTTACGTTAGTGCCGTGGGAGGTGTTGGTGCCACCCACGGGGCCGTTCGGGGGCTGTTTCGAGTTTTCACCTTTTAACGACATGTTTTGCTTAAGTCTAGAAATACGCAAATTACCGTCGTATTCTCAAACCGGGAGACCCGCGGCTGCGGGGTCAGTTCCTACGAGTTACGTTGGTACCGTGGGAGGTGTTGGTGCCACCCACGGGGCCGTTCGGGGGCTGTTTCGAGTTTTCACCTTCTAACGCCAGGTTTTTAAGACTAAGTCTAGAAGTATGCAAATGACTATAGCACTCTCAAACCGGGAGACCCGCTGTTGTGGGGTCAGTTCCTACGAGTTACGTTGGTCCCGTGGGAGGTGTTGGTGCCACCCACGGGGCCGTTTCGGGGTTATTTCGAGTTATCAACTTCTAACGCCATGTTCTTAAGCCTAAGTCTTGAATTACGCAAATTACCGTCGTATTCTCAAACCGAAAGACCCGCGGCTGCGGGGTCAGTTCCTACGAGTTACGTTGGTCTCGTGGGAGGTGTTGGTGCCACCCACGGGGCCGTTCTGGTGCTGTTTCGAGTTTTCACCATCTAACGCCATGTTTTTAAGCCTAAGTCTAGAAATACCTAAATTACCGTCGTATTCTCAAACCGGGAGACCCGCGGCTGCGGGTTCAGTTCCTACGAGTTACGTTGGTACCGTGGGTGGTGTTGGTGCCACCCACGGGGCTGTCCTGGGGCTGTTTCTAGTTTTTACCTTTTAACGCCATGTTTTTAAGCCCAAGTCTAGAAATATGCAAATTACCGTCGCACTCTCAAACCGGGAGACCCGCGACTGTGGGGTCAGTTCCTACGAGTTACGTTGGTCCCGTGGGAGGTGTTGGTGCCACCCACGGGGCCGTTCGGGGGCTATTTCGAGTTTTCACCTTTTAACGCAATGTTTTGCTTAAGTCTAGAAATACGCAAATTAACATCGTATTCTCAAACCGGGAGACCCGTGGCTGCGGGGTCAGTTCCTACGAGTTACGTTGGTCCTGTGGGAGGTGTTGGTGCCACCCACAGGGACGTTCGGGGGCTGTTTTGAGTTCTCACCCTCTAACGCCATGTTTTTAAGACTAAGTCTACAAATATGCAAATTACTGTCGTATTCTAAAACCGGGAGTCCCGCGGCTGCGGGGTCAGTTCCTACGAGTTACATTGTTCCCGTGGGAGGTGTTGGTGCCACCCATGGGGCCATTCTGGGGCTGTTTCGAATTTTCACCTTCTAACGCCTTATTCTTTAGCGTAAGTCTAGAAATACGCAAATTACCGTCGTATTCTCAAATCGGGAGACCCGCGGCTGCGGGGTCAGTTCCTACGAGTTACGTTGGTGCCGTGGGAGGTGTTGGTGCCACCCACGGGGCCGTTCGGGGGCTGTTTCGAGTTTTCACCTTCTAAAACTAGGTTTTTAAGACTAAGTCTAGAATTATGAAAATTACTGTAGTACTCCTAAACCGGGAGATCCGCTGTTGTGGGGTCAGTTCCTACGAGTTACGTTGGTCCCGTGGGAGGTGTTGGTGCCACCCACGGGTCCGTTTCGGGGTTATTTCGAGTTTTCAACTTCTAACGCAATGTTTTTAAGCCTAAGTCTTGAATTACGCAAATTACCGTCGTATTCTCAAACCGAAAGACCCGCGGCTGCGGGGTCAGTTCCTACGAGTTACGTTGGTCCCGTGGGAGGTGTTGGTGCCACCCACGGGGCCGTTCGGGGGCTGTTTCGAGTTCTCACCCTCTAACGTCATGTTTTTAAGCCTAAGTCTAGAAATACGCAAATTACCGTAGTACTCTCAAACCGGGAGACCCGCGGCTGTGGGGTCAGTTCCAACGAGTTACGTTGGTCCCGTGGGAGGTGTTGGTGCGACCCACGGGGCCGTTCGGGGGCTGTTTCGAGTTCTCACCCTCTAACGCCCTATTTTTGAGCCTAAGTCTATAAATATGCAAATTACCGTCGTATTCTCAAACCGGGAGTCCCGCGGCTGCGGGGTCAGTTCCTACGAGTTACATTGCTGCCGTGGGAGGTGTTGGTGCCACCCACGGGGCCGTTCTGGGGCTGTTTCGAGTTTTCAGCTTCTAACGCCTTGTTTTTAAGCGTAAGTCTAGAAATACGACAATTATCGTCGTATTCTCAAACTGGGAGACCCGCGGCTGTGGGGTCAGTTCCTACGAGTTACGTTGGTGCCGTGGGAGGTGTTGGTGCCACCCACGGGGCCGTTCGGGGGATGTTTCGAGTTTTCACCTTCTAACGCCAAGTTTTTAAGACTAAGTCTAGAAATATGCAAATTACTGTAGTACTCTCAAACCGGGAGACCCGCTGCTGTGGGGTCAGTTCCTACGAGTTACGTTGTTCCCGTGGGAGGTGTTGGTGCCACCCACGGGGCTGTTTCGGGGTTATTTCGAGTTTTCAACTTCTAACGCCATGTTTTTAGGCCTAAGTCTTGAATTACGCAAATTACCGTCGTATTCTCAAACCGAAAGACCCGCGACTGCGGGGTCAGTTCCTACGAGTTACGTTGGTCCCGTGGGAGGTGTTAATGCCACCCACGGGGCCGTTTGGGGGCTGTTTCGAGTTCTCAGCCTCTAACGTCATGTTTTTAAGCCTAAGTCTAGAAATACGCAAATTACCGTAGTACTCTCAAACCGGGAGACCCGCGGCTGCGGGGTCAGTTCCAACGAGTTACGTTGGTCCCGTGGGAGGTGTTGGTGCCACCCACGGGGACGTTCGGGGGCTGTTTCGAGTTTTCACCTTTTAACGCCATTTTTTTGCTTAAGTCTAGAAATACGCAAATTACCGTCTTATTCTCAAACCGTGAGACCCACGGCTGCGGGGTCAGTTCCTACGAGTTACGTTGGTACCGTGGGAGGTGTTGGTGCCACCCACGGGGCCGTTCGGGGGCTGTTTCGAGTTTTCACCTTCTAACGCCAGGTTTTTAAGACTAAGTCTAGAAATATGCAAATTACTGTAGTACTCTCAAACGGGGAGACCAGCTGCTGTGGGGTCAGTTCCTACGAGTTACGGTGGTCCCGTGGGAGGTGTTGGTGCCACCCACGGGGACGTTCGGAGGCTGTTTCGAGTTCTCACCCTCTAACGCCATGTTTTTAAGCCTAAGTCTACAAATATATAAATTACCGTCGTATTCTGAAACCGGGATTCCCGCGGCTGTGGGGTCAGTTCCTACGAGTTACATTGCTCCCGTGGGAGGTGTTGGTGCCACCCATGGGGCCGTTCTGGGGCTGTTTCGAATTTTCACCTTCTAACGCCTTATTTTTAAGCGTAAGTCTAGAAATACACAAATTACCGTCGTATTCTCAAACCGGGAGACCCGCGGCTGCGGGGTCAGTTCCTACGAGTTACGTTGGTGCCGTGGGAGGTGTTGGTGCCACCTACGGGGCCGTTCGGGGGCTGTTTCGATATTTCACCTTTTAACGCTATATTTTACTTAAGTCTTGAAATACTCAAATTACCGTCGTATTCTCAAACCGGGAGACCCGCGGCTGCGGGGTCAGTTCCTACGAGTTACGTTGGTACCGTGGGAGGTGTTGGTGCCACCCACGGGGCCGTTCGGGGGCTGTTTCGAGTTTTCACCTTCTAACGCCAGGTTTTTAAGACTAAGTCTAGAAATATGCAAATTACTGTAGTACTCTCAAACCGGGAGACCCGCTGCTGTGGGGTCAGTTCCTACGAGTTACGTTGGTCCCGTGGGAGGTGTTGGTGCCACCCACGGGGCCGTTTTGGGGTTATTTCGAGTTTTCACCTTCTAATGCCATGTTTTTAAGCCTAAGTCTAGAATTACGCTAATTACTGTCGTATTCTCAAACCGAAAGACCCGCGGCTGCGGGGTCAGTTCCTACGAGTTACGTTGGTCCCGTGGGAGGTGTTGGTGCCACCCACGGGGACGTTCGGGGGCTGTTTCGAGTTCTCACCCTCTAACGCCATGTTTTTAAGCCTAAGTCTACAAATATATAAATTACCGTCGTATTCAGAAACCGGGATTCCCGCGGCTGTGGGGTCAGTTCCTACGAGTTACATTGCTCCCGTGGGAGGTGTTGGTGCCACCCATGGGGCCGTTCTGGGGCTGTTTCGAATTTTCACCTTCTAACGCCTTATTTTTAAGCGTAAGTCTAGAAATACGCAAATTACCGTCATATTCTCAAACCGGGAGACCCGCGGCTACGGGGTCAGTTCCTACGAGTTACGTTGGTGCCGTGGGAGGTGTTGGTGCCACCTACGGGGCCGTTCGGGGGCTGTTTCGATATTTCACCTTTTAACGCTATATTTTACTTAAGTCTTGAAATACTCAAATTACCGTCGTATTCTCAAACCGGGAGACCTGCGGCTGCGGGGTCAGTTCCTACGAGTTACGTTGGTACAGTGGGAGGTGATGGTGCCACCCACGGGGCCGTTCGGGGGCTGTTTCGAGTTCTCACCCTCTAATGTCATGTTTTTAAGCCTAAGTCTAGAAATATGCAAATTACCGTAGTACTCTCAAACCGGGAGACCCGCGGCTACGGGGTCATTTCCAACGAGTTACGTTGGTCCCGTGGGAGGTGTTGGTGCCACCCACGGGGACGTTCGGGGGCCGTTTCGGTTTCTCACCCTCTAACGCCATGTTTTTAAACCTAAGTCTACAAATATGCAAATTATCATCGTATTCTGAAACCGGGAGACCCGCGGCTGCGGCATCAGTTCCTACGAGTTACATTGGTCCCGTGGGAGGTGTTGGTGCCACCCACGGGGCCGTTCGGGTGCTATTTTGAGTTTTCACCCTCTAACGTCACGTTTGTAAGCCTAAGTATAGAAATAAGCAAATTACCGTAGTACTCTCAAACCTGGAGACCCGCGGCTGCGGGGTCAGTTCCTACGAGTTACGTTGGTCCTGTGGGAGGTGTTGGTGCCACCCACAGAGACGTTCGGGGGCTGTTTCGAGTTCTCACCCTCTAATGCCATGTTTTTAAGCCTAAGTGTACAAATATGCAAATTACTGTCGTATTCTGAAACCGGGAGTCTCGCGGCTGCGGGGTCAGTTCCTACGAGTTACATTGTTCCCGTGGGAAGTGTTGGTGCCACCCATGGGGCCGTTCTGGGGCTGTTTCGAATTTTCACCTTCTAAAACAAGGTTTTTAAGAATAAGTCTAGAAATATGAAAATTACTGTAGTACTCCTAAACCGGGAGATCCGCGGCTGTGGGGTCAGTTCCTACGAGTTACGTTGGTCCCGTGGGAGGTGTTGGTGACACCCACGGGGCCGTTTCGGGGTTATATTGAGTTTTCAACTTCTAACACCATGTTTTTAAGCCTAAGTCTTGAATTACGCAAATTACCGTCGTATTCTCAAACCGAAAGACCCGCGGCTGCGGGGTCAGTTCCTACGAGTTACGTTGGTCCCGTGGGAGGTGTTGGTGCCACCCACGGGGCCGTTCGGGGGCTGTTTCGAGTTCTCACCCTCTAACGTCATGTTTTTAAGCCTAAGTCTAGAAATACGCAAATTACCGTAGTACTCTCAAATCGGGAGACCCGCGACTGTGGGGTCAGTTCCTACGAGTTACGTTGTTCCCGTGGGTGGTGTTGGTGCCACCCACGGGGCCGTTCTGGGGCTGTTTCGAGTTTTCACCTTCTAACGCCTTGTTTTTAAGCGTAAGTCTAGAAATACGCAAATTACCGTCGTATTCTCAAACTGGGAGACCCGCGGCTGCGGGGTCAGTTCCTACGAGTTACGTTGGTGCCGTGGGAGGTGTTGGTGCCACCCACGGGGCCGTTCGGGGGATGTTTCGAGTTTTCACCTTCTAATGCTAGGTTTTTAAGACTAAGTCTAGAAATATCAAATTACTGTAGTACTCTCAAACCGGGAGACCCGCTGCTGTGGGGTCAGTTCCTACGAGTTACGTTGTTCCCGTGGGAGGTGTTGGTGCCACCCACGGGGCCGTTTCGAGGGTTATTTCGAGTTTTCAACTTCTAACGCCATGTTTTCAAGCCTAAGTCTTGAATTACGCAAATTACCGTCGTATTCTCAAACTGAAAGACCCGCGGCTGCGGGGTCAGTTCCTACGAGTTACGTTGGTCCCGTGGGAGGTGTTGGTGCCACCCACGGGGCCGTTCGGGGGCTGTTTCGAGTTCTCAGCATCTAACGTCATGTTTTTAAGCCTAAGTCTAGAAATACGCAAATTATCATAGTACTCTCAAACCGGGAGACCCGCGGCTGCGGGGTCAGTTCCAACGAGTTACGTTGGTCCCGTGGGAGGTGTTGGTGCCACCCACGGGGACGTTCGGGGGCTGTTTCGATTTCTCAACCTCTAACGCCATGTTTTTAAACCTAAGTCTATAAATATGCAAATTATCATCGTATTCTCACACCGGGAGACCCGTGGGTGCGGGGTCAGTTCCTACGAGTTACATTGGTCGCGTGGAAGGTGTTGGTGCAACCCACGGGGCCGTTCGGGGGCTATTTCGAGTTTTCACCCTCTAACGTCACGTTTTTTAAGCCTAAGTCTAGAAATAAGCAAATTACCGAAGTACCCTCAAACCTGGAGACCCGCGGCTGCGGGGTCAGTTCCTACGAGTTACGTTGGTCGTGTGGGAGGTGTTGGTGCCACCCACGGGGACGTTCTGGTGCTGTTTCGAGTTCTCACCCTCTAACGCCATGTTTTTAAGCCTAAGTCTACAAATATGAAAATTACCGTCGTATTCTGAAACCGGGAGTCCCGCGGCTGCGGGGTCAGTTCCTACGAGTTACATTGCTCCCGTGGGAGGTGTTGGTGCCACCCATGGGGCCGTTCTGGGGCTGTTTCAAATTTTCACCTTCTAACGCCTTATTTTTAAGCGTAAGTCTAGAAATACATAAATTACCGTCGTATTCTCAAACCGGGAGACCCGCGGCTGCGGGGTCAGTTCCTACGAGTTACGTTGGTGCCGTGGGAGGTGTTGGTGCCACCCACGGGGCCGTTCGGGGGCTGTTTCGAGTTTTCACCTTTTAACGCCATGTTTTACTTAAGTCTAGAAATACGCAAATTACCGTCGTATTCTCAAACCGGGAGACCTGCGGCTGCGGGGTCATTTCCTACGAGTTACGTTGGTACCGTGGGAGGTGTTGGTGCCACCCACGGGGCCGTTCGGGGGCTGTTTCGAGTTTTCACCTTCTAACGCCAGGTTTTTAAGCCTAAGTCTAGAAATATGAAAATTACTGTAGTACTCTCAAATCGGGAGACCCGCTGCTGTGGGGTCAGTTCCTACGAGTTACGTTGGTCCCGTGGGAGGTGTTGGTGCCACCCTCGGGGCCGTTTTGGGGTTATTTCAAGTTTTCACCTTCTAACGCCATGTTTTTAAGCCTAAGTCTAGAATTTCGCAAATTACCGTCGTATTCTCAAATTGAAAGACCCGCGGCTATGGGGTCAGTTCCTACGAGTTACGTTGGTCCCGTGGGAGCTGTTGGTGCCACCCACGGGGCCGTTCGGGGGCTGTTTCGACTTCTCACCCTCTAACGTCATGTTTTTAAGCCTAAGTCTAGAAATACAAAAATTATCGTAGTACTCTCAAATCGGGAGACCCACGGCTGCTGGGTCAGTTCCAACGAGTTACGTTGGTCCCGTGGGAGCTGTTGGTGCCACCCGCGGGGACGTTCGGTGACTGTTTTGATTTCTCACCCTCTAACGCCATGTTTTTAAACCTATGTCTAGAAATATGTAAATTGCCGTCATATTCTCAACCCGAGAGTGCCGCGGCTGCGGGGTCAGTTCCTACGAGTTACATTGATCCCGTGGGAGGTGTTGGTGCCACCCACGGGGACGTTCGGGGGCTGTTTTGAGTTCTCACCCTCTAACGCCATATTTTTAAGCCTAAGTCTAGAAATATGCAAATTACCGTAGTATTCTAAAACCGGGTGTCCCGCGGCTGCGGGGTCAGTTCCTACGAGTTACATTGGTCCCGTGGGAGGTGTTGGTGCCACCCACGGAGCCGTTCGGGGACTGTTTCGAGTTTTCACCGTCTAACGCCATGTTTTTAAGCCTAAGTCTAGAAATACCTAAATTACCGTCGTATTCTCAAACCGGGAGACCCGCGGCTGCGGGTTTAGTTCCTACGAGTTACGTTGGTACCGTGGGTGGTGTTGGTGCCACCCACGGGGCTGTCCTGGGGCTGTTTCGAGTTTTTACCTTTTAACGCCATGTTTTTAAGCCCAAGTCTAGAAATATGCAAATTACCGTCGTTTTATCAAACCGGGAGACCCACGACTGTGGGGTCAGTTTCTACGAGTTACGTTGGTCCCGTGGGAGGTGGTGGTGCCACCCACGGGGCTGTTCGGGGGCTGTTTTGAGTTTTCACCTTTTAACGCCATGTTTTGCTTAAGTCTAGAATTACGCAAATTTCCATCGTATTCTCAAACCGGGAGACCCGTGGCTGCGGGCTCAGTTCCTACGAGTTATGTTGGTCTCGTGGGAGGTGTTGGTGCCACCCACGGGGCCGTTCGGGGGCTGTTTCGAGTTTTCACCTTCTAACGCCATGTTTTTATGCCTAAGTCTAGAAATATGCAAATTACCATAGTTCTCCCAAACCGGGAGACCCGCTGCTGTGGGGTCTGTTCCTACGAGTTACGTTGGTCCCGTGGGAGGTGTTGGTGCCACCCACGGGGCCGTTCCGGGGTTGTTTCGAGTTTTCAACTTCTAACGCCATGTTTTTAAGCCTAAGTCTAGAAATACACAAATTACCCTCGTATTCTCAAATCGAGAGACCCGCGGCTGCGGGGTCAGTTCCTACGAGTTACGTTGGTCCCGTGGGTGGTGTTGGTGCCACCCACGGGGCCGTTCGGGGGCTGTTTCGAGTTTTCACCCTCTCACGTCATGTTTTTAAGCCTAAGTCTAGAAATACGCAAATTACCATAGTACTCTCAAACAGGGAGACCCACGGCTGTGGGGTCAGTTCTTACGAGTTACGTTGGTCCCTTAGGAGGTGTTGGTGCCACCTATGGGGACGTTTGGGGGCTGTTTCTAGTTCTCACCCTCTAACGCCATGTTTTTAAGCCTAAGTCTAGAAATATGCAAATTCTCGTCGTATTCTGAAACCGGGAGTCCCGCGGCTACGGGTTCAGTTCCTAAGAGTTACATTGGTCCCGTGGGAGGTGTTGGTGCCACCCACAGGGCCTTTCGGGGGCTGTTTCGAGTTTTCACCATCTAACGCCATGTTTTTAAGACTAAGTCTAGAAATATGCAAATTACTTTAGTACTCTCAAACCGGGACACCCGCTGCTGTGGGGTCAGTTCCTACGAGTTACGTTGGTCCCATGGGAGGTGTTGGTGCAACCCACGGGGCCGTTCGGGGGGGGGGGAGGGCTATTTCGAGTTTTCACGCTCTAACATCACGTTTTTAAGCCTAAGTCTAGAAATAAGCAAATATCCGTAGTACTCTCAAACCTGGAGACCCGCGGCTGCGGGGTCAGTTCCTACGAGTTACGTTGGTCCTGTGGGAGGTGTTGGTGCCAACCACGGGGACGTTCGGGGGCTGTTTCGAGTTCTCACCGTCTAACGCCCTTTTTTTAAGCCTAAGTCTACAAATATGCAAATTACCGTCGTATTCTCAAATCGGGAGTCCCGCGGCTGAGGGGTCAGTTCCTACGAGTTACATTGTTGCCGTGGGAGGTGTTGGTGCCACCCACGGGGCCGTTCTTGGGCTGTTTCGAGTTTTCACCTTCTAACGCCTTGTTTTTAAGCGTAAGTCTAGAAATACGCAAATAACCGTCGTATTCTCAAATCGGGAGACCCGAGGCTGCGGGGTCAGTTCCTACGAGTTACGTTGGTGCCGTGGGAGGTGTTGGTGCCACCCACGGGGCCGTTCGGGGACTGTTTCGAGTTTTCACCTTCTAACCCCAGGTTTTTAAGACTAAGTCTAGAAATATGTAAATTACTGTAGTACTCTCAAACCGGGAGACCCGCTGCTGTGGGGTCAGTTCCTACGAGTTACGTTGTTCCCGTGGGAGGTGTTGGTGCCACCCACGGGGCCGTTTCGGGGTTATTTCGAGTTTTCAACTTCTAACGCCATGTTTTTAAGCCTAAGTCTTGAATTACGCAACTTACCATCGTATTCTCAAACCGAAAGACCGGCGGCTGCGGGGTCAGTTCCTACGAGTTACGTTGGTCCCGTGGGAGGTGTTGGTGCCACCCACGGGGCCGTTCGGGTGCTGTTTCGAGTTCTCACCCTCTAACGTCATGTTTTTAAGCCTAAGTCTAGAAATACGCAAATTACCGTAGTACTCTCAAACTGGGAGACCCGCGGCTGCGGGGTCAGTTCCAACGAGTTACGTTGGTCCCGTGGGAGGTGTTGGTGCCACCCACGGGGACGTTCGGGGGCTGTTTCGATTTCTCACCCTCTAACGCCATGTTTTTAAACCTAAGTCTATAAATATGCAAATTATCATCGTATTCTCAAACCGGGAGACCCGTGTGTGCGGGGTCAGTTCCTACGAGTTACATTGGTCCCGTGGGAGGTGTTGGTGCCACCCACGGGGCCGTTCGGGGGCTATTTCGAGTTTTCACCCTCTAACGTCACGTTTTTAAGCCTAAGTCTAGAAATAAGCAAATTACCGTAGTACTCTCAAACCTGGAGACCCGCGGCTGCGGGGTCAGTTCCTACGAGTTACGTTGGACGTGTGGGAGGTGTTGGTGCCACCCACGGGGACGTTCGTGGGCTATTTCGGTTTCTCACCCACTAACGCCATGTTTTTACGCCTAAGTCAACAAATATGCAAATTACCATCGTATTCTGAAACCGGGAGTCCCGCGGATGCGGGGTCAGTTCCTAAGAGTTACATTGTTCCAGTGGGAGGTGTTGGTGCCACCCATGGGGCCGTTCTGGGGCTGTTTCGAATTTTCACCTTCTAACGCCTTATTTTTAAGCGTAAGTCTAGAAATACGCAAATTACCGTCGTATTCTCAAACCGGGAGACCCGCGGCTGCGGGGTCAGTTCCTACGAGTTACGTTGGTGCCGTGGGAGGTGTTGGTGCCACCCACGGGGCCGTTCGGGGGCTGTTTCGAGTTTTCACCTTTTGACGCCATGTTTTGCTTAAGTCTAGAAATACGCAAATTACCGTCGTATTCTCAAACCGGGAGACCCGCGGCTGCGGGGTCAGTTCCTACGAGTTACGTTGGTACCGTGGGAGGTGTTGGTGCCACCCACGGGGCCGTTCGGGGGCTGTTTCGAGTTTTCACCTTCTAACGCCAGGTTTTTAAGACTAAGTCTAGAAATATGCAAATTACTGTAGTACTCTCAAACCGGGAGACCCGCTGCTGTGGGGTCAGTTCCTACGAGTTACTATGGTCCCGTGGGAGGTGTTGGTGCCACCCACGGGGCCGTTTTGGGGTTATTTCGAGTTTTCACCTTCTAACGCCATGTTTTTAAGCCTAAGTCTAGAATTACGCTAATTACCGTCGTATTCTCAAACCGAAAGACCCGCGGCTGCGGGGTCAGTTCCTACGAGTTACGTTGGTCCCGTGGGAGGTGTTGGTGCCACCCACGGGGCCGTTCGGGTGCTGTTTCGAGTTCTCACCCTCTAACGTCATGTTTTTAAGCCTAAGTCTAGAAATACGCAAATTACCGTAGTACTCCCAAACCGGGAGACCCACGGCTGCGGGGTCAGTTCCAACGAGTTACGTTGGTCCCGTGAGAGTTGTGGGTGCCACCCACGGGGACGTTCGGTGACTGTTTTGATTTCTCACCCTCTAACGCCATGTGTTTTAAACCTATGTCTAGAAATATGCAAATTACCGTAGTATTCTAAAACCGGGAGTCCCGTGGCTACGAGGTCAGTTCCTACGAGTTACATTGGTCCCGTGGGAGGTGTTGGTGCCACCCACGGAGCCGTTCGGGGGCTGTTTCGAGTTCTCACCATCTAATGCCGTATTTTTATGCCTAAGTCTACAAATATGCAAATTATCGTCGTATTCTCAAACCGGGAGTCCCGCGGACGTGGGGTGAATTCCTACGAGTTACATTGGTCCCGTGGGAGGTGTTGGTGCCACCCACGGGGCCGTTCGGGGGCTGTTTCAAGTTTTCACCCTCTAACGCCATGTTTTTAAGCCTAAGTCTAGAAATATGCAAATTACCGTAGTATTCTAAAACCGGGAGTCCCGCGGCTGCGAGGTCAGTTCCTACGAGTTACATTGGTCCCGTGGGAGGTGTTGGTGCCACCCACGGAGCCCGTTCGGGGACTGTTTCGAGTTCTCATCCTCTTACGCCATGTTTTTAATCCTAAGTCTATAAATATGCAAATTACCGTCGTATTCTCAAATCGGGAGTCCCGCGGCTACGGGTTTAGTTCCTACGAGTTACGTTGGTCTCGTGGGAGGTGTTGGTGCCATCCACGGGGCCGTTCTGGTGCTGTTTCGAGTTTTCACCTTCTAACGCCATGTTTTTAAGCCTAAGTCTAGAAATACCTAAATTATCGTCGTATTCTCAAACCGAGAGACCCGCGGCTGCGGGTTCAGTTCCTACGAGTTACGTTGGTACCGTGGGTGGTGTTGGTGCCACCCACGGGGCCGTCCTGGGGCTGTTTCGAGTTTTTACCTTTTAACGCCATGTTTTTAAGCCCAAGTCTAGAAATACGAAAATTACCATCGTATTCTCAAACCGGGAGACCCGCGGCTGCGGGGTCAGTTCCTATGAGTTACGTTGGTGCCGTGGGAGGTGTTGGTGCCACCCACGGGGCCGTTCGGGGGCTGTTTCGAGTTTTCACCTTTTAACGCCATTTTTTGCTTAAGTCTAGAAATACGCAAATTACCGTCGTATTCTCAAACCGTGAGACCCGCGGCTGCGGGGTCAGTTCCTACGGGTTACGTTGGTACCGTGGGAGGTGTTGGTGCCACCCACGGGGCCGTTCGGGGGCTGTTTCGAGTTTTCACCTTCTAACGCCAGGTTTTTAAGACTAAGTCTAGAAATATGCAAATTACTGTAGTACTCTCAAATGGGGAGACCAGCTGCTGTGGGGTCAGTTCCTACGAGTTACGTTGGTCCCGTGGGAGGTGTTGGTGCCACCCACGGGGCCGTTTTGGGGTTATTTCGAGTTTTCACCTTCTAACGCCATGTTTTTAAGCCTAAGTCTAGAATTACGCTAATTACCGTCGTATTCTCAAACCGAAAGACCCGCGGCTGCGGGGTCAGTTCCTACGAGTTACGTTGGTCCCGTGGGAGGTGTTGGTGCCACCCACGGGGCCGTTCGGGGGCTGTTTCGAGTACTCACCCTCTAACGTCATGTTTTTAAGCCTAAGTCTAGAAATACGCAAATTACCGTAATACTCTCAAACCGGGAGACCCACGGCTGCGGGGTCAGTTCCAACGAGTTTCGTTGGTCCCGTGGGAGGTGTTGGTGCCACCCACGGGGACGTTCGGGGACTGTTTTGATTTCTCACCCTCTAACGCCATGTTTTTAAACCTATGTCTAGAAATATGCAAATTACTGTCATATTCTCAAACCGAGAGTCCCGCGGCTGCGGGGTCAGTTCCTACGAGTTACATTGGTCCCGTGGGAGGTGTTGGTGCCACCCACGGGGACGTTCGGGGGCTGTTTCGAGTTCTCACCATCTAATGCCGTATTTTTAAGCCTAAGTCTACAAATATGCAAATTATCGTCGTATTCTCAAACCGGGACTCCCGCGGACGTGGGGTGAATTCCTACTAGTTACATTGGTCCCGTGGGAGGTGTTGGTGCCACCCACGGGGCCGTTCGGGGGCTGTTTCAAGTTTTCACCCTCTAACGCCATGTTTTTAAGCCTAAGTCTAGAAATATGCAAATTACCGTAGTATTCTAAAACCGGGAGTCCCGCGGCTGCGAGGTCAGTTCCTACGAGTTACATTGGTCCCGTGGGAGGTGTTGGTGCCACCCACGGAGCCCGTTCGGGGACTGTTTCGAGTTCTCATCCTCTTACGCCATGTTTTTAATCCTAAGTCTATAAATATGCAAATTACCGTCGTATTTTCAAACCGGGAGTCCCGCGGCTACGGGTTTAGTTCCTACGAGTTACGTTGGTCTCGTGGGAGGTGTTGGTGCCATCCATGGGGCCGTTCTGGTGCTGTTTCGACTTTTCACCTTCTAACGCCATGTTTTTAAGCCTAAGTCTAGAAATACCTAAATTATCGTCGTATTCTCAAACCGGGAGACCCGCGGCTGCGGGTTCAGTTCCTACGAGTTACGTTGGTACCGTGGGTGGTGTTGGTGCCACCCACGGGGCCGTCCTGGGGCTGTTTCGAGTTTTTACCTTTTAACGCCATGTTTTTAAGCCCAAGTCTAGAAATACGAAAATTACCATCGTATTCTCAAACCGGGAGACCCGCGGCTGCGGGGTCAGTTCCTATGAGTTACGTTGGTGCCGTGGGAGGTGTTGGTGCCACCCACGGGGCCGTTCGGGGGCTGTTTCGAGTTTTCACCTTTTAACGCCATTTTTTGCTTAAGTCTAGAAATACGCAAATTACCGTCGTATTCTCAAACCGTGAGACCCGCGGCTGCGGGGTCAGTTCCTACGAGTTACGTTGGTACCGTGGGAGGTGTTGGTGCCACCCACGGGGCCGTTCGGGGGCTGTTTCGAGTTTTCACCTTCTAACGCCAGGTTTTTAAGACTAAGTCTAGAAATATGCAAATTACTGTAGTACTCTCAAACGGGGAGACCAGCTGCTGTGGGGTCAGTTCCTACGAGTTACGTTGGTCCCGTGGGAGGTGTTGGTGCCACCCACGAGGCCGTTTTGGGGTTATTTCGAGTTTTCACCTTCTAACGCCATGTTTTTAAGCCTAAGTCTAGAATTACGCTAATTACCGTCGTATTCTCAAACCGAAAGACCCGCGACTGCGGGGTCAGTTCCTACGAGTTACGTTGGTCCCGTGGGAGGTGTTGGTGCCACCCACGGGGCCGTTCGGGGGCTGTTTCGAGTACTCACCCTCTAACGTCATGTTTTTAAGCCTAAGTCTAGAAATACGCAAATTACCGTAATACTCTCAAACCGGGAGACCCACGGCTGCGGGGTCAGTTCCAACGAGTTTCGTTGGTCCCGTGGGAGGTGTTGGTGCCACCCACGGGGACGTTCGGGGACTGTTTTGATTTCTCACCCTCTAACGCCATGTTTTTAAACCTATGTCTAGAAATATGCAAATTACTGTCATATTCTCAAACCGAGAGTCCCGCGGCTGCGGGGTCAGTTCCTACGAGTTACATTGGTCCCGTGGGAGGTGTTGGTGCCACCCACGGGGACGTTCGGGGGCTGTTTTGAGTTCTCACCATCTAATGCCGTATTTTTAAGCCTAAGTCTACAAATATGCAAATTATCGTCGTATTCTCAAACCGGGAGTCCCGTGGACGTGGGGTGAATTCCTACGAGTTACATTGGTCCCGTGGGAGGTGTTGGTGCCACCCACGGGGCCGTTCGGGGGCTGTTTCAAGTTTTCACCCTTTAACGCCATGTTTTTAAGCCTAAGTCTAGAAATATGCAAATTACCGTAGTATTCTAAAACCGGGAGTCCCGCGGCTGTGAGGTCAGTTCCTACGAGTTACATTGGTCCCGTGGGAGGTGTTGGTGCCACCCACGGAGCCGTTCGGGGACTGTTTCGAGTTCTCATCCTCTTACGCCATGTTTTTAATCCTAAGTCTATAAATATGCAAATTACCGTCGTATTCTCAAACCGAGAGTCCCGCGGCTACGGGTTTAGTTCCTACGAGTTACGTTGGTCTCGTGGGAGGTGTTGGTGCCATCCACGGGGCCGTTCTGGTGCTGTTTCGAGTTTTCACCTTCTAACGCCATGTTTTTAAGCCTAAGTCTAGAAATACCTAAATTACCGTCCTATTCTCAAATCGGGAGAAACGCGGCTGCGGGTTCAGTTCCTACGAGTTACGTTGGTACCGTAGGTGGTGTTGGTGCCACCCACGGGGCCGTCCTGGGGCTGTTTCGAGTTTTTACCTTTTAACGCCATGTTTTTAAGCCCAAGTCTAGAAATATGCAAATTACCGTAGTATTCTCAAACCGGGAGACCCGCGACTGTGGGGTCAGTTCCTACGAGTTACGTTGGTCCTGTGGGAGGTGTTGGTGCCACCCACGGGGACGTTCGGTGACTGTTTTGATTTCTCACCCTCTAACGCCATGTTTTTAAACCTATGTCTAGAAATATGCAAATTACCGTCATATTCTCAAACCGAGAGTCCCGCAGCTACGGGGTCAGTTCCTACGAGTTACATTGGTCCCGTGGGAGGTGTTGGTGCTACCCACGGGGACGTTCGGGGGCTGTTTCGAGTTCTCACCATCTAATGCCGTATTTTTAAGCCTAAGTCTACAAATATGCAAATTATCGTCGTATTCTCAAACCGGGAGTTCCGTGGACGCGGGGTCAGTTCCTACGAGTTACGTTGGTCCCGTGGGAGGTGTTGGTGCCACCCACGGGGCCGTTCGGGGGCTGTTTCAAGTTTTCACCCTCTAACGCCATGGTTTTAAGCCTAAGTCTAGAAATATGCAAATTACCGTAGTATTATAAAATCGGGAGTCCCGCGGCTACGAGGTCAGTTCCTACGAATTACGTTGGTCCCGTGGGTGGTGTTGGTGCCACCCACGGGGCCGTTCGGGGGCTGTTTCGAGTTTTCACCCTCTAACGTCATGTTTTTAAGCCTAAGTCTAGAAATACGCAAATTACCGTAGTACTCTCAAACAGGGAGACCCGCGGCTGTGGGGTCAGTTCCTACGAGTTACGTTGGTCCCTTAGGAGGTGTTGGTGCCACCCACGGGGACGTTTGGGGGCTGTTTCTAGTTCTCACCCTCTAACGCCATGTTTTTAAGCCTAAGTCTAGAAATATACAAATTATCGTCGTATTCTCAAACCGGGAGTCCCGCGGCTACGGGTTCAGTTCCTAAGAGTTACATTGGTCCCGTGGGAGGTGTTGGTGCCACCCACGGGGCCTTTCGGGGGCTGTTTCGAGTTTTCACCATCTAACGCCACGTTTTTAAGCCTAAGTCTAGAAATATGCAAATTACCTTAGTACTCTCAAACCGAGAGACCCGCTGCAGTGGGGTCAGTTCCTACGAGTTACGTTGGTCCCGTGGGAGGTGTTGGTGCGACCCATGGGGCCGTTCCTGGGTTGTTACGAGTTTTCACATTCTAACGCCATGTTGTTAAGCCTAAGTCTAGAAATACGTAAATTACCGTCGTATTCTCAAACCGGGAGACCCGCGGCTGCGGTGTCAGTTCCTACGAGTTACGTTGGTCCCGTGAGAGGCGTTGGTGCCACCCATGGGGCCGTTCAGGGGCTGTTTCGAGTTTTCACCCTCTAACATCATGTTTTTACGCCTAAGTTCAGAAATACGCAAATTACCGTAGTACTCTCAAACCGGGAGACCCGCGACTGCCGGGTCAGTTCCAACGAGTTACGGTAGTCCCGTGGGAGGTGTTTGTGCCACCCACGGGGACGTTCGGGGGCTGTTTCGAGTGCTCGCCCTCTAAGGCCATGTTTTTAAGCCTAAGTCTACAAATATGCAAATTATCGCCGTATTCTCAAATCGGTGGTCCCGCGGCTGCGGAGTCAGTTCCTACGAGTTACATTGGTCCCGTGGGAGGTGTTGGTGCCACCCATGGGGCCGTTTGGGTGCTATTTTGAGTTTTCACCCTCTAACGCCATGTTTTTAAGCCTATGTCTAGAAATATGCAAATTACCGTCGTATTCTAAAATCGGGAGTCCCGCGGCTGTGGGGTCAGTTCCTACGAGTTACATTGGTCTCGTTCGGGTGTTGGTGCCACCCATGGGGACGTTCGGGGGTTGTTTCGAGTTCTCACCATCTAAGGCCATGTTTTTATGCCTAAGTCTACAAATATGCAAATTATCGTCGTATTCTCAAATCGGGGGGCCCGCGGTTGCGGGGTCAGTTCCTACGAGTTACGTTGGTCCCGTGGGAGGTGTTGGTGCCAACCACGGGGAAGTTCGGGGGCTGTTTCGAGTTCTCACCCTCTAACGTCATGTTTTTAAGACTAAGTCTAGAAATACGTAAATTACCATAGTACTCTCAAACCGGGAGACCCGCGGCTGCGGGGTCAGTTCCAACGAGTTACGTTGGTCCCGTGGGAGGTGTTGGTGCCACCCACGGGGACGTTCGAGGGATGTTTCGATTTCTCACCCTCTAACGCCATGTTTTTAAACCTAAGTCTACAAATATGCAAATTATCATTGTATTCTCAAACTGGGAGACCCGCGGCTGCGGGGTAAGTTCCTACGAGTTACATTGGTCCCGTGGGAGGTGTTGGTGCCACCCACGGGGCCGTTCGGGGGCTATTTCGAGTTTTCACCCTCTAACGTCACGTTTTTAAGCCTAAGTTTAGAAATAAGCAAATTATCGTAGTACTCTCAAACCTGGAGACCCGCGGCTGCGGGGTCAATTCCTACGAGTTACGTTGGTCCTGTGGGAGGTGTTGGTGCCACCCACGAGGACGTTCGGGGGCTGTTTCGATTTCTCACCCTCTAACGCCATGTTTTTAAACCTAAGTCTATAAATATGCAAATTACTGTCGTATTCTCAAATCGGGAGTCCCGCGGGTGCGGGGTCAGTTCCTACGAGTTACATTGTTGCCGTGGGAGGTGTTGGTGCCACCCACGGGGCCGTTCGGGGGCTATTTCGAGTTTTCACCCTCTAACGTCACGTTTTTAAGCCTAAGTCTAGAAATACAAAAATAACCGTCGTATTCTCAAACCGGGAGACCCGCAGCTGCGGGGTCAGTTCCTACGAGTTACGTTGGTGCCGTGGGAGGTGTTGGTGCCACCCACGGGGCCGTTCGGGGGCTGTTTCGAGTTTTCACCTTCTAACCCCAGGTTTTTAAGACTAAGTCTAGAAATATGCAAATTACTATAGTACTCTGAAACCGGGAGTCCCGCGGATGCGGGGTCAGTTCCTAAGAGTTACATTGTTCCAGTGGGAGGTGTTGGTGCCACCCATGGGGCCGTTCTGGGGCTGTTTCGAATTTTCACCTTCTAACGCCTTATTTTTAAGCGTAAGTCTAGAAATACGCAAATTACCGTCGTATTCTCAAACCGGGAGACCCGCGGCTGCGGGGTCAGTTCCTACGAGTTACGTTGGTGCCGTGGGAGGTGTTGGTGCCACCCACGGGGCCGTTCGGGGGCTGTTTCGAGTTTTCACCTTTTGACGCCATGTTTTGCTTAAGTCTAGAAATACGCAAATTACCGTCGTATTCTCAAACCGGGAGACCCGCGGCTGCGGGGTCAGTTCCTACGAGTTACGTTGGTACCGTGGGAGGTGTTGGTGCCACCCACGGGGCCGTTCGGGGGCTGTTTCGAGTTTTCACCTTCTAACGCCAGGTTTTTAAGACTAAGTCTAGAAATATGCAAATTACTGTAGTACTCTCAAACCGGGAGACCCGCTGCTGTGGGGTCAGTTCCTACGAGTTACTATGGTCCCGTGGGAGGTGTTGGTGCCACCCACGGGGCCGTTTTGGGGTTATTTCGAGTTTTCACCTTCTAACGCCATGTTTTTAAGCCTAAGTCTAGAATTACGCTAATTACCGTCGTATTCTCAAACCGAAAGACCCGCGGCTGCGGGGTCAGTTCCTACGAGTTACGTTGGTCGTGTGGGAGGTGTTGGTGCCACCCACGGGGCCGTTCGGGGGCTGTTTCGAGTTCTCACCCTCTAACGCCATGTTTTTAAGCCTAAGTCAACAAATATGAAAATTACAGTCGTATTCTAAAACCGGGAGTCCCGCGGCTGCAGGGTCAGTTCCTAAGAGTTACATTGTTCCCGTGGGAGGTGTTGGTGCCACCCATGGGGCCGTTCTGGGGATGTTTCGAATTTTCACCTTCTAACGCCTTATTTTTAAGCGTAAGTCTAGAAATACGCAAATTACCGTCTTATTCTCAAACCGGGAGACCCGCGGCTGCGGGGTCAGTTCCTACAAGTTACGTTGGTACCGTGGGAGGTGTTGGTGCCACCCACGGGGCCGTTCGGGGGATTTTTCGAGTTTTCACCTTCTAACGCCAGGTTTTTTAGACTAAGTCTAGAAATATGCAAATTACTGTAGTACTCTCAAACCGGGAGACCCGCTGCTGTGGGGTCAGTTCCTACGAGTTACGTTGGTCCCGTGGGAGGTGTTGGTGCCACCCACGGGGCCGTTTTGGGGTTATTTCGAGTTTTCACCTTCTAACGCCATGTTTTTAAGCCTAAGTCTAGAATTACGCTAATTACCGTCGTATTCTCAAATCGAAAGACCCGCGGCTGCGGGGTCAGTTCCTACGAGTTACGTTGGTCCCGTGGGAGGTGTTGGTGCCACCCACCGGGCCGTTCGGGGGCTCTTTCGAGTTCTCACCCTCTAACGTCATGTTTTTAAGCCTAAGTCAAGAAATACGCAAATTACCGTCGTACTCTCAAACCGGGAGAACCACGGCTGCGGGGTCAGTTCCAACGAGTTACGTTGGTCCCGTGGGAGTTGTTGGTGCCACCCACGGGGACGTTCGGTGACTGTTTTGATTTCTCACCCTCTAACGCCATGTTTTTAAACCTATGTCTAGAAATATGCAAATTACCGTCATATTCTCAAACTGAGAGTCCCGCGATTGCGGGGCCAGTTCTACGAGTTACATTGGTCCCGTGGGAGGTGTTGGTGCCACCCACGGGGACGTTCGGGGGCTGTTTCGAGTTCTCACCATCTAATGCCATATTTTTAAGCCTAATTCTACAAATATGCAAATTATCGTCGTATTCTCAAACCGGGAGTCCCGCGGACGCGGGGTCAGTTCCTACGAGTTACGTTGGTCCCGTGGGAGGTGTTGGTGCCACCCACGGGGCCGTTCGGGGGCTGTTTCAAGTTTTCACCCTCTAATGCCATGTTTTTAAGCCTAAGTCTAGAAATACCTAAATTACCGTCGTATTCTAAAACCGGGAGACCCGCGGCTGCGGGTTCAGTTCCTATGAGTTACGTTGGTACCGTGGGTGGTGTTGGTGCCACCCACGGGGCCGTCCTGGGGTTGTTTCGAGTTTTTACCTTTTAACGCCATGTTTTTAAGCCCAAGTCTAGAAATATGCTAATTACCGTCGTATTCTCAAACCGGGAGACCCGCGACTGTGGGGTCAGTTCCTACGAGTTACGTTGGTCCCGTGGGAGGTGTTGGTGCCACCCACGGGGCCGTTCGGGGGCTGTTTCGAGTTTTCACCTTTTAACGCATGTTTTGCTTAAGTCTAGAAATACGCAAATTACCGTCGTATTCTCAAACCGGGAGACCCGTGGCTGCGGGCTCAGTTCCTACGAGTTATGTTGGTCTCGTGGGAGGTGGTGGTGCCACCCACGGGGCCGTTCGGGGGCTGTTTCGAGTTTTCACCTTCTAACGCCATGTTTTTAAGCCTAAGTCTAGAAATACCTAAATTACCGTCGTATTCTCAAACCGGGAGACCCGCGGCTGCGGGGTCAGTTCCTACGAGTTACGTTGGTGCCGTGGGAGGTGTTGGTACCACCCACGGGGCCGTTCGGGGGCTGTTTCGAGTTTTCACTTTCTAATGCCAGGTTTTTAAGACTAAGTCTAGAAATATGCAAATTACTGTAGTACTCTAAAACCGGGAGACCCGCTGCTGTGGGGTCAGTTCCTACGAGTTACGTTGGTCCCGTGGGAGGTGTTGGTGCCACCCACGGGGCCGTTTTGGGGTTATTTCGAGTTTTCACCTTCTAACTCCATGTTTTTAAGCCTAAGTCTAGAATTACGCTAATTACCGTCGTATTCTCAAACCGAAAGACCCGCGGCTGCGGGGTCAGTTCCTACGAGTTACGTTGGTTCCGTGGGAGGTGTTGGTACCACCCACGGGGCCGTTCGGGGGCTGTTTCGAGTTCTCACCCTCTAACGTCATGTTTTTAAGCCTAAGTCTAGAAATACGCAAATTACCGTAGTACTCTCAAACCGGGAGACCCACGGCTGCGGGGTCAGTTCCAACGAGTTACGTTGGTCCCGTGGGAGGTGTTGGTGCCACCCACGGGGACGTTCGGTGACTGTTTTGATTTATCACCCTCTAACGCCATGTTTTTAAACCTATGTCTCGAAATATGTAAATTACCGTCATATTCTCAAACCGAGAGTCCCGCAGCTGCGGGGTCAGTTCCTACGAGTTACATCCGTCCCGTGGGAGGTGTTGGTGCCACCCACGGGGACGTTCGGGGGCTGTTTCGAGTTCTCACCATCTAATGCCGTATTTTTAAGTCTAAGTCTACAAATATGCAAATTATCATCGTATTCTCAAACCGGGAGTCCCGCGGCTGTGGGGTCAGTTCTTACGAGTTACGTTGGTCCCTTAGGAGGTGTTGGTGCCACCCATGGGGACGTTTGGGGGCTGTTTCTAGTTCTCACCCTCTAACGCCATGTTTTTAAGCCTAAGTCTAGAAATATGCAAATTACCGTAGTATTCTAAAACCGGGAGTCCCGCAGCTGCGAGGTCAGTTCCTATGAGTTACATGGGTCACGTGGGAGGTGTTGGTTCCACCCACGGAGCCGTTCGGGGATTGTTTCGAGTTCTCATCCTCTTACGCCATGTTTTTAATACTAAGTCTATAAATATGCAAATTACCGTCGTATTTTCAAATCGGGAGTCCCGCGGCTACGGGTTTAGTTCCTACGAGTTACGTTGGTCTCGTGGGAGGTGTTGGTGCCATCCACGGGGCTGTTCTGGTGCTGTTTTGAGTTTTCACCTTCTAACGCCATGTTTTTAAGCCTAAGTCTAGAAATACCTAAATTAGCGTCGTATTCTCAAACCGGGAGACCCGCGGCTGCGGGTTCAGTTCCTACGAGTTACGTTGGTACCGTGGGTGGTGTTGGTGCCTCCCACGGGGCCGTCCTGGGGCTGTTTCGAGTTTTTACCTTTTAACACCATGTTTTTAAGCCCAAGTCTAGAAATATGCAAATTACCATCGTATTCTCATACCGGGAGACCCGCGACTGTGGGGTCAGTTCCTACGAGTTACGTTGGTCCCGTGGGAGGTGTTGGTGCCACCCACGGGGCCGTTCGGGGGCTGTTTTGAGTTTTCACCTTTTAACGCCATGTTTTGCTTAAGTCTAGAAATACGTAAATTACCGTCGTATTCTCAAACCGGGAGACCCGTGGCTGCGGGCTCAGTTCCTACGAGTTACGTTTGTCCCGTGGGAGGTGTTGGTGCCACCCACGGGGCCGTTCGGGGGCTGTTTCTAGTTTTCACCTTCTAACGCCATGTTTTTATGCCTCTGTCTAGAAATATGCAAATTACCATAGTTCTCCCAAATCGGGAGACCCGCTGCTGTGGGGTCTGTTCCTATGAGTTACGTTGGTCCCGTGGGAGGTGTTGGTGCCACCGACGGGGCTGTTCCGGGGTTGTTTCGAGTTTTCAACTTCTAACGCCATGTTTTTAAGCCTAAGTCTAGAAATACACAAATTACCATCGTATTCTCAAATAGGGAGACCCGCGGCTGCGGGGTTGGTTCCTACGAGTTACGTTGGTCCCGTGGGTGGTGTTGTTGCCACCCACGGGGCCGTTCGGGGGATGTTTCGAGTTTTCACCCTCTAACGTCATGTTTTTAAGCCTAAGTCTAGAAATACGCAAATTACCGTAGTACTCTCAAACAGGGAGACTCGCGGCTGTGGGGTCAGTTCCTACGAGTTACGTTGGTCCCTTAGGAGGTGTTGGTGCCACCCACGGGGACGTTTGGGGGCTGTTTCTAGTTCTCACCCTCTAACGCCATGTTTTTAAGCCTAAGTCTAAAAATATGCAAATTATCGTCGTATTCTCAAACCGGGAGTCCCGCGGCTACGGGTTCAGTTCCTAAGAGTTACATTGGTCCTGTGGGAGGTGTTGGTGCCACCCACGGTTCCTTTCGGGGGCTGTTTCGAGTTTTCACCATCTAACGCCATGTGCCATGTTTTTAAGCCTAAGTCTAGAAATATGCAAATTACCGTAGTACTCTCAAACCGAGAGACGCGCTGCTGTGGGGTCAGTTCCTACGAGTTACGTTGGTCCCGTGGGAGGTGTTGGTGCCACCCATGGGGCCGTTCCTGGGTTGTTTTGAGTTTTCACATTCTAACGCCATGTTTTTAAGCCTAAGTCTAGAAATACGCAAATTACCGTCGTATTCTCAAACTGGGAGACCCGCGGCTGCGGTGTCAGTTCCTATGAGTTACGTTGGTCCCGTGAGAGGCGTTGGTGCCACCCACGGGGCCGTTTTGGGGGCTGTTTCAAGTTTCCACATTCTAACACCATGTTTTTAAGCCTAAGTCTAGAAATATGCAAATTACCGTTGTATTCTAAAATCGGGAGTCCCGCGGCTGCGGGGTCAGTTCCTACGAGTTACATTGGTCCCGTGGGAGGTGTTGGTGCCACCCACGGGGACGTTCGGGGGCTATTTCGAGTTCTCAACATCTAATGCCGTATTTTTAAGCCTAAGTCTACAAATATGCAAATTATTGTCGTATTCTCAAACCGGGAGTCCCGCGGCCGTGGGGTCAGTTCTTACGAGTTACATTGGTCCCGTGGGAGGTGTTGGTGCCACCCACGGGGCCGTTCGGGGGCTGTTTCAAGTTTTCACCCTCTAACGCCATGTTTTTAAGCCTAAGTCTAGAAATATGAAAATTACAGTAGTATTCTAAAACCGGGAGTCCCGCGGCTGCGGGGTTAGTTCCTACGAGTTACATTGGTCCCGTGGGAGGTGTTGGTGCCACCCACGGAGCCGTTCGGGGACTGTTTCGAGTTCTCATCCTCTTACGCCATGTTTTTAACCCTAAGTCTATAAATATGTAAATTACCATCGTATTCTCAAACCGGGAGTCACGCGGCTACGGGTTTAGTTCCTACGAGTTACGTTGGTCTCGTGGGAGGTGTTGGTGCCATCCACGGCGCCGTTCTGGTGCTGTTTCGAGTTTTCACCTTCTAACGCCATGTTTTTAAGCCTAAGTCTAAAAATACCTAAATTACCGTCGTATTCTCAAACCGGGAGACCCACGGCTGCGGGTTCAGTTCCTACGAGTTACGTTGGTACCGTGGGTGGTGTTGGTGCCACCCACGGGACCGTCCGAGGGCTGTTTCGAGTTTTTACCTTTTAACGACATGTTTTTAAAGCCAAGTCTAGAAATATGCAAATTACCGTCATATTCTCAAACCGGGAGACCCGCGACTGTGGGGTCAGTTCCTACGAGTTACGTTGGTCCCGTGGGAGGTGTTGGTGCCACCCACGGGGCCGTTCGGGGGCTGTTTCGAGTTTTCACCTTTTAACGCCATATTTTGCTTAAGTCTAGAAATACGCAAATTACCGTCGTATTCTCAAACCGGGAGACCCGTGGCTGCGGGCTTAGTTCCTACGAGTTACGTTGGTCCCGTGGGAGGTGTTGGTGCCACCCACGGGGCCGTTCGGGGGCTGTTTTGAGTTTTCACCTTCTAACGCCATGTTTTTATGCCTAAGTCTAGAAAATGCAAATTACCATAGTTCTCCCAAACCGGGAGACCCTCTGCTGTGGGGTCTATTCCTACGAGTTACGTTGGTCCCGTGGGAGGTGTTGGTGCCACTGACGGGGCCGTTCCGGGGTTGTTTCGAGTTTTCAACTTCTAACGCCATGTTTTTAAGCCTAAGTCTAGAAATACACAAATTACCATCGTATTCTCAAATCGGGAGACCCGCGGCTGCGGGTTCAGTTCCTACGAGTTACGTTGGTCCCGTGGGTGGTGTTGGTGCCACCCACGGGGCCGTTTGGGGGCTGTTTCGAGTTTTCACCCTCTAACGTCATGTTTTTAAGCCTAAGTCTAGAAATACGCAAATTACCGTAGTACTCTCAAACAGGGAGACCCGCGGCTGTGGGGTCAGTTCCTACGAGTTACGTTGGTCCCTTAGGAGGTGTTGGTGCCACCCACGGGGACGTTTGGGGGTTGTTTCTAGTTCTCACACTCTAACGCCATGTTTTTAAGCCTAAGTCTAGAAATATGCAAATTATCGTCGTATTCTCAAACCGGGAGTCCCGCGGCTACGGGTTCAGTTCCTAAGAGTTACATTGGTCCCGTGGGAGGTGTTGGTGCCACCCACGGGGCCTTTCGGGGGCTGTTTCGAGTTTTCACCATCTAACGCCATGTTTTTAAGCCTAAGTCTAGAAATATGCAAATTACCGTAGTACTCTCAAACCGAGAGACCCGCCGCTGTGGGGTCAGTTCCTACGAGTTATGTTGGTCCCGTGGGAGGTGTTGGTGCCACCCATGGGGCCGTTCCTTGGTTGTTTTTAGTTTTCACATTCTAACGCCATGTTTTTAAGCCTAAGTCTAGAAATACGTAAATTACCATCGTATTCTCAAACCGGGAGACCCGTGGCTGCAATGTCAGTTCCTACGAGTTACGTTGGTCCCGTGAGAGGCTTTGGTGCCACTCACGGGGCCGTTCGGGGGCTGTTTCGAGTTTTCACCCTCTAACGTCATGTTTTTAGGCCTAAGTTCAGAAATATACAAATTACTGTAGTACTCTCAAATCGGGAGACCCGCGGCTACGGGGTCTGTTCCAACGAGTTACGTTAGTCCCGTGGGAGGTGTTGGTGCCACCCACGGGGACGTTCGGGGGCTGTTTCGAGTGCTCACCCTCCAAGGCCATGGTTTTAAGCCTAAGTCTACAAATATGCAAATTATCATCGTATTCTCAAATCGGGGGTCCCGCGGCTGCGGGGTCAGTTCCTACGAGTTACATTGGTCCCGTGGGAGGTGTTGGTGCCACCCACGGGGCCGTTCGGGGGCTATTACGAGTTTTCACCCTCTAACGCGATGTTTTTAAGTCTAAGTCTAGAAATATGCAAATTACCGTCGTATTCTAAAATTGGGAGTCCCGCGGCTGTGGGGTCAGTTCCTACGAGTTACATTGGTCCCGTGAGAGGTGTTGGTGCCACCCAGGGGACGTTCGGGGGGCTGTTTCGAGTTCTCACCCTCTAAGGCCATGTTTTTAAGCCTAAATCTACAAATATGCAAATTATCATCGTATTCTCAAATCGGGGGTCCCGCGGTTGCGGGGTCAGTTCCTACGAGTTACATTGTTGCCGTGGGAGGTGTTGGTGCCACCCACGGGGCCGTTCTGGGGCTGTTTCGAATTTTCACCTTCTAACGCCTTATTTTTAAGCGTAAGTATAGAAATACGTAAATTACCGTCGTATTCTCACACCTGGAGACCCGCGGCTGCGGGGTCAGTTCCTACGAGTTACGTTGTTCCCGTGGGAGGTGTTGGTGCCACCCACGGGGCCGTTTCGGGGTTGTTTCGAGTTTTCAACTTCTAACGCCATGTTTTTAAGCCTAAGTCTTGAATTACGCAAATTACCGTCGTATTCTCATACCGAAAGACCCGCGGCTGCGGGGTCAGTTCCTACAAGTTACGTTGGTCCCGTGGGAGGTGTTGGTGCCACTCACGGGGCCGTTCGGGGGCTGTCTCGAGTTTTCACCTTTTAACGCCATGTTTTGCTTAAGTTTAGAAATACACAAATTATCGTCGTATTCTCAAACCGGGAGACCCGCGACTGCGGGGTCAGTTCCTACGAGTTACGTTGGTACCGTGGGAGGTGTTGGTGCCACCCACGGGGCCGTTCGGGGGCTGTTTCAAGTTTCCACATTCTAACGCCATGTTTTTAAGCCTAAGTCTAGAAATACAAAAATTATCGTCGTATTCTCAAATCGGAAGACTCGCGGCTGCGGGGTCAGTTCCTACGAGTTACTTTGGTCCCGTGGGAGGCGGTGGTGCCACCCACGGGGCCGTTTCGAGTTTTCACCCTCTAACGTCATGTTTTTAAGCCTAAGTTCAGAAATACGCAAATTACCGTAGTACTCTCAAACCGGGAGACCCGCGACTGCGGGGTCAGTTCCAACGAATTACGTTAGTCCCGTGGGAGGTGTTGGTACCACCCACGGGGATGTTCGGGGGCTATTTCGAGTTCTCACCCTCTAAGGCCATGTTTTTAAGCCTAAGTCTATAAATATGCAAATTATCGTCTTATTCTGAAATCGGGGGTCCCGCCACTGCGGGGTCAGTTGCTACGAGTTCCATTGGTCCCGTAGGTGGTGTTGGTGCCACCCACGGGGCCGTTCAGGGGCTATTTCGAGTTTTCACCCTCTAACGCCATGTTTCTAAGCCTAAGTCTAGAAATATCTAAATTACCATCGTATTTTAAAATCGGGAGTCCCGCGGCTGTGGGGTCAGTTCCTACGAGTTACATTGGTCCCGTGAGAGGTGTTGGTGCCACCCATGGGGACGTTCGGGGGCTGTTTCGAGTTCTCACCCTCTAACGCCATGTTTTTAATCTTAAGTCTACAAATATGTGAATTATCGTCGTATTCTCAAATCAGGAGTCCCGCAGCTGTGGGGTCAGTTACTACGAGTTATATTGGTCCCGTGGGAGGTGTAGGTGCCACCCACGGGGCCGTTCGGGGGCTGTTTCGAGTTTTCACCCTCTAACACCATGTCTTTAAGCATAAGTCTATAAATATGTAAATTACAATCGTATTCTAAAACCGGGAGTCCCGCGGCTACGGGGTCAGTTACTACGAGTTACATTGGTCCCGTGGGAGGTGTTGGTGCCACCCACGTGGCCGTTCGGGCGCTGTTTCGAGTTCTAACCCTTTAACGCCATGTTTTTAATCCTAAGTCTAGAAATACGCAAATTACCATCGTATTCTCAAACCGGGAGACCAGCAACTGTGGGGTCAGTTCCTACGAGTTACATTGGTCCTGTGGGAGGTGTTGGTCCCAACCACGGGGCCGTTCGGCGGCTGTTTTGAGTTTTTACCTTTTAACGCCATGTTTTGCTTAAGTCTAGAAATATGCAAATTACCGTCGTATCCTGAAACTGGGAGACCCATGGCTGCGGGCTCAGTTCCTACGAGTTACGTTGGTCCCGTGGGAGGTGTTGGTGCCACCCACGGGGCCGTTCGGGGGTTGTTTTGAGTTCTCACCCTCTAACGCCATGTTTTTAAGCCTAAGTCTACAAATATGCAAATTACCTTCGTATTCTGAAACCAGGAGTCCTTCGGCTGCGGGGTCAGTTCCTACGAGTTACATTGTTCCCGTGGGAGGTGTTGGTGCCACCCATGGGGCTGTTTCGAATTTTCACCTTCTAACGCCTTATTTTTAAGTGTAAGTCTAAAAATACGCAAATTACCGTCGTATTCTCAAACCTGGAGACCCGCGGCTGCGGGGTCAGTTCCTATGAGTTACGTTGGTGCCGTGGGAGGTGTTGGTACCACCCACGGGGACGTTCGGGGGCTGTCTCGAGTTTTCACCTTTTAACGCCATGTTTTGCTTAAGTCAAGAAATACGCAAATTACCGTCGTATTCTCAAATCGGGAGACCCGCGACTGCGGGGTCAGTTCCTACGAGTTACGTTGGTACCGTAGGAGGTGTTGGTGCCACCCAAGGGGTCGTTCGGGGGCTGTTTCAAGTTTCCACATTCTAATGCCATGTTTTAAAGCCTAATTCTAGAAATACGCAAATTACCGTCGTATTCTCAAATCGGGAGACTCACGGCTGCGAAGTCAGTTCCTACGAGTTACTTTGGTCCCGTGGGAGGCGGTGGTGCCACCCACGGGGCCGTTTCGAGTTTTCACCCTCTAACGTCATGTTTTTAAGCCTAAATTCATAAATACGCAAATTACCGTAGTACTCTCAAACCGGGAGACCCGCGGCTGCGGGGTCAGTTCCAACGAATTACGTTAGTCCCGTGGGAGGTGTTGGTACCACCCACGGGGACGTTCGGGGGCTATTTCGAGTTCTCACCCTCTAAGGCCATGTTTTTAAGCCTAAGTCTATAAATATGCAAATTATCGTCTTATTCCGAAATCGAGGGTCCCGCGGCTGCGGGGTCAGTTCCTACGAGTTACATTGGTCCCGTGGGAGGTGTTGGTGCCACCCACAGGGCCGTTCAGGGGCTATTTCGAGTTTTCACCCTCTAACGCCATGTTTCTAAGCCTAAGTCTAGAAATATCTAAATTACCATCGTATTTTAAAATCGGGAGTCCCGCGGCTGTGGGGTCAGTTCCTACGAGTTACATTGGTCCCGTGAGAGGTGTTGGTGCCACCCATGGGGACGTTCGGGGGCTGTTTCGAGTTCTCACCCTCTAACGCCATGTTTTTAAGCTTAAGTCTACAAATATGTGAATTATCGTCGTATTCTCAAATCGGGAGTCCCGCAGCTGTGGGGTCAGTTACTACGAGTTATATTGGTCCCGTGGGAGGTGTAGGTGCCACCCACGGGGCCGTTCGGGGGCTGTTTCGAGTTTTCACCCTCTAACGCCATGTCTTTAAGCATAAGTCTATAAATATGTAAATTACAATCGTATTCTAAAACCGGGAGTCCCGCGGCTACGGGGTCAGTTACTACGAGTTACATTGGTCCCGTGGGAGGTGTTGGTGCCACCCACGTGGCCGTTCGGGCGCTGTTTCGAGTTCTAACCCTCTAACGCCATGTTTTTAATCCTAAGTCTAGAAATACGCAAATTACCATCGTATTCTCAAACCGGAAGACCCGCAACTGTGGGGTCAGTTCCTACGAGTTACATTGGTCCTGTGGGAGGTGTTGGTCCCAACCACGGGGCCGTTCGGCGGCTGTTTCGAGTTTTTACCTTTTAACGCCATGTTTTGCTTAAGTCTAGAAATATGCAAATTACCGTCGTATCCTGAAACTGGGAGACCCATGGCTGCGGGCTCAGTTCCTACGAGTTACGTTGATCCCGTGGGAGGTGTTGGTGCCACCCACGGGGCCGTTCGGGGGTTGTTTTGAGTTCTCACCCTCTAACGCCATGTTTTTAAGCCTAAGTCTACAAATATGCAAATTACCTTCGTATTCTGAAACCAGGAGTCCCGCGGCTGCAGGGTCAGTTCCTACGAGTTACATTGTTCCCGTGGGAGGTGTTGGTGCCACCCATGGGGCTGTTTCGAATTTTCACCTTCTAACGCCTTATTTTTAAGTGTAAGTCTAAAAATACGCAAATTACCGTCGTATTCTCAAACCTCTAGACCCGCGGCTGCGGGGTCAGTTCCTATGAGTTACGTTGGTGCCGTGGGAGGTGTTGGTGCCACCCACGGGGACGTTCGGGGGCTGTCTCGAGTTTTCACCTTTTAACGCCATGTTTTGCTTAAGTCAAGAAATACGCAAATTACCGTCGTATTCTCAAATTGGGAGACCCGCGACTGCGGGGTCAGTTCCTACGAGTTACGTTGGTACCGTAGGAGGTGTTGGTGCCACCCAAGGGGTCGTTCGGGGGCTGTTTCAAGTTTCCACATTCTAATGCCATGTTTTAAAGCCTAATTCTAGAAATACGCAAATTACCGTCGTATTCTCAAATCGGGAGACTCACGGCTGCGAAGTCAGTTCCTACGAGTTACTTTGGTCCCGTGGGAGGCGGTGGTGCCACCCACGGGGCCGTTTCGAGTTTTCACCCTCTAACGTCATGTTTTTAAGCCTAAATTCAGAAATACGCAAATTACCGTAGTACTCTCAAACCGGGAGACCCGCGGCTGCGGGGTCAGTTCCAACGAATTACGTTAGTCCCGTGGGAGGTGTTGGTACCATCCACGGGGACGTTCGGGGGCTATTTCGAGTTCTCACCCTCTAAGGCCATGTTTTTAAGCCTAAGTCTATAAATATGCAAATTATCGTCTTATTCCGAAATCGAGGGTCCCGCGGCTGCAGGGTCAGTTCCTACGAGTTACATTGGTCCCGTGGGAGGTGTTGGTGCCACCCACAGGGCCGTTCAGGGGCTATTTCGAGTTTTCACCCTCTAACGCCATGTTTCTAAGCCTAAGTCTAGAAATATACAAATTACCGTCGTATTTTAAAATCGGGAGTCCCGCGGCTGTGGGGTCAGTTCCTACGAGTTACATTGGTCCCGTGAGAGGTCTTGGTGCCACCCATGGGGACGTTCGGGGGCTGTTTCGAGTTCTCACCCTCTAACGCCATGTTTTTAAGCTTAAGTCTACAAATATGTGAATTATCATTGTATTCTCAAATCGGGAGTCCCGCAGCTGTGGGGTCAGTTCCTACGAGTTATATTGGTCCCTTGGGAGGTGTAGGTGCCACCCACGGGGCCGTTCGGGGGCTGTTTCGAGTTTTCACCCTCTAACGCCATGTCTTTAAGCCTAAGTCTATAAATATGTAAATTACAATCGTATTCTAAAACCGAGAGTCCCGCGGCTACGGGGTCAGTTCCTACGAGTTACATTGGTCCCGTGGGAGGTGTTGGTGCCACCCACGTGGCCGTTCGGGCGCTGTTTCGAGTTCTCACCCTCTAACGCCATGTTTTTAAGCCTAAGTCTAGAAATACGCAAATTACCGTCGTATTCTCAAACCGGGAGACCCGCAACTGTGGGGTCAGTTCCTACGAGTTACATTGGTCCCGTGGGAGGTGTTGGTCCCAACCATGGGGCCGTTCGGCGGCTGTTTCGAGTTTTTACCTTTTAACGCCATGTTTTGCTTAAGTCTAGAAATATGCAAATTACCGTCGTATCCTGAAACTGGGAGACCCACGACTGCGGGCTCAGTTCCTACGAGTTACGTTGGTCCCGTGGGAGGTGTTGGTGCCACCCACGGGGCCGTTCGGGGGTTGTTTCGAGTTTTCACCTTCTAACGCCATGTTTTTAAGCCTAAGTCTAGAAATATATAAATTACCATAGTTCTCCCAAATCGGGAGACCCGCTGCTGTGGGGTCTGTTCCTACGAGTTACGTTGGTCCCGTGGGAGGTGTTGGTGCCACCCATGGGGCCGTTCCGGGGTTGTTTCGAGTTTTTAACTTCTAACGCCATGTTTTTAAGCCTAAGTCTAGAAATACACAAATTACCACCGTATTCTCAAATCGGGAGACCCGCGGCTGCGGGGTCAGTTCCTACGAGTTACGTTGGTCCCGTGGGTGGTGTTGGTGCCACCCACGGGGCCGTTCGCGGGCTGTTTCGAGTTTTCACCCTCTAACGTCATGTTTTTAGGCCTAAGTCTAGAAATACGTAGATTACCGTAGTACTCTCAAACAGGGAGAGCCGCGGCTGTGGGGTCAGTTCCTACGAGTTACGTTGGTCCCTTAGGAGGTGTTGGTGCCACCCACGGGGACATTCGATGGCTGTTTCGAGTTCTCACCCTCTAAGGCCATGTTTTTAAGCCTAAGTCTACAAATATGAAAATTATCGTCGTATTCTCAAATCGGGGGTCCCGCGGCTGCGGGGTCAGTTCCTACGAGTTACATTGGTCCCGTTGGAGGTGTTGGTGCCACCCACGGGGCCGTTCGGGGGCTATTTCGAGTTTTAACCCTCTAACGCCATGTTTTTAAGCCTAAGTCTAGAAATATGCAAATTACCGTTGTATTCTAAAATCGGGAGTCCCGCGGGTGTGGGGTCAGTTCCTATGAGTTACATTGGTCCCGTGAGAGGTGTTGGTGCCACCCATGGGGACGTTCGGGGGTTGTTTCGAGTTCTCACCCTCTAACGCCATGTTTTTAAGCTTAAGTCTACAAATATGTAAATTATCGTCGTATCCTCAAATCGGGAGTCCCGTGGCTGCGGGGTCAGTTCCTACGAGTTACATTGGTCCCGTGGGAGGTGTAGGTGCCACCCACTGGGCCGTTCGGGGGCTGTTTCGAGTTTTCACCCTCTAACGCCATGTTTTTAAGCCTAAGTCTATAAATATGTAAATTACCATCGTATTCTAAAACCGGGAGTCCCGCGGCTACGGGGTCAGTTCCTACGAGTTACATTGGTCCCGTGGGAGGTGTTGGTGCCACCCACGGGGCCGTTCGGGTGCTGTTTCGAGTTCTCACCCTCTAACGTCATGTTTTTAAGCCTAAGTCTAGAAATACGCAAATTACCATCGTATTCTCAAACCGGGAGACCCGCGACTGTGGGGTCAATTCCTACGAGTTACGTTGGTCCCGTGGGAGGTGTTGGTGCCACCCACGGGGCCGTTCGGGGGCTCTTTCGAGTTTTCACCTTTTAACGTCATGTTTTGCTTAAGTCTAGAAATACACAAATTACCGTCGTATACTGAAACCGGGAGACCCGCGGCTTCGGGGTCAGTTCCTACGAGTTACGTTGGTCCCGTGGGAGGTGTTGGTGCCACCCACGGGGACGTTCGGGTGCTGTTTCGAGTTCTCACCTTCTAACGTCATGTTTTTAAGCCTAAGTCTGGAAATACGCAAATTACCGTAGTAGTCTCAAACCGGGAGACCCGCGGCTGCGGGGTCAGTTCCAACGAGTTACATTGGTCCCGTGGGAGGTGTTTGTGCCACCCACGGGGCCGTTCCGGGGTTGTTTCGAGTTTTCAACTTCTAACGCCATGTTTTTAAGCCTAAGTCTAGAAATACACAAATTACCATCATATTCTCAAATCGGGAGACCCGCGGCTGCGGGGTCAGTTCCTACGAGTTACGTTGGTCCCGTGGGTGGTGTTGGTGCCACCCACGGGGCCTTTCGGGGGCTGTTTCGAGTTTTCACCCTCTAACGTCATGTTTTTAAGCCTAAGTCTAGAAATACGCAAATTACCGTAGTACTCTCAAACCAGGAGACCCGCGACTGTGGGGTCAGTTCCTACGAGTTACATTGGTCCCGTGGGAGGTGTTGGTGACACCCATGGGGACGTTTGGGGGCTATTTCGAGTTCTCATACTCTAACGCCATGTTTTTTAGCCTAAGTCTAGAAATATGCAAATTATCGTCGTATTATCAAATCGGGAGTCCCGCGACTACGGGGTCAGTTCCTACGAGTTACATTGGTCCCGTGGGAGGTGTTGGTGCCACCCACGGGGCCTTTCGGGGGCTATTTCGAGTTTTCACCATCTAACGCCATGTTTTTAAGCCTAAGTCTAGAAATATGCAAATTACCGTAGCACTCTCAAACCGAGAGACCCGCTGCTGTGGGGTCAGTTCCTACGAGTTACGTTGGTCCCGTGGGAGGTGTTGGTGCCACCCATGGGGCCGTTCCTAGGTTGTTTCAAGTTTTCACATTCTAACGCCATGTTTTTAAGCCTAAGTCTGGAAATACAAAAATTACCATCGTATTCTCAAACCGGGAGACTCGCGGCTGCTGGGTCAATTCCTACGAGTTACTTTGGTCCCGTGGGAGGCGGTGGTGCCACCCACGGGGCCGTTCAGGGGCTGTTTCGAGTTTTCACCCTCTAACATCATGTTTTTAAGCCTAAGTTCAGAAATACGCAAATTACCGTAGTACTCTCAAACCGGGAGATCCGCGGCTGCGGGGTCAGTTCCAACGAATTACGTTAGTCCCATGGGAGGTGTTGGTGCCACCCACGGGGACATCCGGGGGCTATTTCGAGTTCTCACCCTCTAAGGCCATATTTTTACGCCTAAGTCTACAAATATGCAAATTATCGTCGTATTCTCAAATCGGTGCTCCCGCGGCTGCGGGGTCAGTTCCTACGAGTTACATTGGTCCCGTGGGCGGTGTTGGTGCCACCCACGGGTCCGTTCGGGGGCTATTTCGAGTTTTCACCCTCTAACGCCATGTTTTTAAGCCTAAGTCTAGAAATATGCAAATTACCATTGTATTCTAAAATCGGGAGTCCCGCGGCTATGGGGTGAGTTCCTACGAGTTACATTGGTCCCGTGAGAGGTGTTGGTGCCTCCCATGGGGACGTTCGGGGGCTGTTTCGAGTTCTCACCCTCTAACGCCATGTTTTTAAGCTTAAGTCTACAAATATGTAAATTCTCGTCGTATTCTCAAATCGGGAGTCCCGCGGCTGCGGGGTCAGTTCCTACGAGTTACATTGGTCCCGTGGGAGGTGTAGGTGCCACCCACGGGGCCGTTCGGGGGTTGTTTCGAGTTTTCACCCTCTAACGCCATGTTTTTAAGCCTAAGTCTATAAATATGCAAATTACCATCGTATTTTAAAATCGGGAGTCCCGCGGCTACGGGGTCAGTTCCTACGAGTTACATTGGTCCCGTGGGAGGTGTTGGTGCCACCCACGGGGCCGTTCGGGTGCTGTTTCGAGTTCTCACCCTCTAACGTCATGTTTTTAAGCCCAAGTCTAGAAATATGCAAATTACCATCGTATTCTCAAACCGGGAGACCCGCGACTGTGGGGTCAGTTCCTACGAGTTACGTTGGTCCCGTCGGAGGTGTTGGTGCCACCCACGGGGCCATTCGGGGGCTGTTTCGAGTTTTCACCTTTTAACGTCATGTTTTGCTTAAGTCTAGAAATACACAAATTACCATCGTATACTGAAACCGGGAGACCCACGACTGCGGGGTCAGTTCCTACGAGTTACGTTGGTCCCGTGGGAGGTGTTGGTGCCACCCACGGGGCCGTTCGTGGGCTGTTTGGAGTTTTCACCTTCTAACGCCATGTTTTTTAGCCTAAGTCTAGAAATATAAAAATTACCGTAGTTCTCCCAAACCGAGACACCCGCTACTGTGGGGTCAGTTCCAACGAGTTATGCTGGTCTCGTGGGAGGTGTTGGGGCCACCCACGGGGACGTTCGGGGGCTGTTTCGATTTCTCACCCTCTAACGCCATGTTTTTAAACCTAAGTCTACAAATATGCAAATTATCATCGTATTCTGAAACCGGGAGACCCGCGGCTGCGGGGTCAGTTCCTACGAGTTACATTGGTCCCGTGGGAGGTGTTGGTGCCACCCACGGGAACGTTCGGGGGCTGCTTCGAGTTCTCACTCTCTAAGGCCATGTTTTTAAGCCTAAGTCTAGAAATAAGCAAATTACCGTAGTACTCTCAAACCTGGAGACCCGCGGCTGCGGGGTCAGTTCCTACGAGTTACGTTGGTCTTGTGGGAGGTGTTAGCGCCACCCACGGGGATGTTCGGGGGCTGTTTCGAGTTCTCACCCTCTAACGCCATGTTTTTTAGCTTAAGTCTACAAATATGCAAATTACCATCGTATTCTGAAACCGAGAGTCCCGCGGCTGCGGGGTCAGTTCCTACGAGTTACATTGTTCCCGTGGGAGGTGTTGGTGCCACCCATGGGGCCGTTCTGGTGCTGTTTCGAATTTTCACCTTCTAACGCCTTGTTTTTAAGCGTAATTCTAGAAATACGCAAATTACCGTTGTATTCTCAAACCGGGAGACCCGCGGCTGCAGGGTCAGTTCCTACGAGTTACGTTGGTGCCGTGGGAGGTGTTGGTGCCACCCACGGGGCCGTTCGGGGGCTGTTTCAAGTTTTCACCTTTCAACGCCATGTTTTTCTTAAGTCTAGAAATACGCAAATTACCATCGTATTCTCAAACCGGGAGACCCGCGGCTGCGGGGTCAGTTCCTACGAGTTACGTTGGTACCGTGGGAGGTGTTGGTGCCACCCACAGGGCCGTTCGGGGGCTGTTTCGAGTTTTCACCTTCTAACGCCAGGTTTTTAAGACTAAGTCTAGAAGTATGCAAATGACTATAGTACTCTCAAACCGGGAGACCCGCTGCTGTGGGGTCAGTTCCTACGAGTTACGTTGCTCCCGTGGGAGGTGTTGGTGCCACCCACGGGGCCGTTTCGGGGTTATTTCGAGTTTTCAACTTCTAACGCCATGTTTTTAAGCCTAAGTCTAGAATTATGCAAATTACCGTCGTATTCTCAAATAGAAAGACCCGCGGCTGCGGGGTCAGTTCCTACGAGTTACGTTGGTCCCGTGGAAGGTGTTGGTGCCACCCACGGGGCCGTTCGGGGGCTGTTTCGAGTTTTCACCTTTTAACGCCATGTTTTGCTTAAGTCTAGAAATACGCAAATTACCGTCGTATTCTCAAACCGGGAGACCCGTGGCTGCGGGCTCAGTTCCTACGAGTTATGTTGGTCCCATGGGAGGTGTTGGTGCCACCCACGGGGCCGTTCGGGGGCTGTTTCGAGTTTTCACCTTCTAACCCCATGTTTTTAAGCCTAAGTCTAGAAATATGCAAATTACCGTAGTTCTCCCAAACCGGGAGACCCGCTGTTGTGGGGTCTGTTCCTACGAGTTACGTTGGTCCCATGGGAGGTGTTGGTGCCACCCACGGGGCTGTTCCGGGGTTGTTTTGATTTTTCAACTTCTAACGCCATGTTTTTAAGCCTAAGTCTAGAAATACAGAAATTACCAACGTATTCTCAAATCGGGAGACCCGCGGCTGCGGGCTCAGTTCCTACGAGTTACGTTGGTCCCGTGGGTGGTGTTGGTGCCACCCACGGGGCCATTCAGGTGCTGTTTCGAGTTTTCACCCTCTAACGTCATGTTTTTAAGCCTAAGTCTAGAAATACGCAAATTACCGTAGTACTCTCAAACAAGGAGACCCGCGGCTGTGGGGTCAGTTCCTACGAGTTACGTTGGTCCCTTAGGAGGTGTTGGTGCCACCCACGGGGACGTTTGGGGGCTGTTTCGAGTTCTCACCCTCTAACGCCATGTTTTTAAGCCTAAGTCTAGAAATATGCAAATTATCGTTGTATTCTCAAACCAGGAGTCCCGCGGCTACGGGTTCAGTTCCTACGAGTTACATTGGTCCCGTGGGAGGTGTTGGTGCCACCCACGGGGCCTTTCGGGGGCTGTTTCGAGTTTTCACCATCTAACGCCATGTTTTTAAGCCTAAGTCTAGAAATATGCAAATTACCGTAGTACTCTCAAACTGAGAGACCCGCTGCTGTGGAGTCAGTTCCTACGAGTTACGTTGGTCCCGTGGGAGGTGTTGGTGCCACCTATGGGGCCGTTCCTGGGTTGTTTTGAGTTTTCACATTCTAACTCCATGTTTTTAAGCCTAAGTCTATAAATATGTAAATTACCATCGTACTCTCAAACCGGGAGACCCGCGGCTACGGGGTCAGTTCCTACGAGCTACGCTGGTCCCGTGAGAGGCGTTGGTGCCACCCACGGGGCCGTTCGGGGGCTGTTTCGAGTTTTCACCCTCTAACGTCATGTTTTTAAGCCTGAGTTCTTAAATACGCAAATTACCGTAGTACTCTCAAACCGGGACACCCGCGGCTGCGGGGTCAGTTCCAACTAGTTACGTTAGTCCCGTGGGAGGTGTTGGTGCCACCCACGGGGACGTTCGGGGGCTGTTTCGAGTTCTCACCCTCTAAGGCCATGTTTTTAAGCCTAGGTCTACAAATATGCAAATTATCGTCGTATTCTCAAATCGGGGGTCCCGCGGCTGCGGGGTCAGTTCCTACGAGTTACATTGGTCCCGTGGGAGGTGTTGGTGCCACCCACGGGGCCGTTCGGGGGCTATTTCGAGTTTTCACCCTCTAACGCCATATTTTTAAGCCTAAGTCTAGAAATATGCAAATTACCGTCGTATTCTAAAATCGGGAGTCCCGCGGCTACGGGGTCAGTTCCTACGAGTTACATTGGTCCCGTGGGAGGTGTTGGTGCCACCCACGAAGACGTTCGGGGACTGTTTTGAGTTCTCATCCTCTTACGCCATGTTTTTAACCCTAAGTCTATAAATATGCAAATTACCGTCATATTCTCAAACCAGGAGTCCCGCAGCTACGGGTTTAGTTCCTACGAGTTACGTTGATCTCGTGGGAGGTGTTGGTTCCATCCACGGGGCCGTTCTGGTGCTGTTTCGAGTTTTCACCTTTTAGCGCCATGTTTTGCTTAAGTCTAGAAATATGCAAATTACCGTCGTATTCTCAAACCGGAAGACCCGTGGCTGCGGGCTCAGTTCCTACGAGTTACGTTTGTCCCGTGGGAGGTGTTGGTGCCACCCACGGGGCCGTTCCGGGGCTGTTTCGACTTTTTACCTTTTAACGCCATGTTTTTAAGCCCAAGTCTAGAAATAAGCAAATTACTGTCGTATTCTCAAACCGGGAGACCCGCGACTGTGGGGTCAGTTTCTACGAGTTACGTTGGTCCCGTGGGAGGTGTTGGTGCCACCCACGGGGCCGTTCGGGGGCAGTTTCGAGTTTTCACCTTTTAACGCCATGTTTTGCTTAAGTCTAGAAATACGCAAATTACCGTCGTATTCTCAAACCGGGAGACCCGCGGCTGCGGGCTCAGTTCCTACGAGTTACGTTGGTCCCGTGGGAGGTGTTGGTGCCACCCACGGGGGCGTTCGGGTGCTGTTTTGTGTTTTCACCTTCTAACGCCATGTTTTTAAGCCTAAGTATAGAAATATACAAATTACCGTAGTTCTGCCAAATCGGGAGACCCGCTGCTGTGGGGTCTGTTCCTATGAGTTACGTTGGTCCCGTGGGAGTGTTGGTGCCACCCAAGGGGCCGTTCCGGGCTTGTTTCGAGTTTTCAACTTCTAACGCCATGTTTTTATGCCTAAGTCTAGAAATACACAAATTACCATCGTATTCTCAAATCGGGAGACCCGCGGCTGCGGGGTCAGTTCCTACGAGTTACGTTGGTCCCGTGGGTGGTGTTGGTGCCACCCACGGGGCCGTCCGTGGGCTGTTTCGAGTTTTCACCCTCTAACATCATGTTTTTAAGCCTAAGTCTAGAAATACGCAAATTACCGTAGTACTCTCAAACCGGGAGACCCGCGACTGTGGGGTCAGTTCCTACGAGTTACATTTGTCCCGTGGGAGGTGTTGGTGCCACCTACGGGAACATTTGGGGGCTATTTTGAGTTCTCACCCTCTAACGCCATGTTTTTAAGCCTAAGTCTAGAAATATGCAAATTATCGTCGTATTCTCAAATCGGGAGTCCCGCGACTACGGGGTCAGTTCCTACGAGTTACATTGGTCCCGTGGGAGGTGTTGGTGCCACCCACGGGGCCTTTCGGGGGCTATTTCGAGTTTTCACCATCTAACGCCATGTTTTTAAGCCTAAGTCTAGAAATATGCAAATTACCGTAGCACTCTCAAATCGAGAGACCCACTGCTGTGGGGTCAGTTCCTACAAGTTACGTTGGTCCCGTGGGAGGTGTTGGTGCCACCCATGGGGACGTTCCTGGGTTGTTTCAAGTTTTCACATTCTAACGCCATGTTTTTAAGCCTAAGTCTAAAAATATGTAAATTACCATCGTATTCTCAAATCGGGAGACCCGCGGCTGCGGGGTCAGTTCCTACGAGTTACGTTGGTCCCGTGGGAGGCGTTGGTGCCACCCACGGGGCCGTTCAGGGGCTGTTTCGAGTTTTCACCCTCTAACGTCATGTTTTTAAGCCTAAGTTCAGAAATACGCAAATTACCGTAGTACTCTCAAACCGGAAGACCCGCGGCTGCGGGGTCAGTTCCAACGAGTTACGTTAGTCCCGTGGGAGGTGTTAGTGCCACCCACGGGAACGTTCGGGGGCTGCTTCGAGTTCTCACCCTCTAAGGCCATGTTTTTAAGCCTAAGTCTATAAATATGAATATTATCGTCGTATTCTCAAACCGGGGGTCCCGCGGCTGCGGGGTCAGTTCCTACGAGTTACCTTGGTCCCGTGGGAGGTGTTGGTGCCACCCACGGGGCCGTTCGGGGGCTATTTCGAGTTTTCGCCCTCTAACGCCATGTTTTTAAGCCTAAGTCTAGAAATATTCAAATTACCATCGTATTCTAAAATCGGGAGTCCCGCGGCTGTGGGGTCAGTTCCTACGAGTTACATTGGTCCCGTGAGAGGTGTTGGTGCCACCCACGGGGACGTTCGGGGGCTGTTTCGAGTTCTCACCCTCTAACGCCATGTTTTTAAGCTTAAGTCTACAAATATGTAAATTATCGTCGTATTCTCAAATCGGGAGTCCCGCGGCTGCGGGGTCAGTTCCTAAGAGTTACATTGGTCCCGTGGGAGGTGTAGGGGCCACCCACGGGGCCGTTCGGGGGCTGTTTCGAGTTTTCACCCTCTAACGCCATGTTTTTAAGCCTAAGTCTATAAATATGTAAATTACCATCGTATTCTAAAACCGGGAGTCCCGCGGCTATGGGGTCAGTTCCTACGAGTTACATTGGTCCCGTGGGAGGTGTTGGTTCCACCCACGGGGCCGTTCGGGTTCTGTTTCGAGTTATCACCCTCTAACGCCATGTTTTTAACCCTAAGTCTATAAATATGCAAATTACCGTCGTATTATCAAATCGGGAGTCTCGCGGCTACGGGGTCAGTTCCTACGAGTTACGTTGGTCCCGTGGGAGGTGTTGGTGCCACCCACGGGGCCGTTCTGTGGCTGTTTCGAGTTTTCACCTTCTAACGCCATGTTTTGAAGCCTAAGTCTAGAAATATGCAAATTACCATCGTATTCTCAAACCGGGAGACCCGCGGGTGTGGGGTCAGTTCCTACGAGTTATGTTGGTCCCGTGGGTGGTGTTGGTGCCACCCACGGTGCCGTTCGGGGGCTGTTTCGAGTTTTCACCTTCTAACACCATGTTTTTAAGCCTAAGTCTAGAAATATGCAAATTACCGTCGTATTCTCAAACCGGTGACCCGCGGCTGCGGGGTCAGTTCCTACGAGTTACGTTGGTGCCGTGGGAGGTGTTGGTGCCACCCACGGGGACGTTAGAGTGCTGTTCTGAGTTTTCACCCTCTAACGCCATGTTTTTAACCCTAAGTCTATAAATATGCAAATTATCGTCGAATTCTCAAACCGGGAGTCCCGCGGCTCTGGAGTTAGTTCCTACGAGTTAAATTGGTCACGTGGGAGGTGTTGGTGCCACCCACGGGGCCGTTCGGGGGCTGTCACCCTCTAACACCATTTTTTTAAGCCTAAGTCTAGAAATATGCAAATTATCGTCGTATTTTCAAATCGGGAGTCTCATGGCTACGCGGTCAGTTCCTACGAGTCACATTGGTCCCGTGGGAGGTGTTGGTGCCACCCATAGGGCCGTTTGGAGGCTATTTCGGGTTTTCACCCACTAACGCCTTATTTTCAAGCTTAAGCCCTCATATTTTCAAATTATCGTCGTAATCTCAAATCGGGAGTCCCATTATCGGGTAGTCAATTCCTACGTGTTACATTGGTCTCGGGAAAGGTGCCGGTGCCTCTCACGGGACCCTACGGGTGCTGTTTCGTGGTTTCGCCATCTTCGTCTTATTTTCAATCTACATAGCAGGTATATATGGCCATATATAGCAGGTATATAGGCTCATATATGGCTGCTATATATGGGCATATATAGTAGCTATATATGAGCCTATATAACTGCTATATATGGCCATATATAGCAGTTATATAGGCTCATATATGGCTGCTATATATGGGCATATATAGCTGCTATATATGGGCATATATAGCTGCTATATATGGGCATATATAGCTGCTATATAGCTATATATAACTGCTATATATAGCTGCTATATATGGCCATATATAGCTTCTATATAGCCATATATAGCGGCTATATAGCCATATATAACCTCAATGGTGGTGTTCAGTGTATTCAATGTATCTTTGTATATTCTAGCTGTATCAGACTTGAAAGAAGAGTCCTGTGGGAGCATTTGTCAGATATCTGTACTGATGCAGCTTGGATGTTATGTGGGGACTTCAACATTATAACTGATCAGGAAGAAAAGGCTGGTGGGAATAATATTAATATTGGAGCTATGTTCGAATTCATTGAGTGAATAGAAGAAAATGGGCTAGTAGACTTGGGTTATAAAGGTACAAAATTCACATGGCACAATAAGAGAAATGGAGAGAGCAGCATTTGGTGCAGGCTTGATAGAGTTTTAATAAATCAATAGTGTATAGATTTTGGCATTAAATGGGAAGTTAACCACCTAAATCGCAGTATGTTTGATCACAGCCCCATATTATTATCAGGTAAATCAATTAACCATCAGATTCCAAAAAGCTTTATTTTCCTTAAATTTTGGACTGAGAAAGATGCATGCATCAAAATTGTGGAAGAAACCTGGAGGGAAGTGGAGTGCTCTAACCCTATAATAGCTATATCCTTGAAGATCAAAGCTATCAGAGGAAAACTTACCAGGTGGAGTAGATCCTACTATGGGCATATCTTCCAGGCTGCTAGGAATGCTGAAGACTTACTCTTGCAAGCTGAAATTACATATGAAAATGACCCCTCTGAGCTTAATAGAGAGGATCTTTCTCAGGCCACAACTTCCCATAATCATTGTCTCAAAACAGAACATGAATTCTGGTCTCAAAAAGCGAATGAGAGATGGGTTCAAGATGGGGATAGGAACACTGCTTATTTTCATAAGAGTGTTAAAAATAAGCAGAGAAGATTAGCTATTGATAAGATAAAGAAGGTTGACGGAACGTGGATTCATACAAAAGAGGAGATAAAAGCTGAAGCAATTGATCATTTTTCTACAGTTTTTCGAACAAAAGATGTTGTGAGTCCAGAAGGGGAACATGAATTGCTTAGACATATTCCAAAAACCATAAGTGAATACATGAACAAAGAATTGATAGTTTGGCCAGAAATGGAGGAGGTGGAACAAGCTATAAAAGGTCTAAATGCTTCCAGCAGTCCAGGTGTCGATGGCTTCCCTGGTTACTTCTTTAGTTTTTTTTGGGATATTATAAAATTTGATGTGTTGAAGGCAGTCCATAGTTTCTTTGCAGGCTCTATCCTCCTAAAAATTTCAACAACTACAAAAATTGCGTTGATCCCAAAGACTTTAAACCCTCAATCGTTTAATGAGTTCAGACCTATAAGTATGCAAAACTTTGTCAATAAAATCTTCTCAAAAATTTTAAATGACAGACTTTTAAAGTTTTTGAATCAAATCATCTCTCCAGTTCAATTAGGCTTCATCAAAGGCAGGTTCATTACAGAAAATGTTTTGTTGGCTCAAGAATGTCTCTCTCGTCTACATCACAAGAATTTTGGAAGCAATATCATCCTTAAATTGGACATGACTAAGGCATATGATAGGGTCTCTTGGTTGTTCCTTATAAAGGTTATGAGAAGAATGGGGTTCTGCGAGATATGGCTGGATTATATCTGGAGGATTATCTCTAATACATGGTTTACTATAATGATCAATGGAGAGAAATCTGGATTTTTTAAATCTTCTTAAGGCTTAAGGCAAGGGTACCCTTTATCCCCTAGCCTATTCATTATGATGGCAGATGTCCTATATAAAAACCTTGAATTCTTGCTGCCTAATTCAAATTATGTGGGGTATAAAATGCCAATTGGCAGCCCTAGATTTAATCATTTGTCTTTTGCAGATGACATTATCATTTTTAGCTCTGGCTCTTTGAAGGAAGTGAAGAATATTATGAGGGTGTTAAGATTCTATGAACAGGTGTCTGGGCAATTAATCAATACAAGTAAGAGCAATGTCATGGCTTCGAAGCATATTAGCCTCAGAGCTCTCAATAAAATTAAGGAAGTTTCTGGAATGCAATTGAAGTCTGATCCTATAAAGTACCTAGGCTGCCCTATATACGGTGGAAGGAAAAAGAGTAACTATTTTATAAAGATGGTTCAGAATATAAAGAATAGAATTCAAGGTTGGAAGTCTAAATGTTTGAGCCTTGGAGGTAAGATTGTTCTCATTAACTCAGTGCTCTCTTCAATGTATTTGTACAACCTATCTGCCTTGAATCCTCCAAAAGCGATTCTCAATAAAATTTCTGCTATTATTGCAATTTTTTTTTGGAGCAATAGCTTTAGGGAGTCTAGGCATCATTGGTGTGGCTGGGGGAAAATTGCTAAGCCCATAACTGAAGGTGGTTTGGGTATCAGACATATATATGATGTACATTCTGCCCTTAGTATGAAGTTATGGTGGAATTTTAGACAACAAATATCTATTTGGGAAAAATTCATGATGGCAGCTTATTGTAGGAATCAACATCCTTGTTCAGCTCCTATGAGAGGGTCAGCTCAGACTTGGAATCGTATGTGTTATGTGAGGGACAAAGCTGAAGATCACATGATTTGGGCTATTGGAGAGGGAAATATCAATATAGCCAAGGATAACTGGGGTGTTCCTGAATGTAAGCTATCAAATGAGGCAGAAGCTGGTCAGATTAAAGAATTCTGGAACCAAGGCCAAAAATGGGAAAAAAAGAAGTTAGAGAAGGTCTTCAACGCTTCTATCAATTATAAAGTGTTGAAATTCGAAGAAATTATGCCAAATTCCACTAATACTCTGATTTGGAAACCTTCAATTACAAGATCCTTCTCTATAACCTCTGCTTGGAACATTTGCAGACAGTCAAGTAAAGGTCTACTATTAGTGGATAAATGGAGTCTCCCATCTATCAGACATGTCTAGCGGGTATTGGTGTTCTATTTTGTCATTAGGGGGTCTAAGTCTCTTCTTAATTTGCTCCCTATATTATGGCTATGTAAGGGATCTATTCTATAAAGATCCTCATTTATGTTTTCTTCTCTTATCAAATTTTGTTTTCTCATCGGATGTAAGACATTTAGAAGAGGCAAGGTCTTCTAAATATTGAAAATAAAAAAAAATTAAAAAAAATTAAAAAAAATTAAAAAAAAATTTGCCAGTGTGTTATGTTCTACCTAGCTGCCTAACTGAATCGATCCATTAGTGGTCCGCATAGCTTCCTAATTGATTAATTGTTCTGCATTTTGCGGGTTTTGGTATATAGTTGCATACAAAAATTATTGGTATATAACTAATAAATTTTCTCCTTTATTGACTGGATTTAGTGGTTGATCTATGGTCCTTATTAAGTGAAAATATTTTCACTTAATATTAGTTCTGATCACAGAAGTTGTTCATCATCTTAACAAAAGTTGATTTGATCACAGTCCACTGATAATGCAGATTACCATTACAGTTGATCTTATCCATAAGGCCTTCAAATTCCAGCATAAGTGGATTCAGGATTCATCATTTTTGGAGATTATTTCAAATTGCTGTTGGTTTTCAGTTTGATTTTAAGTACTACCTTATTTTGAAACGTATGCACATTTATGTAAAGATGTTTTTACCACACTTAGTTTAAGTTATACTTTCATCTGTCACTTCTTTTGTCTAGTATCATTGTTATCCTTCTGTTTTATGTTTAGTTTACTCTAACTTATGTAGAGTTGGATAGAACTTCGAGGATTTAGAATATTTTTAATCTTTGAAGATGCTTTTTCATTAAAATTTTTAGCTTGGTGTGTGCGGTATGTTTATCTGGTATCTATCCAGTTTGTGTGTGTTTATTGAAAATAAAGTTACAGATTGCCATTCAAATAAAGTTTTATAGTTGGTCATGACTTATTATCGGGGAATACATTGTGTAATTGGGTTATTGGTTAAGATATATACTTTACTCAGTTATGTGCGTGCATATAAAACTTATGCATAATCTAATATCTGCTATGTCCCTTTCTAAAGTTGTCATTGAAAGGATGCATAATCTAATGGCAAAGTGTTTTTAAAGTTCAAATTATGGGAAGAATAGGCATCGATGGTGTAAATGGGAGGACATTACAAGGCCTACAAATGGAGGTGGTCTGGGAGTCAGGAACTTCCATATATATAGAGAGGGCAACCAGGTGGCGGACTTTTTAGCGAAAATGGGAAGTAAAGAAGGGATTAACCGTTTTTCACCCTCTAACGCCTTATTGTCAAGCTTAAGTCCTCGTATTTTCAAATTATCATCGTATTCTCAAACCAAGAGTCCCGTGATCACGTGATCAGTTCGTACGTGTTATATTGGTCCCGTGAGAGGTGTTGGTGCCTCTCACGGGACCGTACGGGGGCTATTTCGTGGTTTCCCCCTCTAACGCCTTATTTTTAAGCTTAAGTCCTAATATTTTCAAATTATCATTGTATTCTCAAACCGAGAGTCCCATGATCGTGCGGTCAGTTCCTACGAGTTACATTGGTCCCGTGAGAAGTGTTAGTGCCTCTTCAGGGGCGTAGGGGGGCTGTTTCGGGTTTTCACCCACTAACGCCATGTTTTTAAGCCTAAGTCTAGAAATATTCAAATTACTGTCATATTCTCAAACCGGGAGTCCCATGGTTGCGCGGTCAGTTCCTACGAGTTACATTAGTCCCGTGCGAGGTGCTGGTGCACTCACGGGGCCGTTCGGGGGCTATTTCGGGTTTTCACCCACTAACGCCTTGTTTTTAAGCCTAAGTCTAAAAATATACAAATATTCATCGTATTCTCAAATCGGGGGTCGCGTGATCGTGCGGTCAGTTCCTATGAGTTGCATTGGTCCCGTGCGAGCTGTTGGTGCTACTCACGGGGCTGTTCGGGGGCTATTTCAGCTTTTCACCCTCTAACGCTATGTTTTTAAGCCCAAGTCCAGAAATATTGAAATTATCATCATATTCTCAAACCGTGGGTCCCGTGATCACGCGGTCAGTTTCTACGAGTTACATTGATCCCGTGCGAGGTGTTGGTTCCATTCACGGGGCCGTTTGGGGGTTGTTTCGGCTTTTCACCCACTAACACAATGTTTTGTAGCTTAAGTCCTCATATTTTTAAATTATCGTCGTATTCTCAAACCGGGAGTCCAGTTATCGCGCGGTCAGTTCCTACGTGTTACATTGGTCCCGTAAGAGGTGTTGGTTCCTCTCATGAGACCGTATGGGAGCTGTTTCGAGTTTTCACCCTCTAACGCCTTGTTTTTAAGCTTAAGTCCTCATAATTATCCCGTATTCGTTCTAATTATCCGATACTCCTTCTAACATACTATCCGACAACAAGCCAACAACCAATAGTTATTCAACAACTAAACCAAACAAAACCAATAATTATCCCGTACTCCTTCTATCATCTAAAATATTTAATAGATAATGTATATCAATTATATATCTACTTTAGTTAAAGTAAAGAGTACCTGGTGTGTAATAAAGAACTGGTATGTAATGAAGAAATGGTATGTAATTGGTTAGATCTGCAATACGTAAACAATGTGTTATGAAGAAGGGGTATGTAAAATTAAAGAAAGTACCTCACAAAATCACTGAAGAATTAGATATGCTGCCTATAATATGTCGTCGATTTACATATGACGCGGATTTATTCCCCCATTTTAACATCGCAATTCGAACGAACATTAGCAACCTGCTGCCTATAATATGTAAAGAAAAGTACACAAAGGCAAAGGAGAACAAAAATTTATAATATCAACCCGGTGCCTATAATATCAATGTAGTTGTGATTATTACGCCGCCATTTTAAGCCTTTAAAATACATATCCAATCAAGTTGATCACAACAAATCTCAAAATAAAATAGAACTGTATAAAATCAACAGAATTATGGTATACATGTCAAGTTAAAATATGAATGAACGGAATCAAGTTGCCTTTGTTCCATGTCAAGTTGTAGCCTCCTAATATCTTGACGTAAACGTCAAAAAATGCACATTAATCGCAAGATAAGTGATATACTTTTTATAGGCAAATCAAGAACACACCCAACAAATTTAATAACATGTACACTTATCGACACTAGTATCAATTCAATAAATCCAACATAGTATCCAACAACCAAGCCAACAATATCTCACTATAATAATTTGCACACGTGTTTGCGACTAGTATGTCAAAAAAAATTCATTTAATTATATTTTGTCAAAAAAAAATCACGACATGCATATAACCCCCAATATAATATGATGACATGCATATAACCCACAACAAGGTGGATGTAATTTTTTTTACTTATTAAAATTCTATTTAATTACATTTTGTCAAAAAAAATATAATGTCTAGGGTTTTGAATAATATTTTGTCAAAAAAATACACACACATACAATCTAGGGTTTATTGACATAATTTATACATACACACACATACAATCTACGATTTATTGACATAATCTATACATACACACACATACAATCTAGGGTTTTCTAAACCCTAATGTTTTTTTGCCATAAATCTATACATACACACACATACAATCTATACATACACACTCATACAATCTAGGGTCTATTGACATAAAAAATAATTTATTTGTTCATAGTTACATACATAAACACACATATACACATAAATATATGCATACACACATATATAAACATAAATTTATACATAAACACACATACAAACAAGAATAATAACCCAAATAGAAATTGATTTTAATGGCCTACAATCAGTTTTGGGGGGTGACGGCTTATGCTAGCACAAATACACGCATACCTTTCAAAACTCATCAAATCGAAATGCACACAGCTCCCACAAATCATCAAATCGAAATGAACACACACATATACACACATACCTTTCAAAAATCTTAGCAAAGAAATAGAATCGTAAAAATCGCCCTAAACCCTCTTTGACGAAATCGCAAACACCCAAATAGGAAATGCGACTGAGATAAGCGGCTTTTTTTTAATGGCTATATCTGGTCACGGCCTAAAGCCGTGACCCACCAGTGCAACCCATTAGTTCTCCATCTGCTGAATGGTCACGGCTTAGAGCCGTGACCCCCATCCGCTACCACCATAAGGGATATCATGTGTGACCTGCTGATGCTCAAATGAGGGATGGTCACGGCCCATAGCCGTGACCCATACCAAGAAATGGTCATGGCCCCAAGCCGTGACCCTCAATCAGTGGTGCGCAACCCTTTTTCATCCACCCTAGTGCTTGAATGAGGTATGGTCACGGCCCATAGCCGTGACCCACACCCAGAAATCGTCATGTCCTTTAGCCGTGACCCTAAATGTGTGTACTTTCTTCTTCCTCATGCCATGGGTCACGGACTTGGGCCGTGACCCACCCGCGACCAAACTTGGAGGGAATTTTGGAGCGTTTTTGGCGCTAAGATGGTCACGACCCAAGTCCCTGACCACTGTGGTCACGGACTTGGTCTGTGACCACTTTCCGAGCGTCGATAATTTAGTGTGATAATAAATATGGTCACGCCAAATTTTGAGAGGGTCACGGCCCAAGTCCGCGACCAGCTGGTCGCGGACTTGGGCCGTGACCCACTGGGCGTGACCATTCGCAGGATTTGGTGTAGTGTTGGGGCATGAGTTTGGTTACTCCTGGTATGTTATGGAGAGGGTAGTCTGACATATTATGGAGGATGAAGTTGCGGTGCCACCGGTGACACCTCCTATGTTCATGAGGCGCGTGTGGGAGATGTCCGATAATGCCCGGGTGGCTATGATGATGGGAGAACCATACTCCCTATACACTGACATAGCGGTGATGTATGACTATCTGGACTTCGTCACGAGTTTACTGATGCCCCCTAGTATATATGATGTGATGCTTATCCTTAAGGGGGGTTTGATTTGGTAATTTTGGATCCTCTCATAGAGCAGGTGGTGCAGCTACATCAGTGGCGATAACGACAATATTAAGGCATTATTTTGTGCGTCTGTATACACCTAGGTGCAACCTTCGATGAGTTAATGGGGTATCTGTGCGTCTACAGCATCACCCTTATTCGATGGACCCAGAGGAGTTGAATCTTATGGAGGATGTCCTTCGACATGCGGTATGTTCTTCTTTGATTTCCTTGATTTCTCTCTTTTTCCTCATGCTTGAATGATCTAATCTTTTCCAATCTTCCTCACATAATATCAGTGTTTCGACCACTTGGTTGAAGGACATTAGGGACTGGATATCTTTGACGACTGCTCATATTCGTGAGGCAGTTTCTATCCCTTCTTGTTTGGTGTTGTCTACCTTGTTAGAGGAAGGGTCTGGATCTGGAAGTGGGGGCACATCGTCTTGTCGTAGGGGAAGAGGGTGCATCACAGGGATGGGGGATCTTATAGAGAGAGAGGTGAGAGAAAAGAGAGAGGGAGAGAGAGAAAGATGAAAATTGGGTTCAGGCTAAGTCCCGGTGTTTTTCTGCTTTCCTTAAAAATGTTAATGTAACACAACAAAATATCTTCAAATGAAGAATGAAATTTTTTGTTCATTTTCTTGGTTTAGTTATTAATGCACATGCTCTTTTTATTTTACTGTTGAGACCGTAAAAAGAATTTTGAAGATTGATTTGAGAATGATTTCATTAAAATGAGATTAGTAAAAGCATAAGTATGATGGGAATTCATAATTTCCTTAAGATAAAAATTATTTTATTGAGTTTTTATTTTTTGACAAAAGAGGAAAAAGGGAATTTTCCCAAAATAGGGGGTTGCCAATTGGCATAACCCCTATCCTACCTATCGGCATGTCAGTACACTTCAATCAATCTAAGGCATTGTGGTCTACCCCAAGCGAGTCTAGGTTGATCACTCTATGGAGCATCTGCGATACTCCATTCAGGCGGGGGAGGTTTGGGGAGTCCAGGATACAGGTGATAATGGTGTTGGTTCCTCTCGCAGTTGCGATTAGGGTTTTGTGAAGCTTCTTGTAATACGTGTGGTTTTGTGCTTTTGTGGGACTAATTGGGGGGTGATTTTTAGGAGGAGTGGGGCTTGTTATTATCTATTTTTTTAGTAGGTGTAGTGTTGGCCAGGGAAGTCGTTTGACGCCTTATACCGATGTAATCGTGCGGAAATTTTAAATAACGAAATAAATAAAATTTTGATCATCTAGTTGTGCCCGTTGATGACTTTTTGCATTTTGAATTATCTATAGTAATTTCTAAGGCATACGTAATACTTTTTTTTCATGTATATGTTAAAATGAACTTTCGTTCTTGGGGATAAGAAAAGAATAACATTTTGTGAAAATAAGGGGGCCGAGCTCATGTAAAGCAAATGAGCTGCTTACGTTCCTCTGAGGGTTTTGAAAAATTTTGAAATTCATTTTATGAGAATGTTCTTTTGAGGATCAAGCCCATGTAGTTATGGGGAGAGGAAAAGAAGATATTTTGTTAGAAGGGCGATGAGAAAAGTCATAGCGCGCCGAGATTTCGAACTAGGGGTAGAATTTCTTGAGACGGTCCAAGTCGGTGAGCATAGCGGTGCCGCTGGACACTATCTTCTCCACTATGTATGGGGCACTCCAATTGGGCTTGAATTTCCCTCTGGGGTCTCCTTCTCGGACACCGCGGTCCTTGACTCTCTTATTGAGTGATCGTGCTATATGGTGATCATACCGTTGTATGAGATAGAGATCTTTCAATATCATTTCGTCTAAGAAGGACAGCTCATCAAGACGACTTTGGTACTAGTCTTCTTCGCTTACCTCGCTTTCAAACATGATGCGCAGTGAGGGTATTTCCAGATCCATGGGTAGGACTGCCTCCGTGCCGTAGACCAGAGAGTATGGGGTAGCCCGCGTAGAGGTTCGAACTAAAGTTTGATAGCCTAAGAGGGGGTAAGGGATTCTATTGACCCAATCTCGATAACTCTCAATTATCATACTGATGATGGCTTTTAGATTTTCTTCGACTGCTCCGTTATTTTGAGGTCGATATGAAGAGGATTTATGTCTTTAAATCCCATACTCTTCGACCATTTCTGTAACTTTCGCTTCAAAATGTAACCCATTGTCTGATACCTGCTCGTGTGGAACCCCATATCGGTAGATGATATTTTTTCTTGATGATTTTGGACGCTTTCCTGGCTGTCAGAACTGCGCATAACTCGACTTCGACCCATTTGGTAAAGTAGTCAATAGAGAATAGGATGAACTCATGCCCATTGGATGCCTTCGGTGTCACTTTCCCTATGATGTCTATGCCCCATGTGGAAGATGGCTAGGGAGAAGTCATGTTGTATAATTTTCGCAGTGGAAGATGCTGTAGGTTGGAGAACTGTTGGCATTTGAGACATCTTTGAACGTAGGCTGTGCAATCCTGAACCACTGTAGTCCAGTAGTAACCCTATCGAATGATATTTTTGGCGAGCATATGACCGTTCATGTGGGATTCATATTCCATGCTGTGGATTTTCTGCATCATTTCTTCAATGTCAGCCCTTGCGATGCAGTGTAAATGGGTTCTATCGAAGTTTCTCTTAAATAGTGCTTTATCACAGACAATATACTGGGTGACCAGTTTACGTAGAGTTTCTCGGACCTTCTTTTTAGCTCCTTGGGGATACCTACCGTGTTTAAGGAGGTTCCAAATATCATAGTACCAGCAGTCAGTTATTTCGGGTTCTTCCACCGTGCAGAGCTTGATGTGGTAGCAGTGGTTTGGTTTGTCTTATTTCTAGTCAAGGAAGGGGGCCATGGTTATTCCTTCGGACATGTCAATCATGGAGGCTAAGGTGTCAAGGGCTTCATTAAGGTTATTCTTTTCTTAGGGTGGGTAGTGGAATGTGATTTCTTGGAATTTGGAAGCCAGTTCTTCAAGGTAGGCACAGAGGGTAGGAGTTTCTCGTCCTTGACTTTCCACTTCCTGAGTACTTGACCAATGATGAGGGTTGAATCTTCGTAGACATCGAGGTATCGAATTCCTTTCTTGAGGGAAACTTTGAGGCCTACCGTTCATGCCTTGTATTCAGTCATGTTGTTGGTGCAGGGAAAATTCAATTTGATGGCAATGGGAGTGTGGGAGTCATCTGGGGTAATTAAGAGGATTCCAATGCCATATCCTTTTTTGTTAGCAGTGCTATCAAAGATCATTTTCCATCGAAGATCTTCTTGGGAGGCGTAAATGATATTCTTGTTTGGGACCTTGTAAATCCAGACATCGACTTCTTCCATAGGGTAGTCAGGAAGGTAGTCAGAGATGACTCTTCCTTTCTTGGATTTTTGTGTGACATAGGTGATATCAAACTCGGCTAGAAACATTAACCAATGGGACAGATGACTCGATAGGGCGGGCTTCTTAAGTAGGTACTTGATGGGATCCATTTGGGATAGGAGTCTGACGGGGAAGGCGAGCATATAGTGCTGTAACTTTTGGGTAACCCAGACAAGAGAGACAGATTCTTTTTTCAAGGTGGTGTAGTTGACCTCATAGTCAACCAATTTTTGACTGGAAATATCTTTCTCTTTATGAGTTTCTTCAAGTTATTAGGCTAAGAAAGCCCATGATACAGTATTGGTCACAGTTAGTTATAGGAGTAAGGGAAGACTAGGATGTGGTATCATGAGCACCGACGGTCGTGTTAGGTATTACTTAATCCTATCAAATGCTTTTTGGCAAGCTTTGTTCCAGACTTTGGTTATATCCTTTTGGATGAGTTTGAAGATGGGTTCACATATGGAAGTCAATTGGCTGATAAATTGACTGATATACTGTAATTTCCCAAGGAATTCTTGGACTTCTTTCTCTGTTCGGGGAGGTGGCATCTCAAGTATGGCTTTTATCTTAGCAGGATATGATTTTATCCCTTTCTCATTGACCATGAATCCCAAGAGTTTTCCTTTAGTAAAGCTGAAGACACATTTGTGTGGGTTAAGCCGCATTCGGTACAGTTGCAGTCGTTCAAAGAATTTTCGGAGAACAGGAACATGACCCTCTCTAGTCTTGGATTTGATAATCATGTCATCTATCTAGACCTCGACTTCCTTATGTATCAGAGCATGCAGAATGGTTGTGCATCCCTTTGATAGTTAGCTCCTATATTTTTTAGACCAAATGGCTTGACAATGTAGAAAAAAGTTCCCCAAGGGGTGATAAATACGGTTTTCTATTGATGATGAGGGTGCATCTGGATTTAGTTATATCCAGCAAAACCGTCAATGAATGACTTAAGAGAATCACTGGCAGTATTGTCCATAATCATATCAATATTGGGTAGCAAGTAATTATCCTTTGAAGAGGCCTTATTCAAGTCTCGGTAGTCGACACACATGCGGACCTTCCCTCCTAATTTTATCAGGGGTACGAAATTGGCTAGCCATGTAGGATACTTGATCACACGAATGAAGCCCACATTCAGTTGCTTGACTACTTCTTTTTTTACTTTGAAAGACCATTCGGTGTAGAGCTTTCGCAGCTTCTGTTTGAGAGATTTACATTCTGGGAGAGTTAGAATCACCTGCTGTGCTATCTCAGGGTCAATTTTGGTCATATCATTATAGGACAATGGGAAGACATCCACAAATTCTTTCAGTAGCTCTTCGAGTTACGTGCGCTCATCTCATCAAGGGTAGCCCCTATCCTAATCTAACATATTTGGATACTAGAAACGAGATTAATAATAATAGTTTCATATTTATTAACTTAAACGCGGCTATATTGTTTTTATTAACCTTATTTAGATCAGTTAAGAATTGTTCATTCACAAAGTCATCATCATCAAGAGTTTGATTAGAATAAAGACAATTAATGTTAGGCACAAGAAGATGCTCAAAATCTTCGTTTATTTTACTGATAGGAAAAATAATATTGAGAGCCTCATCGATGGAGGTCTTGATTACATCAGAGTGAGAGAAAACATCTATAGGGGAAAGGGGATAAGCATCAGGGTTAGGTTGAATATCATCAGCTGGCAGAGGTTCAACATGCCAGTTGAGAAGAGGTGTATCAGCATCTTTGATGAGGTGGGATGGATTGGATGATGTAGTCCCTGAGTGGATTATGCAGATTGCCAGCCCCAGTGTTTGTAAGTCGAAAGAATCCCACTGGATCCCTGATGTCATCTATGGTCTCCTTAGTGAGTGGTTGCACATAGTGTTGGGAACATTCGGCTCCTGAGTAGCTGTCTTGAAAAAAGATTTCCATTCCTAGTTTCACCTTTTGTCTACAGGGTTATACCAAGGTTCAGGGAAGCCGCAGAAGGGGAAATATTCGTCCTCTCTGATGAATCTTCCATTTAGGTAATCTCTCGAGATAGTTCTGGCGCATTCTAACTTTTTCTTCAGTCGAGGATAACGAATCAATATGAGTTCTTCTTCTAATGATTGATATCCCAAGATATAGGTAGATAAGGCCTCCTTCAACATAATAAGTTCATTTATCCCTTGTTGTCATTGCCCTTGCCCCAGTCTGGGCATAAAGTGCATGTTTTTGAACATTTGGATTACATTGAAGTTTCCATGAGGATCATATTCTAGACAAACCCTGTCTTTGAAGTCTTTCCCTACTGGGAGTAGGAGTGGTTCGACCTGGAAGCCTGATAGCGGCATATTGTTCATCCCGTGTTGTATCTCAAGTGCTGGATCATCGGTGATAGAATTCTCAGAGCTGTCACTGTCTCCCAAGATGGTGATAACTTATCCAATGGAAAATAACTTCAATTTCTGATGAAGGGAAGAAGACAACCCTTTGATGCTGTGGAGCCATGGTCATCCAATTAGCAGATTGAAATAGGCTGGGATGTCAATGACTTTGAATTCAACAACGAGATTTATAAGGCCAGTTATATTGTAACCCAGTTTCTTCATCGATATCGGGTTACTCAGCTACCTGGCTGATCTCACATAGTATCTCCTCAAATGATATCAATCCATATAGGTTGACTATCTGACTAGTCTTCCTAGAATTTAGCTCTTCATATGAATAATTGGAATCGTCTCCCCACCCGGTGGCGACGATGTTTTCTTTCTATGAAAAGACAATAAACTCTACAACTTATATGGCCTCCTCATATAAATCTTTCCATTTGGCAAGGAAATACAAGACTAAAGGGACCAGGTTCCCTTGTCATTTCAAAGAATCAAGCAGCTCGAATATGCTACAAATATCACCAATCTGTATAAACAAATCTTCCATGATCTGGACCAGGTCATCTAGACTGACTTCATCGGCTGACACTACCCAGTTGTTTGACTCTCGGACCCACTTTAGAGATTTTAAAAATAGCCCACGGAATCTCTGACAGTCAGTGGTCATCTAGGAGGGAAATTTCAATTTGAACTCTAGGAGTAGGTTCAGCACCTCGGATAATTTCTTATCTTTACCTCCAGAACGGGTACGGACAGTGATTCATGCTCTGGTGAGGAGTGATAAGGTTTGATCGACAAGGTTGGTAGGATGTAAGAGGAATATGGGCATGCTTGGAGAGGTTTAAGAGAGTATATGGGTATGACTGGTGATTTACTTAGCATGATTTGGGTATATATGTCGAATTTCGAGTTTTCTTCTAGGAAGATGGCATTTTCATAATTCGGGAGTGGGTTATAGGTAGTGTTCGATTTAGGATTAGCTGGTGGGGCGATGATACCTCGGTCAACCAGCCTTTGGATTGTGTTTCGAAGATGGAAATAATAGTCGGTGGTATGGCCAGCAGTTTGGTGTTATTCTAAAGTGGATTTAGTAACGGACGAGGTCCAAGTGTTTGATCAAATTTCGGTTCAAAAGAGCCTGGTAGACTTTGGAGAGAGGAGCATGAAGCTCGGTATATTCCTTTTGAATTGGGTTTGGGCAACTTTCTGGTGCCCACGAAGTGGTAGGCTGAGAGATGTTGTTGATAGTAGAGACTGAGGTAGTAGAAGGATTTTCAAACTTTCTAGGAGGAAACTGTCCAGATCTTTTCTTTAGTTCAACTTCTGTCTTGGCAACACCTTCTTCGATTTCTACCCCTACTTCTCAGAGGGATTGGAAGTGAGGGTAATACTATCCTCCCATTATTGCTCAAACATGGGGTAGAAATTTTTTCTTCATAATTCTGACTTGTTCTTCTTCGGAAGGCCGATTGGTCATGGTAGTAGCTTTTTCTCTCTATCTTGCTATGAAGTTGCTGACTGATTCTCAAGGATTCTGTTTAAGTATCTCTAAGTCACGGCGGGTAACATCTAGCTCCTAATTTAACTTGTACTGTGATATAAACTCACGAGAAACGTCTTCCCAACTGCGAATTCTGGATTCTTCAAGGGATAGGAACCAACGGAGGGCATTATCTTTCAAATTCTACTGGTACATCTGAGCCATTATTTCTTCAGAAGCCCCTAAGAGAGTCATGGCTCAATGATGGCTACGGAGATGAATGATCGGGGGTCCACTGCGTCCAAATTTATCGATATTGGGCATCTTGAATTTTTTTGGTAGCCTGGCTTTAGGATAGGGAGACATGTGGGTGTAGTCCATGTAGTTCCCAGATATTCTGACCTGGTAAAATTTCTTGGTCAACATCTTGAGATCTTCGTTAACCTTGTTCATTTCTTCCTCTTTCAGATCAACAGTCGTAGGTAAATTAGCCCCGATCTGAGAAAGGTTTGGCATAGGAAGCTGGGCTAGTGGCGTCCCATTAGTATGAGGAGCACGTGTAATATGATGGTATTCTTCAAGAACCTAGATAGGCTCAGGTGCAGGTGGAAAAATGGCGCGAGGGAAAATGACCTCAGGATCTTCCAGGACAGGGACCCCGTTTCTTTTGCATCTCATGAACCTCGATTTGAAGGTTGTCAATTTGGGAGTGAGATGAGCTAGAACCGTTAACAAATCTGGATGTACATTCAACATTTGATCCCTATTCTCCATGGAAGGCGGGTGAGTCTCGGAATCGGAGGAAGTAAGGGGAGTGATAGAACTTCAGGGTGGTTTGACTGAAGACAGAAGCCAATAGGGAACCAGGCTAAGAGTATGTGATCGACTTGAGAACAGGAGAAAAATTTGGAATTTATTTTCGTATGAGAAGAAGGGAATTTTGTTACTTTTGGAAAATGAGGATTTTTTTTTTTGGAGAAGATGAAGATGCAGATGAAAATGTTTTCTCTTTTTTGTTTTGACGAAAAAGGAGGAAAAATATTTTTGGTATTTTTTATAAAAGATGGAGAAATGATTTTTTGGACACTTTTATAAAGAGCGGAGAATACGAGAGACGGGTCTCAACATGATTATTATATTTTTTAGGTTCTTACTTATGTTAAGTTCACCTAAATGCAAAATGAAATGACGGACGGGACCCGAGACTAGAAAAATTGGGTTTGCAACATATGTAAAGCTATGGTTGGACTTATATCCAGGCTCACGTGAAAATTTGGGCAGCAGGCTGACCCAAAATTTCGATAGAGTTTCGGGTCGAAACTGGCAATCTAATATGTGTGTCTTAGGCTTGACACCTATGTGCGGATATGCAGTTGGTTGGGTGAATTTGAAAGGGTGCGCCCCCTTTGGTGTGACTTCCACGATATACATCTTGCTTTTGAGGGCAATCGGTACGTTTGGACAAGCCATTTGATATGCCTGAGTGTATGTGAATTGCCTCCCTATATACCTCATGGGGACAGTACGCGTGAAAGAGAATTCAATGTACTCAATGTACATGAATGAGTTCCCTATTATATACCTCCCATCATGACTTCAGTCAAGTGGTACATTGCGGGGGAACCGTTCGATATACGTCGAAGGTACTTGGCCAATGGAAGGTTAGAGTCATATTGCTTTGGCTAACTGCGATATGCCGGACCAGCGCACATCACGAAGTGACTCTCCAGTTTTGGGACAAAATTTGGTCAATACCAATGCTCTTTGATGATGTCATGTGAATCATGCATGATTATCTTATTAATATCTTATAGAGAGAATATCTTTTTCATGATCATGCCAAACAGGGAGCAAAGTACAAGTACTAATAGTAAAGCCATACCAAGCATGGGTAAATGATGTATGAGTGATGTGTAACTATTTACAAGTGAGTGTGTGATAAATGAGCATGGATATATATAAGTGGAGGTGTGTGTTGGTGACACCTAAGCATGGATTTCTATCTGATGTGTGCAACATGTGGATATACGTGATCCTAGGTGCATAAGGTGTGAAGTGTACATGGAGATTCTTCTACAAGTGCGTGAGTAGTAGCATAATCATAAGGCACACATGAATAATAAAGGGGAACATGCAAATTGAGGAATATATAAGGAAAGAAAACACCCATGTAAACAGAGTCTAGACCTCTTAAACATAATCCCCAGCGGAGACACCACTATGGCCATCCCGGTCGGCGTGGGCGTTTGTTCCCTGGGGGGAGGAAGGAGGAGGATCCCCCGAGGAAGAACTGCATCGCGATCTTGCACCCTTATCTTTGAAAAGGGGCTTTGGTCGTCGTCAGTGTGGGGTGAATGTTAAGAGATAGAGTCGCCAACCTATTTTTCTCAAAACAGGTAAAAGAATATGTTACCACTCTAAGAGAGAGACATCAAGGAGAAATTGATGCATATAAAACCAATATATTGGAAGTCCGGGGGTTAAGTTACGGAATGGGAGGGTGTTAGGCACCCATCCCGCTCTTTCGGTCTCTTATGGGGAAATGTTTATATTTTCCTTTATCTCTGTGAAGTGTGTGCATGTGTTTATATAATGGATACTAGAATCGTTCGACCCATACCATAGAAAAGGTAGGTTGAGGACATCCACTGGAATATTCCCAAAATAATAATAAATGTAGAAGATAAAATATGAGCGTTCATCGTGATATTGATCGTTCTTGGGAAACGATAATATATGTGGGATGAGATGAAAATAAGCATGTTATATATATATGTATGATAATTATGAAAATGGGGGATTTTGAGAAATTTGGAAAATAAGAGAAGTTGGAAAATTGGAAAATTGGACTCGAGTCTCGAATTTTTATCCAGGACGCGTACATAGCCTATAAAGGCATCAAAGTCCACGTAGTTCGAATGTAGAATAGGGGTGGATCTTATCCCATAAATTCGAACGGAATTTTATTATGTGTGTATGTGTAGACAATATATTTTTAGGTTTTGGAAAAAGTGTGATGGATAATTCCGTTTGAAATTTATGGGTGTAACCCTCTTTGATTTGTTTTTGGGGTTTTCTATGAAAAATAAAGTATGTGCAATATACTAATAAAAGCGCAGGTGTAAATGGGTATGCGCTAAAATAAAACTAGATTAAAGGAATTTATGCAACAAATAAGAGATTTAAAAGAGAAGGAGAAGGAATTGGACCTCCTTGGAGCTTGATCTTGAATCTTGGATGTACTCCTTTGAATGTTGATGGATGTTGATGAGAGTGAAGGATATTTGCCAAATTGGGTATGAAAAGGATGGGTATTTAGGCTTGAATGGAACTTCTCGTATGGAACTTCGCTGATTTCAAGAGAATGTTACTGAGATCATTGCTGCTGATGGGTTTGCCATGTCTCTTGGGAATGAGGTCATGGCCCTTATTTAAAGGGGAACAGGGGTTTTTGAATTTCCTAGCCAAGGGGTGCCTATCGACAGGTTACCCTTGACTCTGTGCCGATAGGCAGGGTTCAGGACCTGCCAATTGGTAGTCCCGCGTGGAATTTTCTGGAAAAATGACCCTAGAGCACAAATCGTTGATCAGAATCGTGTACGGGGTATACCGCTAGGAAGTCATTTCAGATACCTTTAAGTGTCCTTGGACCACTCCTGAGTTTGGGAGTTGACTTTGGGGAAAATGTGGCTCGAAAGAGCACGTCGGTACTTTGGACGGGAGATCCACAGACGCAAATGGATCGTTCATTCGTATGGTAAGTTAGAATCATGCATGGGGTGGAATGTTGGAAAGGTTAGGATATGTACTTAAACATTAAAAAGAGTTTCACTTGATTCGGAAAGTTGACCTTGGTCAACCAGAGCTCGAAAGTTCCCGGTAACCTCCCAGAGCAAAACAAATTGCTCATCCTACCGTAGGGTAGAATCGCACACGGGGTAAATCTTTAGAAAGAGTATTCAGTGCATTTCGAATATTCATTCACTCTCATTTGAGTTGAAGAGTTAACTTTGGTCAAATAGATCCTGGGAGTGTCCGGTGGCCTCCAGATCGATTTTCAAGGGAAAACTGATCGTTCATCCGAATGGTTATGCTATTTCATGTATGGGGAGGACCATTGGTAAGGGTTTTTAGTGCCCTTAAAATATTCAATGAGCTTTCACCCTAATGGTGAAGTCGATTAGGGTTAACTCGGGGCTCGGGAGCTCCCGATGGCCCCTGAATCAATTTTTGAAAGTGAAATAGTCTGTTCGTCTGAATCGTTATGCCGATTAGAGCATGGGACGGACCATTGGAAAGCTTATTCATGTCCCTTCAAAGATTCGAAGATCTTTTACTCTAATGAAAGAGTTGACTGGAGTCGAATGGGGCCCGAGGAAGCCCGATGGTCTCTAGATCGATACTCGGAGTGCGACTTAGATTTACGGTGGAAAGGGGGAGTGCTAGGGGTTTAATAGGAGACTTAGGGGGTCCTAGAATGTGGTGTGTACAGGCTTATAAACAAGTCGTTAAAGGATGAAACCCCAAATTAGCCACTAAACGATCCCATAAGAGGCATGAACACCTCGCACGGGACGACTGTAACTCAAAGGAACTGATCGCGTAGTCACGGAACTCCCAGTATGAGAATATGATCATAATTTTAAAATATCTAGATTGGGATGAAAAATAAGTCGTTAAAGGGTGAAAACCAAAATTAGCCCCCAAACGACCCCGAAAGAGGCATGTAAACCTCGTATGGGACCAATGTAACTCGCAGGAATAGAACGCGTACTCACGGGTATCTCGATCTGAGAATATGATGATAATTTGAAAATTTCGTAGTTAGGATTTAAAAATAATCCGTTAAATGGTGAAAATTCAAACCATCCCCCAAACGGCCCCGTAAAAAAGAATGGACACCTCGTACGGGACCAATATAAATCGTTTGGACTGACCGCGTAGTCACGAGTATCTTGGTTTGAGAATATGATGATAATTTGAAAATATCTTAATTGGGCTTTAAAAATAAGTCGTTAAAGGGTGAAAATCCAAACCAACACCCAAACGGACCATTAAGAGGCATGAAAAGCTCTCATGGGACCAATGTATCTCGTACGGACTGATCGCATAGTTTCAGATTTCTCGATTGTATATTATGATGATAATTTGAAAATCTCTAGATTCGGCTTAAAAACTAGTCGTTGAAGGGTAAAACCCCAAATCGGGACCTAAACAGTCCCGTAAGAGGCATGGACACATCTCACGGGACCAATGTAACTCGTTGGAATTGACCATATAGTCACATGACTTCCAATTTGAGAATAGGATGATAATTTGAAAATATCTAGATTAGGCTTAAAAATAAGAGGTTAAAGGGTAAAAATCCCAATCATCCCCCAAACAAGCCCGCAAGAGGGATGAACACCGCGCATGGGACCGATGTTACACATAGGATTTGATCAGGTAGTCACGGGTCACCTAGTTTTAGAGTAAGGCGATAATTTGAAAATATATAGATTAGTCTTAAAAATAAGCCGTTAAAGGGTGAAAACCCAAACCAACCCCTAAACGACCTCTTAAGAGGCATGAACACCTCGTAAGGGATAAATATAACTCGTTGGGACTGACCGCTTAGTCACGGATCTCTTGATTTGAGAATATGAGAATAATTTGAAAATATCTAGATTAGGCTTTAAAAATAAGCCGTTAAAGGGTGAAAATCCAAACCAACCACCAAACGGCCCTATGAGAGGCATAAACACCTCACGTGGGACCAATTTAACTCACAGGGACTAATCGTATAGTTCTGGGTCTCTCATTTTGAGAAGATGATGATAATTTGAAAATATCTAAATTAGACTTAAAAACAAGCTATTAAAGGGTGAAAGTCCAAATTAGCCCCAAACGGCCCTGTGAGAGGCATGAATGCCTCGTACAGGACCAAAGTAACCCGTTGGGACTGATCGCATATTCATGTGCCTCTTGGTGTCTGCTGTTTTGAGGATATGATGATAATTTAAAAATATCTAGATTGGGCTTTAAAAATAAGTCATTAAAGGGTGAAAGCCCAAATCAACCACCAAACAGCCCTGTAAGAGGCATGAACACGTCGCACGAGACCAATGTAACTCGTACAAACTGACCATGCAGTCTCGAATCTTTCGATTTTAGAGTATGATGATAATTTGAAATTGTCTAGATTAGTCTTAAAAACTAGTCGTTAAAGGGTGAAAACCCAAACGGTCCCATGAGATGCATGGGCACATTGCAGGAACCAATGTAACTCATAGGAATGACCGCATAGTCACGGGTCTTCTGGTTTGAGAATTTGATGATAATTTGAAAATATCTAGATTAGGCTTAAAAACATGTCGTTTGAGGGTGAAAACTCAAGCCAACCACCAAGCGGCCCCGTAAGAGGCACTAACACCACGCATGGGACTAATATAAATCATAGGAACTGACCATGTAGTCACGAGACTTTCGTTTTGAGAATATAATAACAATTATAGCTTATCTATGCAATTTTTCATCTTGAATAAGATTTTTTTTTAAAATTACTTGGTTACTATTATCATCCCTTTTTGTATCCCCTTTTTTTTCAGGATAACAATTTATCGTTAGCTTTTATCCACACAGAACACACGAAGAAGTCAATAGTTTACAATAAGGGGATTATTTATTTAATGTTGATAATATTCAGGAATCTATTTTTTGTGTTAAGGTTGTGCGGGCTTTTGTTGTTTTATTGTAAACTTTTATGGTTGTGCCGACTTTTGTAATTTTATTATCATATTTTATGGTCATGCGGGCTTTACATTACGCATGTTTTATAGTAACAGGTTTTAGAATGTCTATGACACCCCGACTAATTAAATACCGTGTAGCTGCTCCTTTATTAAATTAATATAAAATGCCAAGTTGGTTCAGTTAATAGCATCACTGTCGAAAACATTTTAATGATTACTAACCACCTAGTATTTAAAAAATGAGTTGCCAAATTTTAAGTTAACTCTGATTAACATGCAATAAGTGAAATGTAAAGGATAACATAACCATTCACAATAAAGTCCAACTATAGTAAATCAATAAGTAAAAATGAGTCTAGAGGAAATACTCCTCACAACAATCCCAATATGGAGAGAAAATAAAACAAGTCTGCATCCTGAATTAATTACAACCCAAAAGTCTGAATAACTGAAATAAATGAAATGTCTCTAAAAGAAATGGGCGACATGCCCTACAACTGAAGAAATTTGAATATAGAATCAAGGTAGATGAAGCGTCTACTAGCAAGGTCCTGTAACTTCCACAACAGCTGCAGCTCGTCACCTGACTGGAAAAACTATGCATGGTGTCCTTGTGGCTGGGCAGCTAAAAAGGTTTTTACAAAAAAGTAGATTTCAAAGCAAACGGGTCAGAGTCCGAAAGTGGAGAGTATTTTAAAAACAACAAGTGTTTTAATAACATTAAAACAATGAATGCAAAGTACATGTTAGGACGTGTTCTCACATGAAATACTCACCTCCCGGCTACTTGTGCACTCCTAACGTACCATACCCATACAAGTGTTTCTCATATCTAAATAGACCCAAAACAAATACTGTCCTTTCTACTCGATTAGTACTATAAGTCCCAACGTTATCAATTTAATAGAGAGCTTTACTTAAATTTCAAATTCCAAAGTATTTGTAATATAATTTACCAAAAGTTATCTCCCATTTTATATTCTCAATGCGTTACTATAATGATTCTTACATTCAAACATAACAATTCTTTTCATTTAACCGTATATTCTTCACATCATAAATATACAACACAAGCACCCCGAGGCTAAGCTGCGGTGCACACATACTCTGCTATCCATCCCGGTACATCACGTACATAAGGATCACAAATTCCGAATCTCTTAGGAATTGTTAGAATAAGCACAACACACGAAAATGGAGGCGAACATAATTCAACATATCCATGGGTCACGTACATACCTACGCTCCATAGTCAGCTGACTTATTAACTCACAAATAAGTCATTCTCTTGAACTATGTCCTTTAGGTACCACTCTAAATTCGGGCACACAAGGAGTAGATGGCCATAAGAGAACGTAAACCTCCCGTGATAGCAAGTATGGTAGGTTTGTCATACACATAAAATCATATATGTATACTAAGCATGCACACATCTTAGTACTTAACATATTTTATTAGTGGTATACTTCTCATTCCTATACCGATACACGTATCCCCGGTTTATATATATACATCATCCATTATCCTCACGACGTAATTTGTTACTCACGTTCTAACCCATAACTATCATTTGGTTCAAACCACACTTCTACGTTTTACTCCTCAAAATATTCCAAATATCCCAACTATATCATTTAGTCATCAAGGAATTGTCATCTCTACAATTAAACAAGGTTACGAAACACTAGAAGTCAAATCAGGTCAAAAAGACAAAACTCTCAACTCGTTAGAAGTCTCGTTCGAATGAGGTTGTTCGAACGAGAGTTCGTTCGAACGAAGTGGGCATCTAACGAGATCTCGTTCGAACGAAAGGCATCGAACGAACATCCCTCTCGTTAGAAGGCAAACTGTCAACTCGTTAGAAGCTCGTTCGAACGAGCTCGTTCGAACGACCTGGGCAGGCCTTCTAACGAGGTGACAGTTTCGAGCCCAGATTTTCTTAATTCATTTTTTTCAACTTTTCTTCACCTCTAATCTCATCTAAATGTCATTTCAATAAGGTTTCAAGGTTTATAATCATCCCTAAACATATTAAATTCGTATTACAACATTTATATGGGGTCTAATCATCCCAAACCATATCTAATCATCAAATCTTTCCAATTTTCCCCAATTTTCAAGAACATGAACCCTAGAAATTTAAAGTCTTCCATAGTTATAATTAAATCCTTTTTTGGTAATATAAAAGATGTATTTCTATCAGAATAATCACCCTAACACAATTCTACATGCAATCTCCTCATTAAAATGTAATTTTCTAGTTCCAATTCAATGGGTCTTTATCATCCTCCAAGAACAAAATAATTGTATAAATTTCCTACGCATGGAAGAAACATTCTTTGCAAATAACATAATTAAACCACTTGCCTTATGTCTTTCTCTGATTTTGATGTCGAATTGATGAATTGTTCTCTCTCTCTCTCTCTCTCTGCAGAATTCTCCTCTCTCTCTCTCTCTCTACAAGTTCTTTTTCTCCAAGGTGACAATGGTGCTTAAGGTTGCCCTAGGAAGCTCTTGAAACTAATTCCAATAACCCCCGTAGCCCATTAAGTCATTAAGTGTAGTTAGTGGGTTTAGTGGGTAAAGGTTAAATCAGATATTAATTTCTAATTTTCGTGGGTTTTAATTCCCAAAATTCCAAAATTACCAAACTACCCTTTTACGTTGCCGGTATGGCCTAAAAATGCCCCGGGACCCAAACTAAACCCCCGACTAGTGTTTTCTGACTATTTCGACCCTTCCGGACGCGTTGGCGCACTCAAAACGACCATACGGTTAATAGAAATAAAATTCACTTTTTAATTAAAATAATTATATTCCTGACGCGGCTGTCACACGCGTTCCAACAAAATTTCCAAATTGTCGTATTTCAATCTCACGACAAATTTCATAATTCAATATTCATATATAGCCATATATACTCATTTAAATCAAATACCAACTCGCATCTCGCTAGTATTTTTATCCGGATTAATTTCCAATAAATACACATTTAATTCAATTAATCCCATAAATAAAATATCATAAAAATACGGGGTATTACATAATTCCCCCCTAATAACAGAATTTCGTCCCGAAATTCAAACTAGAAAGTACCTGGTAAGAACAACTCTGGATAACGTTCGTGCATCTCATCCTCGCGCTCCCATGTGGACTCCTCGACATTATGATGTCGCCACTGAACACGCACTAACGGAACTATCTTTGACCGCAGTTTCCGCTCACTTCGGTCCAAAATAGCAATCGGCCCCTCCTCGTAGGAGCTATCAAGCTGGAGATCGATGTCCTCCAAAGCAATGTGAGAATGAGCCAAGTCGTCTCTAAGATATTTCCTTAGCGAGGAAATATGAAACACATCATGAATCCGATGCAAATGCTCCGGTAACCCAAGTCTATATGCAACAGACCCAATTCGCTCGATGATAGGGAATGGTCCCACATATCTCGGTGCCAACTTCTCCTTCTTCCCAAATCGCATAATCCCCTTCATAGGAGATACTCTGAGTAAAACCTGGTCCCCCACTTGGAACTGCCTGAAGAACCTCTTCGCATCAGCATAGCTCTTTTGCCGATCCTGAGCTACCCGAATGCGACTCCGTATCAAATCTATCCTTGCCGAAGTATCCTGAATTACTTCCGGCCCATGTAGTTTGTTGTCCCCCACCTCCAACCAACATGCTGGGTAACGACAAGGTCTACCGTACAATGCCTCAAATGGAGCCATGCCAATGGTGAACTGGTAGGAGTTGTTGTAAGCAAACTCCACCCGTGGAAGATAATGCTCCCATCCACCCCCGAAATCAATGATGCACATACGCAACATGCCCTCCAACATCTGGTTTCTACGCTCGGTTTACCCATCGGTCTGCGGGTGATACGCTGTACTCAACCGTAATTCCGTGCCCATGGCCTCCTGAAAACTCTCCCAAAACTGTGAAACAAATATCTTGTCTCTGTCAGACACGATATTTAGGGGCACACCATGAAGTCTCACTATCTCTGCAATAAAGAGCTGGGCATACTGTCCCGTAGTGTAGTCTGTCCTTACGGGTAGAAAATGAGCGACTTTGGTCAACCTGTCCACAATTACCCAAATGGAGTCATGACCTCTCTGTGACGTAGGCAACCCCATGATAAAGTCCATGGATATGCTCACCCACATCCACATCGGGACCTCTAATGGCTGTAGAAGTCCTGCCGGTCTCTGATGATCCACTTTTACCAGCTGACAAGTGGCGCATTTAGAAACAAACACGGTAATATCTCTCTTCATCCCGCTCCATCAATACTGTCGTCTCATGTCTTGGTACATTTTGTCCCCACCGGGATGTACCGCGAACCGTGAGCCATGCGACTCTGCCATCACCTCGTGTCGCAAATCCTCCCCTTCCAGAACTACGAGTCTCCCATTGAAGCGTAATCCCCCATCTGAGCTAACGGTATAGGACTCGGCTCCCTCTGTTAATAATCGAACTATCTGCTCCTGACAGAACGAGTCATCTGCTTGTGCCTTTACCACTCTCGTGACAATCTGCGGTGTAACAGTCATCACCGACATGAATGATCGGGCCACTGCATCCTGGCGTCCCAACTCCTTCCACTTTGCCTTCCACACCCCTTCCAGCTCATCTACTGGTCTACGGCTCAACGCGTCTGCTAACACGTTAGCCTTCCCCGGGTGATATTGGATATCAAATTGATAGTCCTTCACAAACTCAAGCCACCTCCGCTGTCGCATATTCAACTCCTTCTGCGTGAATAGGTACTGTAGGGACTTGTGGTCCGTGAACAATCGAAACTTCTCCCCCAAAAGGTAATGTCTTCAAATCCGAAGGGCAAATACCACTGCCGCTAACTCCAAGTCATGGGTAGGGTAATTCTTATCGTGAGGCTTAAGCTTACGGCAAGCATAAGCTATGGCCTGACTCTCCTGCTGCAGTAGACCTCCAAGTCCTTGTAAGGACGCATCGGTGTAAACAAGATACTCAACTCCCGGTCTCGGCAATGCTAACACAGGTGCTGAGGTTAACTTTTCCTTCAACTCATCGAATGCCAACTAACAGGCATCACTCCAAATGAACGGCACACCTTTACGAGTCAGATGTGTCATGGGACCTGCTATCTTCGAAAATCCCCGAATAAACCTCCTGTAGTATCCTGCTAGTCCTAAGAAACTACGGAGCTCAGTCGGTGTCGTGGGCTGTCCCCACTCCCTCACCGTGGATACCTTCCCTGGATCAACAGATATCCCCCGGTCGAAAATAATATGCCCCAAAAACTGAACCTCCTTCAGCCAAAACCCGCATTTCTCACACTTTGCATACAGCTCGTTCTGACGTAGCGTCTGCAAAACCTGCCTTAAATGCTCGGCGTGCTCCTCCTCTGTCTGGGAGTAAACCAGAATATCATCAATGAAGATAATGACGAACTGATCTAGGAACTCTCTGAAAACCCTATTCATCAAGTCCATAAACACGACTGGAGCATTGGTCAAACCAAAAGGCATATCCCGAAACTCATAGGAACCATATCTCGTTAAGAAAGCAGTCTTCGAGACGTCCTCTTCCCTGATACGCAACTGATGGTAACCAGATCGCAAATCAATCTTTGAGAAGAAAGAAGCTCCTCTCAACTGGTCGAATAATTCATCGATTCGGGGCAACGTATAATTATTCCATATCGTGACCTTATTCAACTCCCGGTAATCCACACACAATCTCAATGATCCATCCCTCTGCTTTACAAATAACACAGGGGCACCCCACGGAGAAGTACTCCTCTGGATAAACCCCTGACCCAACAACTGTTCAATCTGATCCCGTAACTCCCTCATCTCAGCTGGAGCCATACAGTAAGGTGCGCGGGCAATAGGCCGAGTGCCCGGCGTCAAATCGATCACGAAATCTATCTCTCTACTCGGAGGTAATCCAGGTATATCTTGAAATACATCGGCAAACTCTCGAACAACCGAAATCGAATCAAGTGGTATCACCACTTCCTTAGAGGTCTCCTCCTCTATATAGTACAAATGGGTGGACGATCCTCCCTCAGGATGAGGCATCGCCAGCAAAAATGTCTCCTACCCGGGAACGGCAAAGATAATACTCCTACTAAAACAGTCAATCATGGCTCGGTACGCAAATAGCCAGTCCATACCAATAATGGCATCATACTAGGTCATCTCTAACACTAACATATCAGCGGGTAAAGTAAACCTCCCGATCTCTATACCCACACCTCTACACATAAGTGAAATTATGGAACCCCTACTCAACGGTGAGTCTACACAAGTAGCGGTGCTCTCTGCAGTGTCTAACAACCCAATGGTACGTGCAAACCTCATAGCAATAAAACAGTGTGTACCCCCCGTGTCAAATAAAATGCGCCCTAAAGTCCCCTAAATAGAGAACATACCCTCAATGGTTGGTGGATCCTGTGGGGCTGCGACCTGCTGGAGCTGATACACTCTCCCATACTGAAGTTGTCCCTGCTGAACTGGGACTGCTGGAATGGGTGGTAATGCTGCCATCTGTGGTGCTGGTAGGGCGGCGGGAAACATCGACCTCTGTGGCTCGTGCCGAGCACCCTGCTGCTGCTGCTGTGGGGCCTTGCCCTTATCAGGACCCTCCGGGTGTTTATGGCCAATCTTACCACAAATGAAACACTTCCCCTGGAAGTTTCCCCCTCGCTGTCCCTGCTGACCACGGCCCTGGTGGCCGTTACCATTTCTGCCCTGGCCTTGCTGGCCCTGGTGAAACTACTGTTGTTGACCATTTTGACCCTGTTGGCCCTGATGGACGTTCGGACCCTGATGGCCCTGCCTAAAACTTCCCGGTTCGTGCCTGAAACCCCCTGATAGAGAATCTTTTAGAATCCCCCTGCTGGGAACCCTGATCACCATGCCTATACTGACCCTGAGCTAATTGTGCCCCGCTGGCACCATTTCCCACTGTCCTGCCCTGATGGCTGGACTCTCCCGATCGCTTCCCCTCTGTCAAGTGAAAGCGGTGGTCCTGGAAATGGAGCAGTGCAACGTTAACCACATCAGAGTAAGTGGCCGACGATAGATTCCCCAACAGGTGCTGACGGATCCTCCAAGTCAATCCATCTATAAACTTCTGAATCTTTTTCCCTTCTGTCGGTATCTCATCCGGGACAATGTTCAGTAAATTTGTGAATTCGGCCTCATACTCGGCCACAGTCTTACCCTCCTGCTTGAGGCTCATCAACTTCCTTCTCATCTCTGTGTGAACAGCTGATGGAAAATACTTGCGGTGAAACCGCACCCAAAACTCCTATATAGTGAGAGTATCTCTCTCCTCCACGGTGGTAATAGACTCCCACCACTGCAGTGCAGATCCCACTAGCTTAAAGGTAGCTAGTATCTGCTTCTGGACATCGGTGCACTCATACATCCTCAGGTGCCTCTGAATATCCTTCCTCCACTGACTAGATACCACAACATCGGAGCTACCTGCGAACTCTGGAGGGTGTGCTTTCTGAAAATCATCTCGAACACGTTCCCAAGCAGACGGGAACGCATGTGCCTGAACTGGCGCGGCTACTGGCGCCTGGGGTGGTGCCTGCTGTACAACGGCAAGAGAGGCATTTACCGCTTGGGCTACAATGGCTGCAACCTCGGCGGCATTCATGGTGCCCTGTACTGGAGCTGGCTGTGGCTCGGGCTGTGCATCCCTAGGAACTCGTTGCGCACGTCGTGGAGGCATCTGAAATAAGAGTAAAGTCTATAAGTTCGCAGTTATAAACTCAAAATAGCTGAAGAACGTAGAATATACAAAAGAATACAACAGTCCTAAAATATAGGGCTCTACATCAAAGAAAGCTCAGCGGAAACATAATAAGCCGTACAGATCCTAAAGGACACTAGAACCTGATGCACTGATACCACCTGTGACACCCCGACTAATTAAATACCAGGTAGCTACTCCTTTATTAAATTGATACAAAATGCCAAGTTGGTTCAGTTAATAGCATCACTGTCGAAAACATTTTAATGATTACTAACCACCTAGTATTTAAAAAGTGAGTTGCTAAATTTTAAGTTAACTCTGATTAACATGCAATAAGTGAAATGTAAAGGATAACATAACCATTCACAATAAAGTCCAACTATAGTAAATCAATAAGTAAAAATGAGTCTAGAGGAAATACTCCTCACAACAATCCCAATATGGAGATAAAATAAAACAAGTCTGCATCCTGAATTAATTACAACCCAAAAGTCTGAATAACAGAAATAAATGAAATGTCTCTAAAAGAAATGGGCGACATGCCCTACAACTGAAGAAATATGAATATAGAATCAAGGTAGATGAAGCGTCTACTAGCAAGGTCCTGTAACTTCCACAACAGCTGCAGCTCGTCGCCTGACTGGAAGAACTATGCATGGTGTCCTTGTGGCTGGGCACCTAAAAAGGTTTTTACAAAAAAGTAGATTTGAAAGCAAACGGGTCAGAGCCCAAAAGTGGAGAGTATTTTAAAAACAGCAAGTGTTTTAATAACATTAAAACAATGAATGCAAAGTACATGTTAGGACGTGTTCTCACATGAAATACTCACCTCTCGGCTACTTGTGCACTCCTAACGTACCATACCCATACAAGTATTTCTCATATCTAACTAGACCCAAAACAAATACTGTCCTTTCTACTCTATTAGTACTATAAGTCCCAACGTTATCAATTTAATAGAGATCTTTACTTAAATTTCAAATTCCAAAGTATTTGTAATATAATTTACCAAAAGTTATCTCCCATTTTATATTCTCAATGCGTTACTATAATGATTCTTACATTCAAACATAACAATTCTTTTCATTTAACCGTATATTCTTCACATCATAAATATACAATACAAGCACCCCGAGGCTAAGCTGCGGTGCACACATACTCTGCTATCCATCCCGGTACATCACGTACATAAGGATCACAAATTCCGAATCTCTCAGGAATTGTTAGAATAAGCACAACACATGAAAATGGAGGCGAACATAATTCAACATATCCATGGGTCACGTACATACCTACGCTCCATAGTCAGCTGACTTATTAACTCACAAATAAGTCATTCTCTTGAACTATGTCCTCTAGGTACCACTCTAAATCCGGGCACACAAGGAGTAGATGGCCCTAAGCGAACGTAAACCTCCTGTGATAGCAAGTATGGTAGGTATGTCATACACATAAAATCATATACGTATACTAATCATGCACACATCTTAGTACTTAACATATTTTATTAGTGGTATACTTCTCATTCCTATACCGATACACGTATCCCCGGTTTATATATATACATCATCCATTATCCTCACGACGTAATTTGTTACTCACGTTCTAACCCATAACTATCATTTGGTTCAAACCACACTTCTACGTTTTACTCCTCAAAATATTCCAAATATCCCAACTATATCGCTTAGTCATCAAGGAATTGTCATCTCTACAATTAAACAAGGTTACGAAACACTAGAAGTCAAATCAGGTCAAAAAGACCAAACTGTCAACTCGTTAGAAGTCTCGTTCGAACGAGGCTGTTCGAACGAGAGTTCGTTCGAACAAAGTGGGCATCTAACGAGATCTCGTTCGAACGAAAGGCATCGAACGAACATCCCTATCGTTAGAAGGCAAACTGTCAACTCGTTAGAAGCTCGTTCGAACGACCTGGGCAGGCCTTCTAACGAGGTGACAGTTTCGAGCCCAGATTTTCTTAATTCGTTTTTCCCAACTTTTCTTCTCCTCTAATCTCATCTAAATGTCATTCCAACAAGGTTTCAAGGTTTATAATCATCCCTAAACATATTAAATTCATATTACAACATTTGTATGGGGTCTAATCATCCCAAACCACATCTAATCATCAAATCTCTCCAATTTTCCCCAATTTTCAAGAACATGAACCCTAGAAATTTAAAGTCTTCCATAGTTATAATTAAATCCATTTTTGGTAATATAAAAGATGTATTTCTATCAGAATAATCACCCTAACACAATTCTACATGCAATCTCCTCATTAAAATGTAATTTTCTAGTTCCAATTCAATAGGTCTTTATCATCCTCCAAGAACAAAACAATTGTATAAATTTCCTACGCATGGAAGAAACATTCTTTGCAAATAACATAATTAAACCACTTGCCTTATGTCTTTCTCTGATTTTGATGTCGAATTGATGAATTGTTCTCTCTCTCTCTCTCTCTGCAGAATTCTCCTCTCTCTCTCTGTCTACAAGTTCTTTTTCTCCAAGGTGACAATGGTGGTTAAGGTTCCCTGACGAAGCTCTTGAAACTAATTCCAATAACCCCTGTAGCCCATTAAGTCATTAAGTGTAGTTAGTGGGTTTAGTGGGTAAAGGTTAAATCAGATATTAATTTCTAATTTTCGTGGGTTTTAATTCCCAAAATTCCAAAATTACCAAACTACCCTTTTACGTTGCCGGTATGGCCTAAAAATGCCCCGGGACCCAAACTAAACCCCCGACTAGTGTTTTCTGACTATTTCGACCCTTTCGGATGCGTTGGCGCCCTCAAAACGACCATACGGTTAATAGAAATAAAATTCACTTTTTAATTAAAATAATTATATTCCTGACGCGACTGTCACACGCGTCCCAACAAAATTTCCAAATTGTCGTATTTCAATCTCACGACAAATTTCATAATTCAATATTCATATATAGCCATATATACTCATTAAAATCAAATACCAACTCTCATCTCGCTAGTATTTTTATCCGGATTAATTTCCAAATAATACACATTTAATTCAATTAATCCCATAAATAAAATATCATAAAAATACGGGGTATTACAATGTCCAGGAAAAAATGGAAACTCTGTCCAATTTTTTTTGGCATGTGAACAATTAAGACATGTAATATTTTGAAGTTTGTATATACATCAGCTTATCAACAACGTGCGGGATTTGTAATTTGTGAATTTTCTTGTTTTCAAATAATTAATTTTTTTTATTTAAAAATTTGGCGCAATTCAAAACGGTTCCAAAAGTATATCAAATTTTGGCACGGTTTTGAACTGTGCCAAAAGTGTACCAAAATATACTCAATCAAGCACAATTATAAAAACTGTGCCAAAAGTGTGCCAGAAAAAATCAAATTCTAGCATGGTTTAAAAGTGTGCCAGAAGTGTTCCCGTTTGGCCAAATCTGGCACACTTTTAAACCGTGATAGAAAAAAATGGTCATTTTGGAACACCTAATTCTGTTATAGTTCAAAACTGTGCCAGATTGCTATTTTTAATGTAGTGATTTGCAATGAATTTCAATTTTTGATGAAGAGAAGATGATACCCCTTGGATACTCTGGAGCAATGGACAAACAAGAAGATGGTTGAAATATGCAGGTATAACCTGGAACTCAGTGATAGGATTGATAAGGACACCCTTATTGTGATTTTAATGGACCCCATTACCTATCGACGAGTATTATTGTAAGCACGCACAACGTTGGAAGTGGGAGTGAGATCACCAACTTTCAAAACCAAGAAATTGAAGGTTCTGAGAGGGAAGACATTCAAGGCATATCCATTATCAATAAGTGAGGGTGGTATTGTCTTTTACAATACTTCAATAGAGATATTGAGGGAATAATTATGGTCAGGGACAATCTTGGGTATCTCTGCTTCGAAAAAGGAGAGATGTCTGGAAGAGGTAAAGTATTTGACCATGTCTACGGCTTCTTCGGGAGTAGTGGAAGAAGATATTGTAGGCCCGGTGAGGAGTCTTATCATAGCATTCTGAAGAAGGTAGAGGACATGAAAAGCCCCTATAAGGTGAGGTTGGCTTGGGTTTTCTTGATCTGGACAAGTACATTACTTTCTTCGATGGTCATCTCTGGCATGGGAAGTTCTTCGACAACTCCTTTTCCTTTATCTTTCTCGTTCACATGAGGAATTGGATCTTTGAAGTGTCTCCCTGATTTGGTTATGTGATTTATTGAGATGGGGAAGAATAGGTGAGAGTGCGCCAGCAATCCATGATTAACTTGTGTAATTAATTTCCAATTTTTAGCCAAAAAATCCTGACTCTTGCAACCAGATTGTGACAGACTAAATAAATCAAACCAAGCATGCAAAGTTAATCACAAAATGTGGGAAAATCCACCAAAGGGGCAAAACCATTTATTTCACTATAATATGTAACGACTTATAACCACAACAAAATACAATTTTGAAGCACGAATACCAGTAGGCGTCGATTTGTCATCGGTGGCGTTTGTCAGCAAGAGGTCCCGCAAGAACTCCAATTTGAGCAGCGAAAAAGACCCTTCCTTTCCACAAGGTTACTCTGAGATGAGTAGACCAATTTTATCTAGGGTTTAAAGATTCAAGCAAACGTTTGGGAAGGATTTATGAATCAAAAAGGCTTTAAACCTTAAAAAACGATGTATGTTTCTGGGCAGAATAATTGCAGAAACGTTAGTGCCAAAAGACTTTGAAAAGAATGTAGAATGGCACTGCTTTAAATACAAAAATTGAGGCAGTGCGTCGCTTGAACGAAGTATAGGTGTCGCTTGAACGACGGGACACGTCGCTCGAACCACTTCGCACGAGATGTCTATGTCACGCGAACGACGATCCAATCTCGCTCGAATGACATCAACGAGATTTTTTCTTCGCTTCTACACTTAGAAAAAATTCATATTGCGAAGTAAAAACGTTGCAGCGCCATAAAAATATTTTTTAAAAATTTCCCAAATAGTTATATAAATAGTAAACACTCCAAATAAATTATTTTACCATAATCGTGACTGGAGTAGTGGGAACGGTTGAAGAGTATGTTGTATGTTGCATGATGCACGTATGAAGATGATGAATGCGTCGACTCGGATCAAGGCTATCGTGTATGATCGTGTTGACGTGCCAAATGTAGCAGTATCATACATACTAACGATGATCTAGGACTGAAAGAAAATTCCTAGATTTGAACTCAGATATTTATAAAATCATGTCCTTACACATCCCCCCTATGTTTATGTCGATATATACATGAAAATTCCGAATTATTCTACCCTAATTAAAACTAATTGACATACAATTTAATATCCCCATTAAACCCAAAATTGGAAATACTAAATGACATGTCTTCGAACAAACTTCAATATCTTTAAATATGCAACTCTTCAATCTTTCTTTGTCATGATCAGGGTGTGAAAAAATAATCGTCAATTCAGTACATACACACAAGAGACGATAAATAATACCCGTGACGTGCAACATTCTGAAAGATAATGATAAGCAATGGTAAGTAGCAATTTATGCTCAAGCAAATCACTATAAATTAAACAAAATTCCCCCCCATAATTTGTTTCCCCCCTTTTTTATTATGTTCTCGAATAGACAAATATGAAGAACATAAATCAAAAGCAAATGGAGAATTTTACAAGGTAATCAAACTTTCTCTTTTTTAAATTTTCAATTTTTTCCTTACAAAATATACAACAAAAAATCACATCATGAAAGAGCACAAAAACAACCAAGTCGGTGATCGCGAAAATGTAGGGATGTGAACAAATTCGATAGGAAAGTTAATACATACAACCATAACATATGTGCATGATGAATGTTGGATATTCCTAACAAATGAACTCAAGACCTTCCTTAGGTGTAAAAATTATGTAATTAAAAGAAATTGAATCAATCAAATCAACAAATCAAAGCTTAAAGTGATTTCCACACCAATAACGTCCAAAACGTTGTAACATTTTTTCATGACTTTCCAGGATGTGCAAACCCGTTTTTTATTTCTTTCCATCCAAACTCCCTCATAAATAATTATACATTATATTTTTCTTTTGAGGTGATGAAACGTAAAACTATTGGCCCCTTTGGTTTGGCATATTTTCTTTTTATTGGCAATTAATTTTTTGGGACTCTTTTCAAACAGTGGCTTTCACGACAAGTAAATTTTGAACTCTTCCAGCCCTTTTCCATGATTCACTCATCATATTTTGTTTCAATTAAATCCTCATGGTAAACAGTTCTTACATGGACTACTATCTTGTCAAGTTTTATCACATTTTGGTCGATGTATGGACATAATTGAGATGGAAACACTCAAGCCAATATGTGATAGATGAGCACAATACTCAAATAATACCATGCATGTATGCAATAAACGAGATAAGGAGCCAAACATCTAGAAGATATCACTAATCACATCTCAAAGACTCCAAACAATGTAAAGCACATGGATGAAATGATGTAGCATCTTAAATCACTATCAAACAGTCACATGGAATATGGAATGAAGTCGTGACTATGGCTATCTTAAATGTTCATCCATAAATGGTGTAAACGAAATACAAAAGTTTTTTTACAAAACAAAAATCATTTTGACTTTTTCTAATTTTTTTTTTCAGTTTTTCAAAAAAAACAACAACAACTAATGATACAAATGATACAATCTAGATATAGAAATCAGATGATATGAACATGAAAGATGCATCCTACTCTAGAAATAATGACCACTCCTCAGTCAACATTTCAAATTCCTAAAGACTTCATAAGAATCTTGAATCTAAAGGCATTTAAAGGCTTCGTGAAAATATCGGCTAACTAGAGGCCGGTAGATACAAAACTCAAGGATACGACATTTTCTTCTACAAGCTCATGGATAAAGTTCTCGCATATCCTAATGTGCTTTGTGTGAAAATGCTCGACTGGATTACGGGATATGTGTATCGCGCTCGTGTTATCATAAGAAATAGTCATGGTGTCCTCTGACTATTTCTACTTCATCCGCAAAAGTTTCGTGCAACAACTCCCGATGACTATGTACTCAGCCTCCGCAGTGTATAAAGAGATGGAGTTTTTCTTCTTTCTCAACCAAGAGACAAGAGGAGAACCAAAGAAAAAACACTCACCAGAAGTTCTCCTACATCCATCTGCATCCCCGGCCCAATCGGCATCCGAATAGGTCGATAGAAGGTCGTTAGTATCAAATGAATGCCAAATGCCAAGTGAGAGAGTCCCACTCACGTATTTGATAATATCTTTATGAGCGAGTAAGTGTGACTCTTTTGGGGATGCCTGATATCGTGCACAAACTCCAACACTAAAAGCTATATCGGGACGACTGGAAGTCAAGTATAGAAGACTACCTATCATACTCCGATACAAGGTTTGCTCTACGTCCTTGCCTGAAGTGTCATGGCTAACCTTTGTTGAGGTACCCATCGATGTACGTGCGTGCTTAGCGGTGTCTAAACCAATTTTTTTCACAAGGTATCTAGCATACTTGGATTAGGAGATGAACATCCCATCCTCTAGTTGACAAACCTCGAGACCTAGGAAGAAAGTAAGCTCACCAATCATGCTCATCTCAAACTCACTCTTCATATCCTTATGAAAGTGGTGAGCATGCTAGGAGCACGTGGATCCAAAGAATATGTTGTCCATGTATACATGGGTAACCAAAATAGCACCGTCATCTTTCGTGACGAATAACGTCATATCAACTCCCCCTTTCTTGAAGCCACGGGCTAAGAGTTAAGAAGTAAGCCTCTCGTACCAAGCATGGGGTGCTTGCTTCAAATCATACAAGGCTTTCCTCGTATAATTAACATGATTAGGGTGCTTAGGGTCTTCAAACCCTTTTGGTTGTTCCCTGTAAACCTCCTCCTATAGAATTCCATTCAGAAATGCACTCTTGACATCCATCTGATATAACTCCAAGCGCAGATGACATACGATGGTGAGTAGTAAGAAGACGAACTCAAGCCTCGCAATAGAAGCGAATGTCTCATCAAAATCTATACCCTTTATCTATGTGTATCATTGAGCAACCAACCTAGACTTATTTTGGATAATAGTACCAGTCTCATCCACCTTATTCTTGAAGATCCACTTGGTACCTATCATATTTGTCTCACTAGGTCGGGGTACCAGTTCCTAGACATCATTCTTTTTAAACTAAAGGAACTCATCTTGCATAGCACATATCCAGTGTTATTCTTTGAGTGATTCCTTATAGTTTTTGGGCTCGACTTTGGATGTGTAGAAAACATGGCCAACAACGTTATGTAGCTGAGCATGAGTCTTAACTTCTAGGGTGGGATCTCCTCGAATAGTAGTAGGATCATGACTCTTGCGAACCTGATTTTTTTCTTATCTACAAAATATAACTGGGTGAAGCAATATATATGAAGAAATATGCATTTTATTTTTGACTTTTTTTTCTTGATTTAGTGACTTATACTATATGCACTTTTAATTTTTTAACTGATTTCATTTATTTTTATGAAAAGATAGAGATAAACACGATAATGAAAGAGAAAAAGGATAAGTTTTCAAAATGAGGATTTTCAAAAATTTATTTTGAAAAAAGAGGAAATATGGAATTTTCCAAAATATTATGTTGCCAATTGGCATACCCCTTAACCTGCCTATCCGCATGGGGGTAAAGTCAAATCATCCCTAGGACTTTATTGTACTTTCCCGCATTTCCGAGTACTCTGGTGGGATTGGATTTTTCTCGATTTTCTAGGGCTCTTATCTTTAGCTAAATATTTTAAGTATAAAAGGGGGGGTGTGGGATGGATTATCTCCGCCAATGGCCATATTCTTATTTTTTGTTTTGTACCTTTACTTTCTGGAGCGCATGTGCTTGTATAATATGGACTACGACGCTTTTAACCTATTCCGAGTTTCTTTGAAGTGCAATTGCACTCTAAACTGGAAAATGTTGGCAACAACACTATAATTTTGGTATCCTGAAGATCATGTTTTTTGTTTTAGGCTAGACGAGGTCTGCCCCACTTATGAGGAGTTCTCGGCTATGCTGGGGGTCAATCTTAGTGGGCCGGTGACTATGCCAGATTTCTCCCATTGTCCCTGAGTTTTCTTATCGGAGTTGCTTCACATTTCTCCCTCGGTGGCTAGGCCATTGGTTACTGGAGGAGACATTTCTCTTCAGGTGGTTATGTATTCAATGCGCCTGAGGGGTTTTGAGGATGTTGGCTTTGTTGGGGCTTTTGCCTTAGGATTTCCTGCGAGGATATTATTGGTGACGGGGGACTTGACTGTTGATCCTCAGGTTGCGGTGATACGGTCTGGATATCTTACCACCATAGTCCTATGACAGTGGTGCTGGCTGAGACCCTGAATGTCCAAGATGCTTGGAAGGAGGGTCTTTATGACTTTCTAAGCGGAAGCCCCGTAATTCTATTTATGTGTCTTGTATATAGGTTTATTTGGTGGCTCCTCTTGAGTACCCTTTGGTGATTATGCCCAATTTCTTTCTCTGGCCTTTATTCAGCCTTGGTCAATTTGTTAAGAGTTGGGTAAACTAGCTTGTAGAGCATGGATCCCATTGTCTTCACTGGTAAGTGCCATAGTGGGGGGACTTACTCCTTATCTTGTAGCTTGGACATTAACGGTATGCGTGGATAATGGGACTTTGGAAAACTTCTTTTTATTTACCTTGGGGGATCATGCGCCAAGTCGTGTGTGAACAGATCGTTCCCCTTCATATAATAAATTTCTTTTATGTTGAGGATTTGATTAAGACACTGAGGATGATGTTGGACTCTTTGTGGTAGTGTTATTGGTTATCTATTCGTCCATCATAATATGTGGGAGGGTCCTGTCATGTATTCAGGGACATTTGCCAAATTAGGTGCCAAATTAGGTGCAAAAAGGATGGGTATTTAGGCTTGAATGGAACTTTGCTGACTTCGAGAGAATGTTAATGAGATAATTGATGCTGAGGGGTTTACTATGTCTCTTGGGAATGAGGTTGTGGCCCTTATTTAAAGGAGAAAAAATCAGCCTAGCCCAGGGGGTGCCTATCGACCGGTCACCCTTAACACTGTGCCGAAAGGCAGGGTTCTGGACCTACCAATTGGCAGTCCCGTACATAATTTTCTAGGAAAATGACCATAGAGCACAAATCATTGGTTATAATTGTGCACGGGGCATACCATTAGACAGGTATTTCATAGACATTCAAGAGTTCTTTAGATTGTTCTCGAGTCTGGGAGTTGACGTTGGGTCAAATATGGCTCGGAAGCGCATATCGGTCCTTTGGACGGGAGATCTCCGAACACAAACGGATTGTTTATCCGTACCATAGCTTAGAATCGCACACAGGGCAAATATTTAGAAAGGGTATTCAGTGCCCTTTGTAGATTCATTTAGTCTCGTTCTAGTTGAAGAGTTTACTTTGGTCAAATGGAGCTCGGGAGCGCCCGGTGGCTTCCGGGTCAATTTTTGAGGGAAAATTGATCATTCATACGAACAGTTATGCTGCTTGGCACATGGGGAGGACCGTTGGAAAGGGGTTTCAGTTCTCTTCAAATATTCAAAGATCTTTCACTCTGACGGTGAAGTCGATTGGGGTCAACTCGGGGCCCGGGAGAGCCCGATGACCTCTGAATCAGTTTTCAAAAGTGAAATGGTTCGTTCGTTCGAATCATTATGTCGATTCACACATCAGGTGGACCGTTGGAAAGGGTATTCGGTGACCTTTAAATTTTCAAAGAGATTTTACTCTGACGAAAGATTTGATCGGAGTCGAATGGGGCCCGAGGGCACCCGATGGTCTTTAGATCGGAACTCAGAGTGTGACCTAGGTTTGCAGTGGAAAGGTGGACTGCTAGGGGTCTAACGAGAGACTATACATCACTGATAATACTTGCGCAGGTGCTTTGCGTTCCATACATTCTGAAACTCCTCTCCCTCTAAAGTTATTATTCGGTAAGTTCCTGGTCGAACAACTTCTGGAACTCGGTATGGTCCATGCCAGTTTGCCTCTAGTTTGTTGTGCTTTTGAATCACTTTCTTTAGCACATAGTCTCCTTCTTTCAGGTCGCACTTCTTCGCCATTTTATTGTAGAACAAAGTTGTTCGTTGTTGGTATGCAGCATTCCTGATGGCTGCTTCTTCTTTAACTTCCTCAAGCATGTCTAAATCCAATCTTCTCATTAAGTCGCTGACAGGGGAATTGAAATTCAGTACTCTGTGTGTTGGGAGGCCCAACTCAGTAGGTATAACAGCTTCACTTTCAAACCCCAGCATATATGGTGATTCTCCAGTTGCTACTCGGGGAGTAGTTCGGTAAGCCCACAGTACTGACTGTAACTCGTTGATCCAATTTGTTATCGCATTGTCCAGTCTTTTCTTCAAGCCATTCAGCAGCGTTCTGTTTTTCACTTCAATTTGTCCATTGCTTTGAGGATGGCCTGGCGCTGAGTGGATTTTCAAAATGTTTGACTGATGACAATAGGTAGCAAACTCCTCGTTGTCAAATTGTGTTCCATGGTCTGTGATGAAATCATGAGGAAGACCATATCGAAAAATAATGTCTTCCAAATAAATTGGTACACCTTCTCGTACGTCATATCAATGAGAGGCTCAGCTTCTACCCACTTAGTAAAATAATCCACTGCGACGACGAGGTATTTGAACCTTCCTCTAGGTCATTGGTAGTGGCCCGACCAAATCTATTCCCCACATGGCAAATGGCCAAGGGGAAGTGATGGGTGTCAACAATGCTTGTGGAGTTCTTCAGATGGAGGATAAGCGCTGACACTTGTCACATTTCTTAGCATAGGCTATACAATCAGCCCTCATCGTCGGCCAGTAGTATCCCTGAGTCATCATTCTTTGCAAAAGTGTCCGACCTGCCACATGGGCTCCGCGGGACCCTTCATGGACCTCTTCAATCAAATCTTTCACCTCGGTGGGATGCACACATCTTTGCGAACCTGCTATCATTCCTCATCTGTATAGGATGCCATTATTCAGTACATAACGAGCAGCCTTGAACTTCAGTTTCTTGGCTGCAAGCTTATCAGTTGGTAATTCTCCTGTCTCAATATATGCCCTGATGGGATCCATCCATGATGATCCTAAATTGAGGGTAATAAAGTTCGTCGTCAGATTTTCATCTATACTCCGACCAGCTAAAACATCAATTGGGATTGTTTTTCGTATCTCGGTACGAGTACCTGATGCTAATCGAGTTAGGGCGTCTTCCCTCGCATTCTCCATTCTTGGTATTCTGACCAATTGAATAGCAGCAAATTCTGATACCAACTCCATCACCTTCGCCTGATACTTGATCATTAATTCTCCTTTGGCTGCATATATTCCCAATATTTGATTTACGATCAATTGAGAATCGCTGAAGATAATAAGCTGCTGCGCCTCCATAATTTTTGCCAAATTAAGACCTGCAATCATGGCCTCATACTCAGCCTCATTATTGGAAGCTTTGAATTGGAAACGTAGGGCGTATTCCATGTCGACCTCGTTTGGGATATTCAAAACTATCCCTGCCCCACAGCCTGTTGTGCAAGATGAGCCATCTACATATAGCCTCCATATGGGTAACTCGTCTTCAAATTTCTGATCTGACAGAGTTCCTCGGTGAAATATTTTTTGCTTCCTTTCATCCTCCCCTGATATTTCTTGCTCTTCGTCGATCATCTTTTCTCGCCCTTTTACCAACCTGAGTTGGTCTGGGCTTGAATTTGATGATCCTGCAACATCCACTTGCCCTTTTACCAACCTAAGTTGGTCTGAGCTTGTGTTTGATGATCCTGTAACATCCACAGGTTGATCAGCGAGTAACTTTTGCTCCTCGGGGGTATCAGGATAGGTGAACTCTGCTATAAAATCTGCTACAGCTTGCCCTTTTAGGGATGATCTGGGTTCATAGACTATATCGAATTCACCGAGTTTTATTGCCCAACACATCAATCTTCCTGACTTTTCTGGTTTATGAAGGGCTTTCCTCAATGGCATATCAATATATACTACTATGGTATGAGCTTAAAAGTATGGCTTCATTCTTCTACTTGCCTCGATCAATGCTAGTGCTAATTTTTCCAGCCTTGGATATCTGATCTCTGCTCCTCGGAAGGCCTTACTTGTATAGTAGATTGGTTTTTGTACTCCATTCTCCACTCTTATTAATGCAGAACTGAATGCATTCTCGAACACTGCCAGATACAAGTATAATTTTTCTCCCATCACTGGCCTGGATAACAGTGGAGGTTCTCCCAAGTATTTCATCAAGTCTTGAAAAGCCTTCTCACATTCATTATTCCACTCAAAAGTCTTTCGGAGTGTCTTGAAGAATGGGAGACATTGATCAGTTGCTCGCGATACAAATCTGTTGAGTGCTGCTACTCGTCCTGTAAGACTTTGCATCTCTTTCTTCGTCGTTGGAGATTGCAGCCCTAATAGAGCTTTGATCTTTTCAGGATTTGCCTCGATGCCTCGTTGATTGACAATATACCCGAGAAACATGCCTTCTCGTACTCCAAATATGCACTTCGTCAGGTTCAGCTTCATTTGATATTTATCCAGTTGATCAAAAGTTTGACTTAATTCAACTAGATGATCGGCAGCTTTCTTGCTCTTTGTCAGCATATCGTCAACATAGACTTCCATATTGCAACTGATTTGTTCATCAAAGACCTTGTTCATCAGCCGCTGATATGTCGCACCTGCATTTTTCAAACCAAAAGTCATAACATTATAACAATAAGTTCCCCTAGGGGTAATGAAAGAAGTACTGTCCCTGTCTTCAGGTTTCATTTTAATCTGATTGTAACCAGAATAAGCATCCATGAAGCTCAGTAGCTCGTGTCCCGAGGTAGCATCCACTAGTTGATCAATTCGGGGCAGCGAAAAGTGATCCTTTGGGCATGCTTTGTTGAGGTCGGTGAAGTCTACACACATCCTCCATTTGTTCTTCTTCTTCTTCACCATCACCACATTTGCTAACCAGTCAGGATATTTAACATCTTCAATAAAGCAGGCTTTCTGGAGCCTCTCGACTTCGTCCTGTATAGCTTGATTCTTCTCGAGGATGAATACTCTTCTTCTTTGCTTTACAGTCTTGATCTCCTTATTCACATTGAGCTCGTGACATAAGAAATTTGGGTTTATCCCAGGCATATCCTCATGACTCCACGCAAAAATTTGCTTTCTGCTTCTAAGGAAAGTTATTAATTCCTGTTTTAGTGAGGCTTCCAACGACGAACCTACTTGAGTAGTTCATTCAGGGTGCTCGTCGTCCAGAATGATGTTTTCAGTAGCTTCCACCACTTGACCCTTCACGAGTTGCGACTCATCTCTAGGATCCAATGTTTCAATTTCTGCCCCTTCATCCACTTGATAAGTAATAGTCTTTTTCCTTGATTCCTCCAGTTCCTCTTACTTGGCGGATGAATAATAGCATTCCCGAGCTACTTTCTGATCACCTTTCACAACTCCTACTCCAAATTTTTTTAGAAATTTTAGGCACTGATGTACCGTAGATGGTACAGCCTCGAACTTCTTCAATCCTACTCTTCCTATGATGATATTGTATGATGATTGAACATTCTTATCCATCATGAAGAAGCGTATTCTTTCTGTCCGACAAGCAGGTCACGTACCAATGAATATATCCAACTTGATCGTCCCAAGTGGAAATACTTTCTCGCCAGCAAAATCGAGGAGGGGTCTATGATAAGGCTCCAGTTGAGATAGCTTTAGATTTAAATTATCGAAGCACGAGTAAAACATGATGTCTGCCGAGCTACTATTATCTACCAGTACTTTTGAGATCATTACCTCTTTCATCCTCATTTTAATCACCAATGGGTCATCATGAGGATACAAAACTCCTGCGAGGTCGTTCTTTGAGAAACCGATGACCAATTTCTCTTTGTTCACCTTTCTCGGGTGATCCTCCTCAACTAGATTTATTCGTTGAATGTACGAGCAAGCTTGAGCCTCATAGAGGTAAGCTTTTCTCTCTGCAGTAAGGTCTCCTCCTCCTGTATCTCCACCTGTAATAACATTACAATCAAATGACCCAATGCGTATTAAAAATACCTCTCGTTCTGGCTGCCTTGGTCTCTTGGGAAGATCGGGGTCATCTTCTGGATCAACTTCATTGTTTCTTTTCTTGTTCTCCTCTGCTCGATGAGGAGATCTAGACCTCCCTCTTGTTCGGTCATTGTTCCTTCTTTTGCTTCCACGATCAACATACTTTGCCAGTTTTCCTCATCTGATGAGTGTTTCAATCTCATTCTGAAGAGCTATGCAATTTTTAGTCATATGGCCATGATCTTTGTGAAACTCGCAATATTTTGCCTTATTTTCTCTGGCCAATTTAATTCCTCCTTGTTCTTGATTTCTTCTAGAACATGGTTGATGTCTTTCTTCAAAGGAGTATAATTATCAAATCTCCTCAATACTTCCCAAGTCGGCCTTGTTTTTTAGTGTTTATCATTACCATTATTCTTATGCTCTTTCTTCTTAGCTTTATCACCTTCCACCTTGGTTTCTTTGGCATCCATATTCTTCTTTGCAGCCATAGCCTCCTCGGCATTCATAATCTTGGATGCTTTTCCCATCATATCTGACATGGTCCTAGGTGGATCTTTGGCCAAAGTGTAGTACAACTTGATGGGCAGTAGTCCACTCATCAAGGCAGTAATCACTATCTTTTCCTCATAGTCAATGACTTCGAGCCTCTCGTTATTAAAATGAGTTATATAATCTCTGGTACTCTCACCAGCCTTTTGTCTATCACTTAACAAATGTGCTACTCGTTTAACAGGCTTTGCCCCAAAATAGAAATTTCCAATGAATTACTCGGCCAGTTGAAGAAAAGTTGAAATCTTACCCCGAGGAAAATTATTATACCACAGTTGAGCAGATCTGGTAAGAGTTCCCGAGAATGCTCTGCATCTCATCTCATCTGGAACAGCATAGATGTCGGCTGCAGCTTGGTATTGTTCTATATGAAGGACAGGGTCAGTCTTTCCATCATATTTGGGGGTCACAATAGGCGCTTTAAACTTTGATGGTGTTGGAAAGTGTACAATGGCCTGGACAAAAGCTGTTCCTCGAACAAAAGTTCGTTGTAGAGGGTTCTTGGCTTTAGCCATTTCCCCTAATCTATCCTCCAGCCTCTGAATAGAGTCTTTCCATGCATCATTTCCTTCCTCGGGCATGTTGGTTCGAGCAACTGATCGCGTTGATGTGGCTTCCTGGGATCTATCTTGACGAGCAGCTGGTCGCGACTGGGAAGATCCTTCCCTTAAATCTGATGGTCGTCGAAAACTTCTCGATGCAACTTTTGGAGGACTTCTACTCCTTCTAGGTCCTAATAGATCAAAAGGTGATACCCTGCTTAACCTCTCTAGCGCACTAGTCCTTTCTGGAGAGAGAGTGATATGTTGTTCAGTATCTGTGGCCCGCACTGACGAAGTTCGTCCAGGTTTATAAGAAAAATCTTCAGATTCCTCAGTACGATATGAATCTGTACGCCTAGTACGTGAAGAAGGTAAACGGGTATTTCTCTGAATAATTCGCGGTCCTGAATGGGTTGGTGCACCGCCATGGAGGGTTTGTAGGAGTTATCGCATCGTTTCTTGCATGATTTTCTGGCCCTGGGCCAGATTTGTCATTATTCCAGCCAGATATGGAATATTAGGCGGAGCAGATGGATTTGGAGGGCTTCCAGCATTTCAATTGCTGGGTTCTAGAATATCAGCCATTTGATGAGTTATTTTTGATGAAAAATGATATTACCAGTCATTTCCCACAGGCGGCGCCAATCTGTTGATATAAAAAATTAGATTGTATCTAATTATTTAATCACAAATAAAATAAATGAGACAAAGAATTTTTAAAGTGGTTCAGCCTTATAAGAATGGCCTACGTCCACTATTTTTTCTATTGATGACTGTTTGGGAATTCTCGATTACAAGTTCAATCCAGAAACTCCGGTTCCCTTACAATGAGGGTAATACAATGTATTTATAGCCATGAGGCTGTAATGTGAAAGGGTAATACATTAAATGGTGTACATGTGAAAGGGTAATGTATTAAATTCCCCTTAAGTGTATACATATGAATGATAATCATTTAATGAACAGTCAAACTATTGGTTATCCTGCTATTAATGCTTTGTTCGAGGTGTAGCTCGGACCGCCTAAGTTGCTCGGACCGCCTAAGTTCCTCGGTACTCAAAAGTTCCTCGGAGACTTCTTATAAGTCGGAGCGTATGAGTTGGTCGGGGAAGCAGTGTTCCTCGTTGTAGCATGGTTCCTCGGAGCGTCTGAGTTCCTCGGAAGTGTTTGTTGTTGCCACGTAGATTTCCACGTGTCTTCACCCAATTGAGCCATGTCAGTAGACTAAATTTGGTATCAACAATAGGTGGTATCAAACTCGGCTAGAAACATTAACCAATAAACCATTCGACTGGATAGGGAGGGCCTATCGAGTAGGTACTTGATGGGATCCATCCGGGATACGAGTCTGATAGGGAAGGCGAGCATATAGTGTCATAACTTTTGGATAACCCAGACAAGAGAGACACATGATTTTTCCAATGGTGGTGTAGTTGACCTCGTAACCGGCTAGTTTTTTACTAGAAATGGCTTTCTCTCTGCGGGTTTCTTCAAGGTATTAGTCTAACAAAGCCTCTACTGTAGTATCGATCACCGTTAGGTATAGGAGTAAGAGGAGACTAGGCTGTTGTGGTATGAGAACTTTAGGTTGTGTTAGGTATTTCTTAATTCTGTCAAAGGTTTTTTGGCAAGATTCTTTCCAAAATTTGGTTAAATCCTTTCGAAGGATTTTGAAGATGGGTTCGCAGATGGAAATCAATTGACTGATGAATCGATTGATGTACTATAATTTCCCAAGGAATTCTCAGACTTTTTTCTCCGTTTGGGGAGGTGTCATCTCAAGTATGGCTTTCAATTTAGTAGGATCTTCTTTTATCCTTTTCTCACTGACTATGAATCCCAAGAGTTTTCCTTTAGTAAGGCCGAAGACACATTTTTGTGGGTTAACCCTCATCTGGTACTGTTGTAGTCGTTCAAAGAATTTTCAGAGAATGGAACCATGACCTTATCTAGTCTTGGATTTGATAATCATGTCATCTATATAGACCCTGACTTCCTTATGTATCAGATCATGCAGAATGGTTGTGGTAGCCCTTTGATAGGTAGCCCCTATATTTTTTAGACCAAATGGCATGACAGTGTAGCAAAAGGTTCCCCAGGGGGTGATGAATACGATTTTCTCTCGATGATTTAGGTGCATCTTAATTTGGTTATATCCATCAAAACTATCAACGAATGGCTTGAGAGTTTGACTGACAGTATTGTCCATAATCATATCGATATTGGGTAGCGGATAATCATCCTTCTAAGAGGACTTATTCAAGTCTCGGTAGTCGACACACATGCAGACCTTCCCTCCTGAGGTACGATATTTTCTAGCCATGTAGGATATTCGATCACACGAATGAAGCCCACATTTAGTTGCTTGACTACTTCTTCTTTTACTTTGAGTGACCATTCAGTGCGGAACTTTCACAACTTTTGTATGACTGGTTTACATTCTGGGAGAGTTGGAATCACATGATGTGTTATTTCAGGGTCAATATTGGGCATATCATTGTAGGACCATGTGATGACATCCATGAATTCCTTTAGTAGCTCTTCGAGTTGCATGCGCTCAGTCTCATTAAGGGTAACCCCTATGCTGATCTCGCACATTTGGCTACTAGAACTGAGATTAATAACAACAGTTTCATCTTCATTAACTTAAATGCGATTATGTTGTTTATTATTAACCTTATTTATATCAGTTAACAATTGTTCATTCGCAAAGTCATCATCATCATCAAGAGTTTGGTTAGAATCAAGACAATTAATATAAGGCACAACAAGATACTCAAAATCTTCATTTATTTCATTGATCGGAAAAACAACATTGAGAACCTCATCAAAGGAGGTCTTGATTACATCAAAGTGAGAGGAAACAACAACAGGGGAAAGGAGATAAACATCGGGATTAGGTTGAATATCATTAGGTGGCACAGGTGCAGCATACCATTTGAGAAGAGGTGTAGCATCATCTTTGATGAGATGGGATGAATTGGATGTTGTAGTCCCTGAGTGGATCATGCAGAGTGTTAGCCCCAGTGTCTTCAAGTTGAAATAATCCCACAGAATCCCTAACATCAGCTATGGTCTCCTTAGTGAGTGTTTGCACATAGTGTTAGGAACTTTTGGCTCCTCGGTAGCTGTTAAAAAATATCTCCATTCCTAGTTTCACCCTTTTGTCTTCAGCGTTATAGTAAGGTTCAGGGAAGCTGTAGAAGTGGAAATCTTCGCCCTCTTTGCTAAATCTTCCATTTAGGGAATCTCTCAAGATAGTTCTGGCGCATTCTAACTTTCTCTTCAGCCTAGGCTGACGGATTAATATGAGTTCCTCTTTTGATGGTTGATAGCCCAAGCCACAGGGGGGAAAGTCCTTCTTCAACATAATAAGTTCATTTATCCCTTGTTGTCTTTGCCCTAGACCCAGTCTAGGAATAAAGTGCATGTTCTTGAACATTTGTATTACATTGACATTTCCATAAGGATCATATTCTGGACAAACCCTATCTTTGAAGTCATCCCCTATGGGGAGTAGGAGTGGTTTGACCTGGAAGCCTTACAGCGGCATATAGTTCACCCCGTGTTGTATCTCAAGTCCTGGATTATCGGTGATAGAATTCCTGATGATGTCATTCTCTCCTAAGATGGTGATTACTTATCCATTGGCAAAGAATGTGAATTTTCGATGAAGGGAAGAAGAGACCCCTTTGGTGCTAGTGGAGCCATGGTCATCCGAGCAGTGGATTGAAATAAGCTAGGATGTCGATAACTTAGAATTCAATAACAAGATTTATAGGGCCAGTCCATATTGCAATCTCGATAGATCCCATTAATTCTCGATGGGTGTTATCATAGGTAAGTACGACAGCAGAGGTTTGAGCAAGGTCACTCACTTTTAATCCCATACAATTGAGGGTTCTTAGTGGGCACACATTCGGAGCTGATCCGTTATTGACGAGAGAAAGGGGATAGTTTTCTCCACTACTTCAACAGAGATATTAAGAGCATGATTATGGTTGGGAAAAGTCTTAAGGATTTCCTCTTCAGAAAATGAGGGCATTCGAGTAGAGGTCAGGGATCCAACTAGGTTCACTGCTTCTTCTGGTGTGGTTAAGGGAGGAACTTTGGGTCCCATGAGTAGCTTCATTAGGGCATTTCGGTGAAATTGGGAAGATATGAAAAGTCCCCATAGAGTGATGTTAGCTTGAGTCTTCTGCAATTGTTCAAGGACCTTACTTTCTTTAAGAGTCATTTCTGGCGTAGAGAGATTCTAAACACCTTTCCCTTTATCGCTTGGTGATGGTTGTAAAGTTGGATTATGGTAATGTCTCCCCGACCTCGTCATGTGGTTCACGAAAGAGAGGGGAAAATATAAACCCTATTTCTTCATCGATATCGGGTTGCTCAGCTACCTAGTTGATCTCTCCTAAAATCTCCTCGAATGGTATCACTCCGCATAGGTTAGCTATCTGACTAGTCTTTCCTGAATCTGGATCTTTATTTGAATCTTAGAAATCATCTCCCCATCCGGTGGCGACGATATTTTCTATCCATGCAAAGTCAATACACTCTATAACTTCTATGGCATCTTCATATAACTCTTTCCATTTGGCAGGGAAATACAAGACTAAATGGACTAGGAGCCCTTGTAATTTCAAAGCGTCAAGTAAATCAGATATGCTACAAATATCACTAGTCTGTCAAAACAAATCTTCCATGATCTGGACCAAGTCATCTATACTGACTTCATCGACTGACATTACCCAGTTGTCTAACTCTCGATCCCACTTTCAAGCTTCTAAAAACAACCCACTGAATCTCTAACAGTCAATGGTCATCTGGGAGGGAAATTTTAGGCCGAACTCTAGGAGTTGGTTCAGTACCACTGATAATTTCATATCTTTACCTCAACAATGGGTATGGACAGCGGTGCATGCTCCGGTGAGGAGTGATAAGGTTCGGTCGGCAAGGTTGGTAGGGTTAAGAGGAAATATGGGCATGTTTGGATAGGTTTAGGAGAGTATATGGGTATGACTGGTGATTTACTTGGCATGATTGGGTAGATGGGTCTAGTTGTGAGTCTTCTTCTAGGAAGATTGAATTTGCATGAATTGGGAGTGGAATATGCGTAGTATTCGATTTAGGATTAGCTGGTGGGGCGATGATACCTCGGTTAATCAGGCTTTGGATTATGTTTCGAAGACGAAAACATTAGTCGGTGGTATGGCCAGCAGTTTGGTGATAGTCACAATGGGCATCAGGTTTGAAGTTCTTCAAAAGTGGATTTGGTAACGGACGAGGGTCCAAGGGTTTGATCCGATTTCGGTTCAAGATAGCCTTATAGACTTTGGAGAGCGGAGTGTGAATCTCGGTATATTCCTTTCAGATTGGGTTTGGGTGAGTTTCTGGTGCCTACGAAGCGGCGGGCTGAGAGATGTTGTTGATAGTAGATACTGAGGTACTAGCAGGCTTTTTAAACTTTCTAAGAGAAAATTATCCAGAGCTTTTCTTCGGTTCAACTTCTGTCTTGGCAAGACCTTCTTCGATTTCTACTCCTGCTTCTCTAAGGGCTTGAGGGTAATACTGTCCTCCCATTGTTGCTCAGATATGGGGTAGAAATTTCTTCTTCACAATGACGACTTGTTCTTTTTCGGAAGGCCGATTGGTCGTGGAAGCATCTTTTTCTCTCCATATTGCTATGAAGTTGCTGACTGATTCCCCAAGATTATGTTTAAGTATATCTAAGTCACGACGGGTAACATCTAACTCCTCATTTAACTCGTATTGTGACATGAACTCACGGGAGACGTCTTCCCAACTGCGGATTCTGGATTCTTCAAGGGATAGGAACCAACGGAGGGTTCTATCTTTCAAAGTATGCTGGAACATCTGATCCATTATTTCTTCGAAAGCCCTAAAGAGAGTCATAGCTCAGTGATAGCTATAGAGATGAATGATCGGGGGTCCACTGCCTCTAAACTTTTCGATATTAGGCGTCTTGAATTTTTTTTAGTAGCCTAGCTTTAGGATAGGGAGACATGTGGGTGTAGTCCATGTAGTTCCTAGAGATTCTGACCTGATCGAATTTCTTTGTCAACATCTTGAGGTCTTCCTTGACCTTTTTCATTTCTTCATCTTTCGGATCAACAGTCGTAGGTAAATTAGCCTCAGTCTGAGAAAGGTTTGGCATAGGAAGCTGGGCTGGTGGCGGTCCATTAGTAAGAGGAGCACGTGGAGCATGATGGTATTCTTTAGGAACCCAGATAGCCTCAAGTGCAGGCGGACCCATGGTGCGAGGGAAAATGACCTCAGGATATTCGAGGACAAGGACCCTATTTCTTTGCATCTCATGAACCTCGATTTGAAGGTTGTCAATTCTGGCAGTGAGCTGAGCTAGAGCCGTTAATAAATCTGGTTGTACATTCAACATTTGATTCGTATTCTCCATGGAAGGCAGGTGAGTCTCGAAACTCAGTGGAAGTAAGGGTACTGATAGAACTTCGGGGTGGTTCGACTAAAGACTGAAGCCAATAGGGAACCAGGCCAAGAACATGTGATCGACCTGAGAAGGGGAAAATTTTGGAATTTTTTTTCGGATGAGAATAAGGGAATTTTGTTATTTTTGTAAAAGGTGGATTTTTTTTTTACTTTTTGCAGAAGATGAAGACCAAAATGTTTTCTCTTTTTTGTTTTGAGAGAAAAGGAGGAAAAATATTTTTGGTATTTTTGATAAAAGAGGGAGAAATGTTTTTTTGGACACTTTTGTAAAGAGAGGGGAGAATACGAGGTACTAGTCTCAGCATGATTATTATCTTTATTAGGTTCTCACTTATGTTAAGTTCACCTAAATGCAAAATGAAATGATAGACGGGATACGAGCCTGGAAAAATTGGGTTTGCAACATATGTAAAGATATGGTTTGACTTATAGCCTAGCTCACGTGAAAATTTAGGCGACTGGACAACCCAAAATTTCAACAGAGTCTCGGGTCGAAACCGATAATCTAACATGTGTGTCCTAGGCTTCACACCTATATATGGGTATGCAATTGGTTGGGTTAATTGGAAAGGATTCCCCCCTTTGGCATGACTTCCACGATATACGTTTTACTTTTGAGGGCAATCGGTATATATGGACAAGCCATTTGATATATCTAAGTGTACGTGAATGGACTCACTATATACCTCGTGGGGACGGTATGCGTGAAAGAGAATTCGATATACTCGATGTACGTGAAAGAGTTCCTTACGATATACCTCCCGTCATGACTTCGTTCAAGCAGTATGATGCGCGAGAATCGTTTGTTATACGTCAAAGGTACTTGGCAAATGGAAGGTGAGAGTCATATCGCTTAAGCTAACTGCGACCTGTCGAACTAGCGCCCATCACAAAGTGATTCTCAAGTTTTGAGAAATTTTTTGTCAATAACAATGATCTTTGGTGATGTTGTGTGAATCATGCATGATTCTCTTATTTATATCTTATGGAGAGAATATATTTTTCATGATCATGCCAAACAGGGAGCAAAGTACAAGTACCAATAGTAAAGCCATACCAAGTATAGGTAAATGATGTATTACTGATGTGTAACTATTTATGAGTGAGTGATAAGTGAGCATGGATATAAATAAGTGGAGGTATGTGTTGGCAACACCTAAGCATGGATTTCTAAGTGATGTGTGCAACATGTAGATCTACATGATCCTTGGTGCACGTGGTGTGAAGTGTACATGGAGAGTCTTCTAAAAGTGTGTAGTAGTAACATAAGACTGAGGTACACATGAATAATGAAGGGGAACATGAAAATAGGGGAACATACAAGGAAATAAAACACCCATATAAATAGAGTCTAGCCCTCTTAAACATAATCCCCAGCGGAGCCACCACTGTGGTCATCCCGGTTGGCACGGCATTTTTTCCCTGGGGGGGAGGATCCCCTGAGGAAGAACTGCATCACAGTCTCGCACCCTTTTCTTTGAAAAGGGGATTTGGCCGTCGTCGGTAAGTGGTGAATGTAAAGAGATAGAGTCGCCAGCCTATTTTGCTCAAAACAGGAAAAAGAATATGTTTCCCCTCTAAGAGAGCGGCATCAAGGACAATCTAATGCATACAAAACCAATATATTGGAGGTTCGGGGGCTAAGTTACGGAATGGGAAGGTGTTAGGCACCCATCCCGCCCTTTGGGTTTCTCGTGGGAAAATGTTAATATTTTCCGTTATCCCTGTGAAGTGTGTGCATGCGTTTATATAATGGAGATTGGAATCATTCGACCCATACCACGGAAAAGGTAGGGTGAGGTCATCCTTAGCAATATTCCCCAAATAATAATAAATGTAGAAGATAAAATATGAGCGTTCATCGCGATATTGATCGTTATTGGAAAACAACAATATATGTCGAATGAGACCCGAACAAGCATGTTATATATATATATATATATATATATATATATATATATATATATATGTGTGTGTGTGTGTGTGTGTGTGTGTGATAATTATGAAAATGAGGGATTTTGAGAAATTTGGAAAATGATAGAAGTTGGAAAATTGGAAAATTGGACTCCAGTCTCGAATTTTAATCCCGGACGCCTACATAGACTATAAAGGCATCAAAGTCCACATAGTTCGAATTTAGAATATGGGTGGGAGTTTATCCCATAGATTCGAACGGAATTTTACTATGTGTGTACGTGTAGAAAATGTGTTTTTGGATTTTTGGAAAATGTGAGATGGATAATCCGTTCGAAATTTATGGGTGTAACCCTCTTTTATTTGTTTTTGGGGGTTTTATGAAAAATAAAGTTTGTACAATATACTAATAAAAGCGTAGGTGTTAATATGTATGAACTAAAATAAAACTAGATTAAAGTAATTTATGCAAAAAATAAGAGATTTAAAAGAGAGGGAGAAGGAATTGGACCTTCCTTGGAGCTTGAGCTTGAATCTTGGATGAACTCCTTTGAATGTTGATGGATGTTGATGAGAGAGAAGGATATTTGCCAAATTGGGTGCGAAAAGGATGGGTATTTAGGCTTGAATGGAACTTCTCATATGGAACTTTGCTAACTTCGAGAGAATGTTACTGAGATAATTGATGCTGAGGGGTTTGCTATGTCTCCTAGGAATGATGTTGTGGCCTTTATTTAAAGGGCAAAAGGGGGTGCTGATCGGCCTAGCCCAGGGGGTGCCTATCGGCAGGTCACCCTTAACACTGTGCCGATAGGCGGGGTTCAGGACCTGCCAAAATCATTGATGATAATCATGTACGGGGCATATTGTTAGGAAGGTATTTTAGAGACCTTCAAAAGTCCTTTGGACCACTCTCGAGTCCGGGAGTTGACTTTGGGGAAAATGTGGCTCGAAAGTGCACGTTAGTCCTTTGGAGGGAGATCGCCGAACATAAACGGATCATTCGTTTGTATGGTAAGTCATAATTGCGCATGCGGTGGGCAGTTGGAAAGGTTAGGAGATGTACTTAAACATTCCAAAGGGTTTCTCTTGGTTCGAAAAGTTGACCTTGGTCAACTGGGACCCAGAAGTGCCCGGTGACCTCTCAGAGCAAAACGGATCATTCGTCTGTACCATAGGTCAGAATCGCGTACAGGGCAAATAGTTAGAAAGGGTATTCAGTTTCCTTCGTAGATTCATTCACTCTCATTTGAGTTGAAGAGTTGAATTTGGTAAAATGGATCCTGGAAGGGCCCGGTGGCCTCCGGATTCGATTTTTGGGAGAAAACTGATCTTTTATTCGAACGGTTATGCTATTTTGCGCACGGGGCAGACCTTTGGAAAGGGATTTTAGTTACCTTATAAGATTCAAAGATCTTTCACTCTGATGGTGAAGTCGATTGGGTCAACTCGGGGCCCGAGAGCATCCGATGGCCTCTGAATTATTTTTTTAATGTGAAATGGTCCGTTCGTCCGAACTCTTATGTCAATTCAAGCATGGGGTGGATCGTTGGAAAGTGTATTCAAGGCCTTTCAAATATTTAAAGAGCTTTCTCTCTGATGAAAGAGTTAATCGAAGTCAAATGGGTCCCAGGGGAGCCTGATGGTCTCTAGATTGATACTCGGAGTGCGACCTAGATTTATGGTGGAAAGGGGGAGTGCTAAGGGTCTAAGGGGAGACTTAGGGTGTCCTATAATGTGGTGTGTTCATGCTTAAAAACAAGGCGTTAAAGGGTGAAACCCAAAATTTTTCCATAAACGATGCCATAAGAGGCATAAACACCTCGCACGGGACGAATGTAACTTAAAGGAACTGGCCGCGTAGTCACGGGACTCCCAGTATGAGAATACGATCACAATTTGAAAATGTCTAGATTGGGCTAAAAAATAAGTCATTAAAGGGTGAAAATCAAAATTAGCCCCCAACTACCCCCAAAAGAGGCACAGACACCTCGCATGGGACTAATGTAATTCGTAGGAATTAACCGCGTACTCACGACTATCTCGATTTGAGAATACGAAAATAATTTGAAAATATCATGGTTAGGATTTAAAAAATATGTCGTTAAATGGTGAAAACCCAAGCCATCACCCAAACGGCCTCGTAAGAAGCATAAATACATTGTACGGGACCAATATAACTTTTTGGGACTGACCGCATAGTCACGGGTATCCCAGTTTGAGAATATGATGATAATTTGAAAATATCTTGATTAGGCTTTAAAAATAAGTCGTTAAAGGGTGAAAATCCAAACCAACACCCAAACGACCCCGTAAGAGGCATGAAAACCTCGCAAGGGACCAATGTAACTCGTATGGACTGACCGCGTAGTTTCGGATCTCCCGATTTGATAATATGATGATAATTAGAAAATAACTAGATTCAGCTTAAAAACTAGTCGTTGAAAGGTGAAAATCCTAACTAGCCCCCAAACGGTCCCGTGAGAGGCATGGACACATCGCACGGGACCAATGTAACTCGTAGGAACTGACCACGCAGTCACGGAACTCCCGATTTGAGAATAGAATGGTAATTTGGAAATATCTAGATTAGGCTTAAAAATAAGACATTAAAGGGTAAAATCAGACCCCAAATAAGCCCGTAAGAGGCATAAACACCGTGCACAGGACCGATGTTACACATACGAACTAACCACATAGTAATGGGTCTCCTAGTTTTAGAATAATATGATAATTTGAAAATATCTAGATTAGTCTTAAAAACAAGTTGTTAAAGGGTGAAACCCAAACCAACCCTCAAACAGCCCTGGAAGAGGCATGGACACCTCGTACAGGAGATATATAACTTGTTGGGACTGCCCGCGTAGTCAAGGATCTCTTGATTTGAGAATATGATGGTAATTTGAAAATATCTAGATTAGGCTGTAAAAATAAGCCGTTAAAGGGTGAAAATTCAATCCAACCCCCAAACGGCCCCATAAGAGGCATGAACACCTCACATGGGACCAATGTAACTCGTAGGGACTAACCGTATAGTCTTGGGACTCTCATTTTGAGAATAGGATGATAATTTAAAAATATCTAAATTAGGCTTAAAAATAAGCCATTAAAGGGTGAAGACCCAAACTAGACCCAAACGGCCCTATAAGAGGCATGAACACCTCATACGGGACCAAAGTAACTCTTTGGGACTGACCGCATATTCACGTGTCTCTCGATTTGAGGGTATGATGATAATTTGAAAATATTTAGATTAGGCTTTAAAACAAGTTGTTAAAGGGTGAAAACCCAAACTAACCCCCAAACGACCTTGAGAGGCATGAATACGTCGCACGGTACCAATGTAACTTGTACGGACTGACCACGTTGTCTCGAATCTACCGGTTTGAGAGTATGACCATATTTTGAAATTGTCTAGATTAGGCTTAAAAACTATCCATTAAAGGGTGAAAACCGAAAGCATCCCCCAAACGGTCTCGTAAGAGGCATGGACACATTGCAGGAACCAATGTCACTTATAGGAATGTCTGCGTAGTCACAGGTCTTCTAGTTTGAGAATTTGATGATAATTTAAAAATATCTTGATTAGGCTTAATAACGTCCCGATTGAGGGTGAAAACTCAAGACAACCCCAATCGTCCCCGTAAGAGGCAAAAACACCACGCATAAGACTAATATAAATCGTAGAAACTGACCACGTAGCCATGAGACTTTCGATTTGAGAATATAATAACAATTGTAGCATATAGATGCAATTTTTCATCTTGAATAAGATTTTTTTAAAATTACTTGGTTACTATTGTCATCCCTTTTTGTATCCCTTTTGTTCAAGATGACATTTTATCGTTAGCTTTTATCCATATGAAACACACGAAGAAGTCAATAGTTTACAACAAGGGGATTATTTATTTAATGTCGATAATATTCAAGATTCTATTTTTTGTGTTAATGTTGTGCATGCTTTTGTAGTTTTATTGTTAACTTTTATGGCATGTGGGTTTTTGTAATTTTATTGTTATATTTTATGGTCGTGCGGGCTTTAGATTAGGCATATTTTATGTTAACAGATTTTAGAATGTCCAGAAAATTATGAAAACTCTATCCAATTTTTCTTGGTGTGTGAACAATTAAGACTTGTAATATTTTGAAGTTTGTATATACATCAGTTTATCAACAACGTGAGGGATTTTTGATTTGTGAATTTTCTTGTTTTCAAATAATTAAATTTTTTTATCTAAAAATTTGGCACATTAAAAACCTTTCCAAAAGTGTATCAAATTTTGGCTAGATTTTGAACTATGCCAAAAGTGTACCAAAATATACTCAATCTAGAACAATTATAAATTGTGCCAAAAGTGGGCCAGAAAATCAAATTCTAGCATGGTTTAAAAGTGCGACAAAAGTGTTTCTGATTGGACAAATCTGGCACACTTTTAAACCGTGCCAGAAAAAAATGGCCATTTTGGAACATCTGATTCAGGCACAGTTCAAAACTGTGCCAGATTGTTGTTTTTGGTGTAGTGATTTGCAATTAATTTCAATTTCTGATGAAGAGAAGAGGATACCCCTTGGATACTGTGGAGCAATGGACGGACAAGAAGACGGTTGAAACATGTAGGGATATCAATAACTTGGAACTCAGTGACAAGATTGATATGGCCACCCCTATTGTGATTTTAATGGAGCCCACTACTTATCGGCGGGTATTATTGTAAGCACGCACAGCGACCGAAGTGGGAGTGAGATCACCAACTTTCAAACCCAAGAAATTGAAGGTTCTGAGAGGGAAAACATTTAGGGTTGATCTGTTATCAATAAGTGAGGGTGGTATTGTCTTTCCCAATACTTCAATGGAGATATTAAGGGCATAATTCTGGTCAGGGACGATCTTGGGTATCTCTGCTTTGAAAAAGTAGAGGAGTTTGCAAGAGGTTAAGGATTTGACCATGTTCACGGCTTCTTTGGGAGTAGTGGAAGAAGATATTATAGGCCCGGAGAGGAGTCTTATGAGAGCATTATGATGCAACTAGAGGACATGAAAAGCCCCTATAAGGTGAGGTTGGCTTGGGTTTTCTTGAGCTGGACAAAGACTTTACTTTCTTCGATGGTCATCTCTGGCATGGAAAGTTATTCGACAACTCCTTTTCCTTTATCTTTCTCGGTCACAGGAGGAATTGGATCTCTGTAGTGTATCCTTGATTTGGTTATGTGATTTATTGAGATGGGCAAGAATAGGTGAGAGTGCACCAGCAATCAAAGATTAACATGTTTAATTAAATTCCAATTTTTAATCCCAAAAATCCTAACTCTTGAAACCGAATTGTGACAGACTAAATAAATTAAACCAATCATGCAAACTAAATCACAAAATGTGGGAAAATCCACTACAAAGAAATAATAAATGTGCCAACGTTTTTTTTAGGCATTTTAATAAAACGTGGCCATAGAAATAATTTGCGACGTGTATTTAAAAAGGTTACTAAACTTATCTGCGTTTTATCTAAACGCTAGGAATTAATGACGTTTAAATGTAAAACGCCATAAATTACCAACGTTTGTTATTAAGCTCCATAAAAAAAGAGACTTTTCGAACAAAAATTTCGGGTACCATTTTCCCGCATTTTATTCCTACACGCAATATTCCAAACAAAACATGGGACTCTAAATTTTTACCTATACTAGTTTCCCTCCAATACTCAATCTTATGATCTACAATTTTCATCCAATACGCCATCTGATGCAGTAAAGGAGACAATCAAGCCGTTAAATTTTATTGGAGATGATCAATCTCATTAGGTAAAGAAAAAAAATTCACTTTGCTAATCTGAGCACATCAATTACTACATCTCATCAAGTAGTCGCAATCAAGCTGTTAGATTTATAGTAGTCGTAAATCTCATAAATTTATAGTAGTCACAATCAATCTGTTAGATTGTCTTACAATCCATCTCACCAGGTCGTAATTGGCAAATAGTTAATAGGGTTTTATTTGGAGACAATCAATCTCATCAGGTCGCAATATCTGTAGAGTCTGTCCCCTCAAATTCCTTCCCATAATCAATCTCCCTCACACTCGTTTTGGTAGGGTTTTGTTTGGAACCATGAGTTAAAGTAGACCTGAGTATTTGATCGGGCGATTGAAGATATGAGGGTATGGAGGTTGAAATTTGGGTCAACGGGCCATGTTTCGGGCCGACACGACACGACAAGGTCTTTTTGGACATAAATAAGACACGACACGAATTCGTATCTTTTTTAGTTGACACGAACACGACCCGAATAGATAATAACACGACACGACACAACACGAATACCAGAATTTCCTAAATTTTACACCTAAAAATCATGATAACACGACATGACTCATAATTCAGACACGACATGACACGATTTCGTGTAAAAAGAACACGACACGAATACGACAAATTGTGTTAGTTTCGTGTCGTTCCGTTTCTAAAATTGCCACCCCTAGTATGGATCTTCGTTTTGGTTGTAATTTGTGATTTTTTACGCCTTTGATTTTCATTTTCTGTTCAATCGCCACCTTTTCGTTTTGATCCGAGATGGATTTTTTCGGTTTCTGATCTAATAATGTTTTTGTGATGTTTGTTTGTCTTTTTAATTAATTAATTAAATGTTGGTTCTTTTAATTAATTAATCAAAAGTTGAAATGCTCTTAGAAAAATTTGCGATCAGAGCAAAGTTGATAATATAAAAAAAACTTGGACACATAGTTCCAATGGTATTTTTATCATCTATATGTAAGGTGGTTGATTTTGATTTTTTTATTTTTTCTTATAATATGAAATTGCAATTTCACATATAATAGTTCTTACAATTTGGTATAGCTAATCGTATCTGGCAATTTGCAGTTCTTGGTATAGCTGATCGTATATGAATCCACAAGTATTTTGCATCTTATAATAGTTATTGTAACACTTCATATCTTGTAACAGTTCATATCTTGCAAGACAAGAATCTAACAATTCTTGTAAATCCCCAATTTCTTATCTTGCAGTTTCATTAAATCCCCAATTTCATATAGTTGCTCGTAGTTTCGTGGTTGACTATTTCAGTTTACTCTTAGGTATATTTATGCTCTTTTTTGTTCAGACTATGAAATTATTCACAAACAAAACACGTGTTGATATTATTTTGTTGCAAAAATTGCATTTGACAATAATGTTAAATATTTAATAATAAAGTTAACTTTATTATTAAATATTTGAGTATGTATAAGTGTTTGTATATGTATAGATATTTGTTTGTTTCAATCTAACATGATTTTGGTTTCATGAAATTTGGGGTTTGTAACCCTAAATTTAAGATAAATTTCTTATTTGCATATCGCTTCATAGTTCAAAATAAATTCATAACTGAACCAATTACCAATGGTATCCCCCCATTGGCAATTCCACAAATTTGTTTACTAATAATCGTTTAATATGTAAGTATGTTTTTAATACTTATTTGAGTCATAATTATTTACCTATAATCGTAAGATCTATGTTGTCGATAATGATTTCTTGCATTAATTTCAAATCTTTTTTTGTTTTTGTTTTCACTAGGCCGAATATACTAATGGATAAGAGTTGTATTAATATAAAACATAGGGGCCATCCTTTATACGAGAAAGAAGTGGTGGAATTCCTTAAATTTGCCTCTGATAATAGACCAAATGCTGAAAGAATATTGTGTCCATGTAAGAAGTGCTGCAATATGATATTTGTGAAGAAAGATGAGGTTGTGGAACATATATTACTAAATGGCTTTCTAGCGAGTTATACTTGTTGGACTTTTCACGGGGAATCTTCCTCATATTCAGTTCCCTCTTTCGAATCAGTTGTTGGTGATGAAATGCGAGAGCTGATACACGATGACTTTGGAATTCCTCCTTTAAACCCGCTTAACTTTATGTATGGTGATGAGGAGCATCAACATATGGGTGGGGGTCCCGATGAATAAACTAAGAGATTCTTTAATGTGATAAAAGAAGCTGAGCGGGAGTTGTACCCAGATTGTAAGAAGTATTCTACACTCTCATTTATTGTATGATTGTTGCATATAAAATGCCTTAGTGGATGGAGCGACAAGACCTTTACAATGTTGCTTGAATTATTAAAATATGCATTTCCCAAGGGTGAAACATTGCCAAAGTCTTTTTATGAAGCCCGCAAGCTGATTGCAAACTTGGGGCTAGAGTATAAGAAGATACATTCATGCCCTAATGATTGCATGTTGTATTAGAATGAGACAGAACATGAGAGTGAATGTCGAAAGTGCCACACCCCAAGATATAAGCAATCAAAGTCTCAAGAAGATGATGATCTTAGGATAAACTGAAAAATTTCTGCCAAGGTGGTAAGATACTTCCCTTTGATACCAAGACTTCAGAGGCTATATATGTCATCGAAGACAGCATCAGAAATGCGATGGCATGCCGAGGAACGTATTGATGATGGAAATCTACGACATCCCACTAATTCTCTTTCTTGGAAAAGAATCGATGACATTTATCTAGATTTTGCTGAGGACCCGTGAAATATCAGACTTGGATTATCTAGTGATGGATTTAACCCATTCAGGAGCTTGAGTATTGTTCACAGCACGTGGCTCGTAATTTTGATAATATATAACTTGCCCCCATAGTTGTATATGAAGCAACCATATATGATATTGCTGATACTAATTTATGGTCTTCATGGGCCTGGTAATGACATTGATGTTTATTTGCGCCTTTTAGTTGACGAGTTGAAGGAATTATGGGTTGGGGTGGATACTTATGACGCATCGTGTAATCAGATGTTTAAGATGCGTGCATCATTGCTATGGATAATAAGTGATTTTCCCGCATATGAAAATTTGTCAGGATAGAGCACTAAAGGTAAATTGGCATGTCCTTGTTGTCACAAATATACTCGCTCCTATTGGTTGGAAAAGGGACGTAAACAATGCTATATGGTCCATCGTCGATTGTTTTTGGAAGGGCATAAATTTCGAACAGATAAATTCTCGTTTGATGGTAAAGTTGAGTTGGATTCAAAACCCATTCTATTATCTGGAGCTGAAGTGTTTGATGAGGTAAGGGACATCAATATTATGTTGGGGAAGGATCCGAAGACGGAACTTAAGAGGAAAAGGGATGATAATGAAAATGGTGGGAACCTCACATATAATTGGAAGAAACGAAGTGTATTTTTTGAGTTAGAATATTAAAAGGAAAATTTAATACGCCACAATCTTGATATAATGCATATCGAGAAGAATGTATGAGATAATGTGCTCTGGACGCTATTAGATGTTGATGGTAAGGGAAAGGATAATCTAAATTCTCGTCTTGATCTACAAAAAATGGGTATTCATAAGTGACTGCATCCTCAAAAATGGGCAAACAACTAATATTATTTGCAACCAGCGTGTTTCACATTGGATAATAAAGGAAAATACATAGTTTGTAAAATATTGAAGGAGGTGAAAATTCCAGATGGTTATGCTTCGAACATATCGCGTTGTGTCAACCTTAAAAAACATACTATATCGGGACTTAAGAGTCATGACAACCATATCTTAATGCAAGAGTTTCTTCCTATTTCTCTAAGAAATGTTTTGCCTAAAAATATGCTTGGGCCAATAATTGAGTTGAGTAGCTTTTTTAGGAGTACGTACTGAAAAGTAATGAATGTAACTGATTTAGATTATGCTCAATCTCGTATTGAGCTCACGCTTTTCCATCTTGAGAGGATCTTTCCGCCTTCATTTTTTAATGTCATTGAACATTTGGTTATTCATTTAGCCGGAGAGGAGAAGACCGGAGGACCACCATAATACCGATCGATGTACGCTATTGAGAGGTGTGGTATTAGTTGCGATTTTTTGTGTTCTCTTTGTCTTATCATTGTAAGAATTTGTATCGCCTTCTAAAAATTAAAAATTTCCCCATGACAGACACTTGTTCACATTGAAGAATTATGTGAAGGACCGTAGTAATTCAGAAGGTTCAATTGCACAAGGATATTGGGTGGAAGAATGCTTGTTCAAGGTACCTGCAGGATGCTGAGATGAAATATAACTGACAATTAAGGAACGACGAAGGCAATACTCTTGATAAAAAAAAATGTGGTCGTAAGTTAGGAAAATCACTGGGATTTGTGCTTGATGACATTGCATATGTATAGGCACATCGCCATGTGCTTGTCAACATAGATGAAATTGCTCCATTTCGAGAGTAAGTATCCTAATTAATTAATTTCTCCCATTTTTAATCATGTAAAATATAGTGTAATGGTTCATTTTAATGCAGGACTCACCGTGTGTCAATTATGAGTAATTCTCATCTTAGACCACATGACGTGGATCACATTCATAATGAAACATTTCATTTGTGGTTTAAATATCATGTAAGTAATATGTATGTTGAAACTAAATTACACTTTTAATTATATTATTACAAAAGCATGGTGTTTAATATAGCTTTTGTAAATGTCAAATAGGTGCAAAAGTTACTTGAGACAACGAACATAGAACTATCACAAGAAATTTGAATGTTAGCTTTGGGCCCTTAAAAAAACCAAAAAGATTCATTGGGTATATTATTAATGGTGTTCGGTATCACACTAAGGCTCGCGAGAGGAAAAGAACGGCGCAAAAAAGTGGAGTCATGCTAAATGCACTTACTGAAAGTTATGCAAGTACTAGAGATAGGAATCCCGTATCAGGAGATTTTAGTTTCTATGGAGTTATAACAGATATCATTGAATTGTATTATTGTAAAGACTATAAGTTTGTGTTGTTCAAGTGTGACTGGGTTGACAACAATAGAGGTCTCATTACGTAAGATGATTTTGGATTCAAGCTTGTAAATTTTAAGAAGTTTTTGTATCCAAGGCCACAAATAAATGATGAGCCGTTCATACTAGCATCTCAGGCAAAACAAGTATTTTACGTACAAGACCCAATGGAGGAAGACTGGAATATTATAATTAAGACAAAGCCTAGAGACTTTTTCAATGTATTTGGACAACAATATACAACCCAAGGGACTATGATAGATCAAACGGAAGTATGGAGAGAGTAACATTTGGACGACACACCATTCACACGTGATGACGATGTTATTTGGGTCAGGCAAGGCGTTACTAGAATAACAGTAGATATGGAAACACAAGTGGAGACAAATGAAGATGATTAGAAAATTTTGTTAGCTAGGCATTTGAACTTTTAATGATGGCTTGATTTTGAATTAGTTTTTAAACTCATTCATATTAATTGAACTTTCCTAATAGGTTGCATATGAAGACGTCTTGGTTTTGTTGATTTCTTTTATTTATTCATTCATTATTCTTATTAATTTTAGATTTTAGTAGTTTATTGTGGTTTTATTTCTAGTCATTATTGTTATATGTTATCTACTTGCTCGAAAATCACGTATGTGCATTTGAAGCATTTAGATTTTGAAGGTTCCCAATTATGAAAATGCAAAAAAATAATAATGTGGGTAGCTGTTACTCTCCACATCTTCACTACATAACTGTTATGTTTGTAAAAAAATAAATGCTCGTCGACTCATTAATCCCAGTAAACATTTGGAAGGGGTTGGGCATAAATTAAATGATTTTTCACTTGCAAATCTTAATAAACACGAGTAATGAGACATAAATGATGAGAATCAGTACTGATAATTGGATGGCATGGGCATAAATGATGAGAATCAGTACTTATAATTTTAAAGCTAATCCTGTATGTCATATCATTGGCATAAAGGAGTGGTTGGTTGAATCTCTTATCGTGTATAAATCTATCATGTGCGTATGTTTTGGTTATAGTCTTTTGTATTTGGGTCTTGTGCTTACATTTGTTGTCTAAAATTGGGTCTTTGTGCTCTTTTTGGACTATGACGGAGCTATAGAGAAAATGTAGTTGGTAATGGAAATTATAGTCTTTTGTAATTGTTAAATTAGTGAATTTATTTAGGAGTAAATTATTAGTGCATTTTAAAGAACAAAATGTAAGATGCTTGTTGATACCAAAATTAATATGCTGATGTGGACGAATCATACGAAGACACTTGTCAATTTACGTGGTACAATAACAACGAGGAAGTTCATTTTCTCGACCAACTCATGTTTTTCCCGAGCAACGAGGATATACCGAGGAACTGCAACACCCCGAGGTACTCTAGCGCTCCGAGGAACTCCTGAGCAACGAGCAACTAAGGCGGTCCGAGTTGCATCTCGGTCGTAGTATTAATTGCCAGAATGTCAACAGTTCAACTATTCATTGAATTTTTATCATCTTGACGCACACACTGCATTAAATGTATTACCCTTTCATATGTATATCATTTAATGTATCAACCCATTCATCTACAGCCTAAGGGCTATAAATACCTTGTATCACCCTCATTCAAAGGGACCGAAATTTCTTGACTGAACTTGTAATCGAGAATTCCCAAACACTCAGCAATAACATAACAGTGGACGTAGGCCATTCTTATAAGGCTGAACCACTTTAAAAATCTTTGTTTCATTTTATTTATCTGTGATTGAATAATTAGAGCGATCTAATTTTTTACATCAACAGATTGGCGCCGTCTGTGGGAAACGACTGTTGCTATCGTTTTTCACCAAAAATCATTTATCATCAATGGCAGATAATCCAGAATCCAGTAATCGAAATGCTGGAAATGTTGGAAATCCTCCGAATCCATCTGCACCTCCAGATCTGGCTGGAATTATAACGAATCTGGCTGAAGGACAAACCGCCATGCAAGAAACAATGAGGCAACTCATTCAAACTCTTCACGGCGGTGCACCTACCCATTCAAGGTAAAGGAGTGATCATGGGCAATCGCGATCCAGGCGTACTGAGTCATATCGTAATGAAGAATCTAATGATTTTTCTTATCAACCTGGGCGAACTTCATCGATACGGGCTACGGATACAGATCAACATATCACCCTCTCTCCGGAGAGAACTAGCACCCTAGAAAGATTAAGCAGGGCATCTCCTTTCAGTCGGTTAGGACCAAGGAGAAATATGAGTCCACCTAGAGCCCCATCGAGAAGCTTTCGACCACCATCAGGTTTGAGAGAAGGATCAGCACAATCAAGACCAGTTACTCGTCGAGATAGATCTCAGGAAGCTACGTCAGAACAATCAATTGCTCGGACTAAGCAGCCCGAGGAAGGAAATGAAGCATGGAAGGGTTCCATTCAGCGATTGGAGCATAGACTTGGAGAAATGGTTAAAGAAAGGAATCCCTTACAGAGAACTTTTGTTCAAGGAACACCTTTTGTGCAGGACATTGTGAATTTTCCTACACCATCGAAATTTAAAGCACCTGTAGTGACCCCTAAATATGATGGAAAGACAAATCATGTTCTTCATATAGAACAATACCAGGCTGCTGCCGACATATATGCTGTCCCCGACGAGATGAGGTGTAGAGCACTTTCGGTAACTCTTACCGGATCTGCACAGATATGGTATAACAATCTTCCTCGGGGTAAGATTTCGACTTTTATTCAGTTAGCCGAGTTGTTCATTGGTAATTTCTATTTTGGAGCAAAGCCGGTAAAGCGAGTAGCGCACTTGTTAAGTGTTAGACAAAAATCAGGTGAGAGTACTAGAGATTACATAACTCGTTTCAATAACGAGAAGTTGGAAGTCATAGATTACGAAGAAAAGACAGCGATCACTGTTTTGATGAGTGGATTGCTTCCTAATAAGTTATATTATACTTTGGCCAAAGATCCACCTAAAACTATGTCGGAGTTGATGGCAAAAGCGGCCAAAATCATGAATGCCGAGGAGGCTATGGCTGCGAAGAAGAATATGGATAAAGAAACCAAGGTGGAGGTTGACAAATCTAAGAAGAAAGAGAAAAACGGTAATGGCGGTGACAAGCACTCCAAGAATAATAGGGACGTCATGGGAAGTCCTGAAGAAATATGATAATTATACTCCATTGAAGATGGGTATTAATCATGTTTTAGAAGAAATCAAGAATAACGAAGAAATCAAGTGGCCAGATAAACTGAGGACCAATCCTGACCTGAGGAATAGGGCCAAATATTGCGAGTTCCATAAAGATCATGGCCATATGACCAAAAATTGCATAGCCCTTCAGAACGAGATTAAAACGCTCATCCGAAGAGGAAAGTTGTCAAAGTATGTAGATCGCAGAGGTGAAAGGAAGAATGATGATAAAACTAGAGATCGTTCCAGATCTCCTCGTTGGGAGGAGGAGAAAAAGAAAAGAGATCATGAAGATGATCCAGATGAAGATCCCGATCTTCCAAAGAAGCCAAGACAGCCTGAACGAGAGGTATTTTCCATACGTTTTGGGTCAATTGATTGTAATGTTATAACAGGAGGAGATGCTGGAGGGGGAGACCTTACTGCAGAAAGAAAGGCCTATCTCGGAGAGGCCCAAGCCTGCTCATATATTCAACGAATAAATCTTGCCGAGGATGATCGTCCGAGGAAAGTAAATAAAGAGAAGCTAGTTATTGGTTTTTCAAAAAACGATTTGGCAGGTGTTCTTTACCCTCACGACGATCCCTTGGTGATCAAAATGAGGATGAAAGATGTGGTGATTTCAAGGGTGTTGGTGGACAATGGTAGTTCGGCAGACATCATGTACTATTCATGCTTTGATAGCTTGAATTTGAAATGATCTCAATTGGAACCTTATCACAGACCCCTACTGGGTTTTGCTGGCGAGAAAGTTTTTCCACTTGGGACGATCAAGTTAGACATATTCATTGGAACTTGGCCCGCTTGTCGAACAGAAAGAATACGCTTCTTTGTGATGGATAAGAATGTGCAGTCAGCCTACAACATCATCATGGGAAGAGTTGGTTTGAAGAAGTTCGAAGAAGTTCCATCTACAGTGCATCAATGCTTAAAATTCCCAACAAACTTCGGAGTAGGAGTTGTGAAAGGTGATCAAAAAATAGCTCGGGAATGCTATTATTCATCTGTCGAGCAAGAGGAGCCTGAAGAATCAAGGAAAAAGACTATTACCTACCAGGTGGAGGAAGGTACAGAAATTGAAACTCTTGATCCCAGGGATGAATCCCAACTTGTAAAAGGACAGGTGGTAGAATCTACAGAAAATGTTATTTTGGACGAGGAGCACCCTGAACGAGTAACCCAGATAGGTTCGTCGTTGGATGCTTCAATAAAACAAGAGTTGATAATGTTCTTGAGAAACAGGAAGAAAACTTTCGCATGGAGTCATGAGGACATGCCAGGAATAGATCCAAACTTCTTATGTTATGAACTCAATGTGAATAAGGAGATCAAGCCTGTGAAGCAGAGAAGAAGGGTATTTAGCCCCGAGAAGAATCAAGCCATACAAGAGGAGGTCGAGAAGCTCCAGAAAGCCCAATTCATTGAAGATGTGAAATATCCAGACTGGCTGGCAAATGTGGTGATGGTAAAGAAGAAGAACAATAAATGGAGAATGTGTGTTGATTTCACTGATCTCAACAAGGCATGCCCAAAAGATCATTTTCCATTGCCCAGATATGACCAACTAGTGGATGCTACCTCGGGACATGAGCTGCTCAGCTTCATGGATGCTTACTCTGGCTACAACCAGATCAAAATGAAACCTGAAGATATGGAAAGTACTTCTTTTATTACCCCTAGGGGAACTTATTGCTATAATGTTATGCCTTTTGGTTTGAAAAATGCAGGAGCGACATACCAGCGGCTGATGAACAAGGTTTTCACCAAACAAATCAGTTGCAACAAGGAAGTCTATGTCGATGATATGCTAACAAAAAGAAAGAAAGCTACAAATCATTTAGTTGACTTAGCTCAGACATTTGATCAACTGGATAAATACCAGATGAAACTCAACCCGACGAAGTGCACATTTGGAGTACGAGAAGGAATGTTTCTCGGATACATTGTCAACCAGCGAGGCATTGAAGCAAATCCAGATAAGATCAAAGCTCTTTTAGGGTTGCGATCTCCAACAACAAAGAAAGAAGTGCTGAGTCTTACACGAAGAGTTGCAGCGCTCAACAGATTTGTATCCCGAGCAACTGACAAATGCCTCCCATTCTTCAAAACACTTCGAAAAACTTTTGAGTGGACTGATGAATGTGAGAAGGCCTTTCAAGACTTGAAAAAGTATTTGGGAGCGCCTCCATTGTTGTCTAGGCCAATAACAGGAGAGAAGTTGTACTTGTATCTGGCAGTATCAGAGAATGCAGTTAGCTCGGAATTGATTAGATTGGAGAATGGAGTTCAGAAACCCATCTATTACACAAGTAAGGCATTCCGAGGTGCAAAAATCAGGTACCCAAAGCTGGAAAAATTGGCATTGGCATTAATTGAAGCAAGTAAAAGAATGAGGCCATATTTCCAGGCCCATACCATCGTCGTTTATACCGACATGCCATTGAGACAAGCCCTTCACAAGCCAGAAAAATCAGGAAGACTGATGTACTGGGTAATAGAACTCGGTGAATATGATATTGTGTATGAACCCAGATCATCATTAAAAGGGCAAGCTGTAGCAGATTTTATAGCGGAGTTTACATACCCTGATACCCCCGAGGAACAAAAATTGCTCACTGACCAACCTGTGGATGTTACAGGATCAACATACATAGGTCCAGACCAACTCCGGTTGGTAAAAGGGCTTGTGGATGTAGAAGGATCATCAACTTCAAACTCAGATCAGCTCCGGTTGGTAAAAGAGCGAGAAGAGATGGTTAACGAGGAGCGAAAAGTGTCAAGGGAGGACGAAAAGAAGCACCAAATATTTCACCGAGGAACCCTGTCAGATAAGGAATTTGAAGACGGATTACCCATATGGAGATTATATGTAGATGGCTCATCTTGCACAGCAGGTTGCGGCGCAGGAATTATTTTGAGCACCCCAGATGAGATTGACGTGGAATATGCTTTACGGTTCCAATTCAAAGCCTCTAATAATGAAGCTGAGTATGAGGCCATGATAGCAGGTTTAAACTTAGCAAAAGTTATGGAAGCGCGGCAAAATAATTGTATTCAGTGATTCTCAATTAATTGTAAATCAGATGACAGGAACATATGCAGTTAAAGGAGATATAATGGCAAAGTATCATGCAAAGGTGATGGAGTTACTGATAGAATTTGATGCCATTCAATTGGTGAGAATACCGAGGATGGAGAATGTACAAGCAGACGCATTGGCCCGACTAGCATCAGCTACTCGTACCGAGCTGTGAAGAACGATACCAATTGAAGTATTGGAAAGTCGGAGCATAGATGAAAACTTGACGATGAATGTTATTACCCTTGATTTAGGACCATCTTGGATGGATCCCATCAGGATATATATTGAAGAGGGAGGATTGCCTGAGGATAAGCTCGCTGCCAAAAAATTGAAGTATAAAGCTGCCCGGTATGTATTAACTAATGGTATTTTATATAGACAAGGAATTATGGCAGGTTTGCAGAGATGTGTACATCCCTCCGAGGTGAAAGAATTGATTGAAGAAATCCATGAAGGGTCTTGTGGAGCTCATGTAGCAGGTCGAACGCTTTTACAAAGGGTAATGACTCAAGGATACTATTGGCCAACGATGAGGGCTGATTGTATAGCCTATGCTAAGAAATGTGACAAGTGCCAACATTTTTCCTCTATCCGACGAACTCCACAAGCATTGTTGACACCCATAACTTCCCCTTGGCCATTTGCCATGTGGGGAATTGATTTGGTGGGACCATTGTCGACCACCCGAGGAATATTCAAGTACCTCGTCGTCGCAGTAGACTATTTTACTAAGTGGGTAGAAGCTGAACCCCTCATCGACATGACGTACGAGAAGGTATACCAGTTCGTTTGGAAGAATATCATCTGTCGATATGGTCTCCCTCATGCCTTCATCACAGACCATGGAACCCAATTTGATAACGAGGAATTTGCTGCTTATTGTCATCAGTCGAACATTTTGAAGGTCCATTCAGCACCAGGCCATCCTCAAAGCAATGGACAGACTGAAGTGACGAATAGAACACTGCTAAATGGTTTGAAGAAAAGGCTAAGTGAAGCTAAAGCTAACTGGATTAACGAGCTACAATCAGTATTGTGGGCTTACCGAACAACTCCCCTAGCAACGACTGGAGAATCACCATATATGCTGGCATTTGGAAGTGAGGCTGTAATACCTGCCGAGTTAGGTCTCCCAACACACAGAGTGTTGAACTTCAATTCCCCAGTCAGCGACTTGATGAGAAGACTGGATTTGGATATGCTCGAGGAAGTCAGAGAAGAGGCAGCCATTAGGAATGCTGCTTATCAACAACGAATAACTCTTTTCTACAACAAAAGGGTGAGGAAATGCGATTTAAAAGAAGGAGATTATGTGCTAAAGAAGGTAATTCAGAAACACAATAAATTGGAGGCAAACTGGCATGGGCCTTACCGAGTTACAGAAGTCGTTCGACCAGGAACCTACCGAATAACAACTCTAGAAGGAGAAGAATTCAAGAATTCTTGGAATGCTGAACACCTTCGCAAGTATTATCAATGATGTAAAATGTACAACGGTTCCATCAATATGAATAAAACGATGATGTTTTCACCATTTTCTTCTCCTTTGTTTGAAAGTTTTTCGGGGAATACTAGTGTTGTACACTACGCTGCTCGACAGCAAAAAGAAGACGAAAGTTCGAAAGAACCAAAAAATATACTCCTTTGGTTAGGAGGCGTACATTAGCGTGACCAACTAAGGTTGGTAAGATAACTGGTGGACAGAAAGTTCGAAAGAACCAAAAAAATATACTCCTTTGGTTAGGAGGCGTACACTAGCGTGACCAACTAAGGTTGGTAAGATAACTAGTGGACAAAAAGTTCGAAAGAACCAAAAAATACACTCCTTTGGTTAAGAGGCGTACACTAGCGTGACCAACTAAGGTTGGTAAGATAACTAGTGGACAAAAAGTTCGAAAGAACCAAAACATATACTCCTTTGGTTAGGAGGCATACACTAGCGTGACCAATTAAGGTTGGTAAGATAACTAGTGGACAAGGTAGTTCGAAGGAACCTGATAGTTCAATAATCAACTACGGTTGAGGGAAGAACGATATCATTTTGAAAATAGGCCAACAAGTTGGAAGGTAAAATCATTCCCGAAAGTACAAAAAATTCTAAACTGAACCAAGTATAGTTCGTCGGTGATCAACTATACTTAGTCGACGAGGATAAATTATCGACCATGGTTGGTCGGGCACATTTTATGAAATTTTTTTTACCAAGTATGGTTGGTCGGGGATAAAAACCCATAAACTGTAGTTGGTCGACAAACACAATTTAACAACCTTGGTTGGTTGGAAACATTTTAAACATTTTATACTCATTACTTTATTATTAAGTGATTGAGCAACATTGATATTTGTAATTTTGATTACTAAGTTGGTTGATGAACAGCATCATATTGTTATCTTTTTAACATACATATACACAAATGTAAAAATGTAAAAATAAACACAAGATAATCGCAATACAAATTTGCAAACAGAAAATGAAATTCTTTCATTAAGATAAAAATGTATTACAAGCTATACATATGTGCTAATTATTACATCGAAAAACCTATTCTATTGGTTTCTTTCCTTTAGCTTTTGAAACAGGTTCCTCGCCGGCAGGAGGATCTTCTAAGCAAAGAGGAGAATTGATGAAATTAATATCTCTGAGCATTCTGACGTTCATCACAGAAGGTGTATCCAAGAGATGCTTTGGACGAGATAATTCAGTCAGAGAATGAAGACTATAGTCGTCGAGATATTTTGAAATTAAACTCTGAGGAATGGAACGAGCCGGGATCCACTCCATATCCAATTTGAAAGGTGGCACAGGCAAATCTAGTAACCCTGGAGCATGATAATCCCATAAAAAATGCCCTTGCTCCAATTTCAGTACACCCAGGGCGTTCAACCACCCCTTCTTATAACCTTTCATTATTGGCATGTTCAATCCGAGCATCTAAACGAACAAGGGCTTCATTGTATCCTGCCATCCAAAATTCCCTGGGCTGTTTATGGAATTGGAAGGTTAATCTATCCAATTGTTCGTGAAGGCTCCTAGCAAAAACATCTTTATCATTCAAGGCAGACTTCATTGCAGTAAGTTGATCTTCCAAAGATAGATTTTTCTTGGACATTTCAGATAAAGCCCTATCCTTGGCGTTTAATTGGTATGCTTGTGTTTCCAAAGTAGATTGAGTGCGAGCCTCTTCAACATTACGGCTAAGAACTCTTGATCGACTCCGAGCAGCGACTGGAGAACTTTGCTCCTCGGCAACATTTTGAACAGCTCTTCCTCGCCCATGAGAAGTTCTTCCTCGTCCCCGAGCAGTCATAGGAATAACAGATTTTCTTAAGTTGTCTAGTTCTTGCCTTAATTTGGAATTCTCAACCTCTAAGAACGAGAAACCTTCATCGGTAACTTGCACTAAAGCAGTGGAAGATGACGCTGCAGATTCATACTGTGCCATCTTTTTCTGCAAATTATTGTTCTCCTGTTCCAGCAACTCAGCAATCTTCCTGCAAGCCTCAACTTCACCTTTTAAAGTTCTTTCCCTAACATCGTATCCAGCCAGGATCTTTTTATGGCCTGTGTCAGAAGAAAGCTGTTGATATCTATTTTCATATTCCTTGTGCAACAAAGCCATTGATTCATTGTGCTGACCTTGGAGATCTTCTGAGGAATAATGAAGTTCCTCAATCAAGTCGTAGTAGGCTACATTGTTGGCCACAGCTCGGTCGAGTAAATCTTTCAAGTATCGATAAGCCTCAATTGCCTGTTCTGAGGCATCATGGCCAAGGATGTCAGCAATTTCTGATGTACTAAGGTCTGTATGACCAGCCTTATAATATTCGTGACATTGCTGCATCAGCTTGGTATCACGTGCAGATATCAGTTCCATTCTAGCAACAAACTAAGGATGAGAAAAAGACAACAATCAACAAAAAAAAAATCATCAACAACAGAGATGAACGAAGATGTATTTTATTAGATCACAAAAAGATTACATTGTTTGATTACAAGTGATAATAAAAGATAAAAATGATACCGAACAACTTCACACCTTTTCCTTGTCTCCCAAGACTTTCTCGGGAGGCTGGGACGAGGAGCTTGGTTGCTCGGAGGTGATAGCAGCTTGAACAGCAGGAGTTGAAATTTTCTCAGAAGGAGGAGGCATGGAAGAAATGTCCTCGTTGGCAGAAGATAGAGATGCAGGGACTTGATCACCTATGGCCATAGAAGATTCATCAGAGGCAGGCTCATCTTCTTCTTCTTCCACAATTATTGGAGGAGGACCAGGGAGGTGCAACTGGAATAGCTCGGAATCATCCTTGATCTTCAATTCTTGTAGGGCAGCTACCCAACCATCTCGGAAGTATTTCAACTTCCCGTATTGAACTTGGGATGTCATCGTAGCAATCCCCTTGTCCCATCCTTTATCCCATCCTGTGCTGAAGGATTTTTTAACTGCGAACTTTCTTCTCAATTTCTCCGAGGAGAGCTTCGCATCCAATTCTTCTTTTTTGCTCTTGATATCTCGCAGGGCGGACAATTCTTCCTCTGCCTTCCTCAGTTTATCCTCAAGTTCTCCAAAATTCTTGAGCTTGTCATCATATTTCTTATGCTCGACCTCTAAACTTTTCACTTTATTCTCCAAACTCTTGGAGATCTCAGCCATCTTCACCTTCTCGGCCTCAACTGTAGATAATTTTTTCTCCCATTCGGCTTTGTCCTCGTCATACTGCTGACGAGAATCTTTCAAAGATTGGGTTAAACCCAGCAGAGCATCCTCTACACCAGACGAGGAGCTGGAAGCTTTAATTGCCTCATCCTTCTTCACGATGTTATTAAAATAATTCACCAGCTGAACAAAGGAAAAAGTGACAGGTCAGTGCAAAAATACAAGTATTCCGAGAAAGAAAGAAATTCAGAATGTGAGAAATTTACCGAAGCAAGGTGACTAGTAGCTAGGGATGTCAACATATCCCTAGAAATATTTTCATCAATTCCTTGGACCTCGGGTATGATCCAAGTTTTTACCGAGCTCATTGCAGAGCTCGGAGGAATGATGGTTGGAACACCAACAACACCAGATGTTGGAGAAGAGACAGTTTCAGCCAAATTGACTGAAGATGATTTCCTCAATCTCCTCAAAGGAACTTCAGCAGTTTCAACCAAGGAAGAACTCTTGGTCGGAGAAACAGTAATCACTTCTACTGGAGCAACTTTCTTGCTCGGAGCCACTGGGGGCTTCTCGGCAGCTTTGGAAGGTGCAACATCCACCTTCTTAGTCCCCTCTGGGACATCAACTTTGCTTTTCTTGGCCCCAGCAGCAGAAGTAATGTCATCAAATAGAGCAGGAGGAGCTCTTTTCTTACCCATTCTCTGACTTAAAGGAAGATGAGAATCTGAAGAAGAATCCTCTGGAGTTGAAGCTGGCTCAACAGGGCGAGCAGTATAAGAGGTTGTATAACTCTTATACTGTAGCAAATATGATGCAGACCTGATATGCTCGTCTGCAACATTCTTATGAAAACCCCAGATAAGTTTCAGATGCTTAATATTAACCTCTGATTCTTTTGGAGTTTTTCTTTTGCTATCAACTGCAAATAAATACATAATAAGATATCAGTCATACATTTTATCAAACATGATGAAAGAATAATTTCATAAGTAAAATAAAATGAAAAATAAACCTATCCCATTGCCATATGGGGGGCATCTGGGACCATTGTATACTCCATCTCCAACTAAAGGGGCATATTGCCAATTTTTAATAACCAACCCATGTTCAAAATAATCTCTACTTGAGTCAGGGAGATTAACTACAAGAGCCCTATTCAGAAACCTAGTTTTTAAGTAATAAATATTATCTAGAGTGGCCCATTTATAGCAATACATAATTTCAGGGATCCCTATACGAGTCCCATGAGTTAGATTTAATTTGTACACCCCATTAATTATTCTCCATGAATTGGGGGCTATTTTTGCAGAGACAAGATCAAAATACTGACAAAACTCAAGACACAATGGGTTTGGCGGAAAAGAAAATCCACATTCAGCAATGAATAGACTGGGGAACCAATGTCCCTCAGCCAATTGAAAATAATCTAAAGGCTCAGAAAGAACCTCCAGAGTTACCCAGGAAGGAATGGAAAAATCGGAACGAAATTTCTGAACAGACTCCACAATATAAACCATACTGAATAAAAGAGATACAGAAGAAAGGAAGAAGATCTTACAGGAAGAAAGGAGGTATGTTGACAACGAACGAAAACTAGGATGAACGCACAAGAGAGAAGGAGAGAATAGAAAGCTTGAATGCAAGAAATTGGAAAAAGAAGAAGACGGTATGGTTACCTAAGAAGTTTAAATACTTTGCCTTGGGAATCGGCGAAGGAAATGATTACAAAAAAGAAACTATTGAACTTCGGACGGCTAAAAGGACAAAAAGGGCACTAAGATCGAAGCGCTCTTAAAAGTTCAAAAAAAGGCGGATTCGTTGAATTTAGAAATAAATTCAAGTACGATGCTCCTAAAAACCAGGAAGATCATTCAATATTGCCATAAACTGAGAAAGAATGTTCCATACTCCTCAAAGTTCGAAATATGAAACATTGGGGGCTTCTGTTGATACATAAATTAATATGCTGATGTGGACGAATCATACGAAGACACTTGTCAATCTACGTGGTACAATAACAACGAGGAAGTTCATTTTCTCGACCAACTCATGTTTTTCCCCGAGCAACGAGGATATACCTAGGAACTGCAACACCCCGAGGTACTCTAGCGCTCCGAGGAACTCCTGAGCAACGAGCAACTAAGGCAGTCCAAGCTGCATCTCGGCCGTAGTATTAATTGCCAGAATGTCAACAGTTTAACTATTCATTGAATGTTTATCATCTTGACGCACACGCTGCATTAAATGTATTACCCTTTCATATGTATATCATTTAATGTATCAACCCATTCATGTACAGCCTAAGGGCTATAAATACCTTGTATCACCCTCATTCAAAGGGACTGGAATTTCTTGACTGAACTTGTAATCGAGAATTCCCAAACACTCAGCAATAACATAACAGTGGACGTAGGCCATTCTTATAAGGCTGAACCACTTTAAAAATCTTTGTTTCATTTTATTTATCTGTGATTGAATAATTAGAGCGATTTAATTTTTTACATCAACAATGCTATTAGCTCTTTTCAACATACTAGACAACTCATAATTTCTATAAATCCGTAGCCTTCTCCTTCTAATACCCACATTTTAAATCTATAAATTCATATTTTACTTTGAATTTGGACATTATTTATATCAGAAACTCCATCCACTATAGTTATTGGACTCTTATGTTTGTTGCTTAGATTATGAAGCTCATTTATAACAAGTTGTATAACATTAACTTGTTTAGATTCCCATTGTTTTACAAGGTATGCTAACTGAGAGGAACCCTTTTCAGTGTAATTGGCTCGCTTGAATATCTCTAACATGTGTAATAACTATTGTTTGAATACAACAACTATAAAAGTTGTATAGCTCTTACGCAACATTGTATTGAAAAATAGAATATAAATTACTCTCCATAATTTTCAACACATTTTGTGTAAATAGTGCTGCATTTTCTTATTAACAGCACTGACTACACAGTGCTAATACAACAATTATTTCTTCTAAGTTTTACACTTGTTATTTTGTTTATATATTCGTGTATGTGTGTGTGCATATATATGGTAAGCCACACGAGTCTAGGATTAGATGTACGCAACTATACACCGTGTGTACACAGACTATTTCATTCAAATCTGAAACTTGGGTTCGTTGCCTTCATTCAAATCTGTAACATATTTCATACCAAAAATTTTCCCACCGTGTTAAAATTTTTGGCTAAAGATGTTCATTATTTCTATTTATTTTGTGAAAGTACACTGTTTTTACTACTTTGTTTCTATTAGCTGCTCGTTAATAAAATAACAGTACGATATTTTTGCTACTTTATTTCTATTAGATATATTCATCTGTAGTACAACTAACATTAATGTTTGATTTTGTTTTGTAAAGTACGTTGACAGCAAGTAGATCTCAGACCCAACACGTTAGAGGAGCTATGTCATCCCCTAGTGAGCCGTAGGAGCACATAGGTGAAAGAACATTGGTAATGCCTCAACCTCCATCGAATTGGCCACCTACTAACGCTACTACTACACCATTTATACCTCCTTTGTCTGGAAATTGTGAACAACAAGAGCATGATGCAAGTAAGACAAACTAATATTACACAACTTATTTTGTGGTTGTTTTTGGTTGGGTATTCAAAAAGACGACTTACTGAATTCCCGTACCTAAATTAGATTACTAAAACCAGTGTCCAGAATCACTAATTTTTATTTACATGTCTATATACAACAAGATTACTAATTTTTATCTTCGCTACTTAGATCCTAGTTTTGATCAAGCAGAAGAGGAGCAAATAAGAGTTTGTGGCCCCACGTTAATGCATAGTTGGTGGGGTGAAGATGGTGGAATTTTAAACATCATGGTGAATGAGCACGGACAACCCATTGAGAAGACAACATCTAGACTCGCTTCAAATTTGGGGGTTTTAGCACGCAATGGGCAGTTAGCACCATGGACATTACTCGATTGGAGACATGTTTCGAAAGAAGCGAAGAATGGAATTTGGACTCATATCATGGTATCATCTACTATTATATAAAGCTATGGGTTGTCAAATTTTCAATTTCTCATAATACCCTCACTTCACTAAACATGAAGATAGATATATGGGTAATTTTATATATACTCGTGGAGGTAGTTTTTTAAAAATTACAATCATAAATGGATCTTTATTTTATGCAACCATAATTTTCATAGACCTTATGTAACCATAATTTTCATAGACATTTGATTTTCATTTATACAATCTAAAATAACATTGGTTATTTTGGTTCCGAAGTTGTAGTTTAGTTCTCTAACATGCCGTTTATACATGACAATACAAATGCCACGAATGAGATGAGAAAATTCCTTATGGAGTCTGTAAAAAAAAAGTTGAAGGAGTGGAAGGCCACAGCAAAGAGTGAGGGTTATACTAAACATAGGACTAATGAGGAACGCTTGGCGCATTGGCCCTAAAGGGTCGAGGAAGATCAATGGAAAACACTCGTCTATCATTGGAACTCGCTTGAAGCAGAGGTATATTTTAGCGATATTGTTAACATGATTATATATTCGATTGGGTGTTTTATCACTTTGATCATGAGAGCCATATAATGATTATACATGTGTATATGTATGCACTAGTGGATGCCCGTGCCTAAAGGCACGTGTATATGGTAGTGTGATGATATATATCAATTGTGTTTTCCATGTATCAGGGAAAAAGAGAAAAGAACAAAGAGATCCGTGCACGTTTGGCAACACCACACACATCTAGTAGGACTAGTCATGCTCAAGTTAAAAACAAGGTAAAAGTTTGATACTTTTAATGATTACTACGTTCTTTTTTCATTGTGGACAAATTAAGTGAAAAGATATGATATCTTGACATTTAAAATCTTATGCTCGTAGATTGCTAAAAGAATTGGACCCCAACCAACTCGTAAGATGGTATATAAGGAGACACATATAACCAAGGATAAGGGTCCAGTTAATGAAGAAGCACCTCGATTAATTGTATGTATATTTTGGATTTTAATGACAATTTAAAAAAGTTGATTTTTGTTTGCGTGTTTATTATCTTTTGAGAAAACATTATTTTTCATTTGAAAATGGATTTAAGTGCCAGTCAAGTGTTAGTTGTCAAATTGTATTTTTTGGAACACAATTCATTATGATAGCTTAATTTGAGTTTTATAACAAGAGATGGATGAACTAGAATCGCAACATCCAGAGATTGTGAATACCGTTGTTGCACGAGATAACATATTTGGACGAATTATGGGACCTGAAAGGCATGGTCGTGTGCGGACGTTTGGGCTTGGTGTCACTCTGAGTATGGTCTTTAGACGATCATATACGATGTTCGAGGCTCGGAGGAGGGATATTGATATGCGGCATGAACAAGAGTTAGAGAGGATGCGACGTGAGATGGAGGCTGAAAATGAGCGGGTGCGGCGTGAGATGGAGGCAAATTATGAAAGGAAGCAAGACGAAATGAAAGAGAATATGGAAGGTCAAATGCAAGAAAAGGTATCTTCTATGGAATCTTGGATGGAAGCTCTCGAGGATCATATGCGTGCGTAGGGTAGTTTTATGTAATCTCCACGAGATGTGTCTTCAAGCACTGAGCATGTCATTGATTATTAATTATACATTTATATGAGTACGGTCGACTAATTTTCATGCATTACATCTTACTTTTTTTGTATTCCTATAGGTTCCTAACGGAGCCAATCTTGATCCTTTAGCATCATTGCAGTCGTCGATGCAATTCCGGTCAGAGGTTCAATCGGAATGACAATTGCAACCAATAAGGAAAACACCGCCATAAATCATATCATGATCCCAACTTTAAAACTATTATCATGTTAGTTTATTTTATTAAGAAAATATTTATTTCTCTCTTCTTTCATAAGTTAATCATGTTTCTCTCTACTCGCATAAATCCATAATTCTATATACATACTTATGTAAAATCTTACACATCATGTCGAATTTGGATAGATGTCTTAAAAGTGTGTGTATAATTGAATATATATGTATTCAATGCTTCTATTTAATTCAAATAATCCAATAAGGGTGCCTTGATTTGTCTTCTAAATATTCCAGACAGTTACAAATAATGTTTCATTTGCTACAGCACAACTTTTACTCTCTATTTGAACAATATTTTCCTTCTCCCTTTATATCTCATCCAAACTCAATCATCCAAGAAAATTAGAGACTTCATTTTGACAAAACATGATTATGCTAGTTCTCAAGATGGAAATGTGTGCTCGGATCTTTATTGTTTCGAGCATGGAATATATATTCTCTTTGAGGTTCTCCTCATGCTATGAGTCCCAAGAACAGCTACATCCCCCAAATTATGGACCAAATTAGTTGGATTAAATGTATGATTGTCTGTCATCTATAGTATCAAAGAAGTGGTGCATCTCATCATAATATTAAGTGGCCTCTTCTTGTATAGCTAGTGGCTGTGAGGTAAGTAGCTGAGATTGCAGATTCTCACTGTTATTATACTCTTGTTGAAGCCACAATGAGTTAGAATTTACGTTATTACTATCCTTAACATCAATGTTGTAACCAGCATTGCCGCTATTAGCGTATGAGTAATGATATCCAATTAGAAATTCTATCACGGGAGTACAAGCATGTGGAGTGTTAAAAAGGCCAAATGTAGAATTGTGATTGGGTGGTGGTGTTGATGAGATGTGGTGTTGGTGATGAAGCGAGAGTTGCGTGTGAACGACGTGGAGTTCTTCCTGGATTTGTAGGATTTGGTTATGGAGTTGGCAGATGATACCAAGGCAACCATAAATGGGGTATCTGTCATGAATGTTGGATTGGTGAATGATGGATTGCATGGCTACCATTTTCTGAGTGGGATCATTGAGCTGTCTTCGTATTTTTAAGATATTGCTAACACCAAAGAGCTTGTGTGAGAATTTGGAATCTCAGCTACTTGCCTCACAGCCACTAGCTATACAAGAAGTGGCCAGTCAAGATTATGATGAGATGCACTACTTGTCCATTATCATACCTGTGTTTTATCCATTGTGAGACACTTATCTTCTTTTATTTTTAAAGAACTACGATTCTGAAAAATTAGAATTGATAGGTTGGAGGCTTCCCATGTGTACAAATATAAAACATGTAGTTCATTCCATAATTGAGGCGAAACCAATACAATAAATCAGGCTTAAAAGTAGTAGTCACAATATGAATTGATTACATTCAAAACTTAACATCAACACTACTTAATCATTGGATACTTAAAGTAAATAACTAAAATACTTAACTGTTCGTCATCCCTTCATATTTAACTATTTATTCGATGTTGTTTAATGTATTATTTCAAATATTTTGAAAAACATAGTAAAAATATTTTCAAACTCCTCACATGAGGTTCTTCTCGTGCTATTAGTCCTAATCACAGCTACATCCCCCAAATCATTGACCAAATTATTTGGATTTAGTGTATGATTGTTTGTCATCTATAGTATCAAAGAAGTGGTGCATCTCATCATAATCTTGAGTGACCTCTTCTTGTATAGCTAGTGGTTGCGAGGCAAGTAGCTGAGATTATAGATTCTCATTATTATTACACTCTTGTTGAAGTCACAATGAGTTAGAATTTTTGTTATTACTATCCTTAACATCAATGTTGTAACCAGCATTGCCGCTATTAGCGTATGAGTAATGAGATCCAATTGGAAATTCTGTTAGGGAATTACAAGCATGTGGAGTGTTAAAAGGGCGCAATGTAGAATTATGATTGGGTGGTGGTGTTGATGAGATGTGGTGTTGGTGATGAAGAAAGAGCTGCATGTGAGCGGCGTGGAGTTCTTCCTGGGCCTGCAAGATTTGGTTACGGAGTTGGCAGATGATACCAAGGCAACCGTGAAGGGGTATCTGTCGTGAATGTTTGATTGGTGAATGATGGACTGCATGGCTACCAATTTGTGAGTGGGGTCATTGAGATGTCTCTATATTTTCAAGATGTTGCTAACACCGAAGAGCTTGTGTGAGAATCTGGAATCTCAGCTGCTCGCCTCACAACCACTAGCTATATAAGAAGAGGCCAGTCAAGATTATGATGAGATGCACCACTTCTTTGATACTATAGATGATAGACAATCATATTGTCTTTGGTTATTAATATGAGAGGACGAATCATTTTCAATTAATTTGATTTGTTTTCTTGTGCCAGCTATTTGCTACAACTTACAAGACTAGAATCTTGTTCTTAGGTTTATTCTTTTGTATGCAACTGTATCTTGTAATTTAATACGCATTGGCTACGGGTAAATTATATTTCATCCTAACAACTGTGATTACTTTATATGCAAGTTACTGGAGTTGGGATATTTGGAAACAACAAGGTCAATGTTTATTCTGATAAAAATAATAACAATAGCATCCCATTTCTCCCCGAGGCAATCACATTCAACATCCTGCTTCGACTTCCTGCTAATATCATTCACAATTTCATGAAATTTGTTTATCGGTGTTGGTACAACATAATCCACGATTATGATTTTATCAAGGCACATTTACTCCGATCAGGTAAATCAGCCATTAGCCTACTCGTTCAAGGATGGGACACACTAGATAATGTGTTTCTTTAAGAAATTGAGAAAGGAAAACATAAATTTTCAAGGAAAAAACATAATTATAGACTAAGAACATTAATTTCATTTTGTGATGGTCCAGTTGTGTGCCGTGACGCAATAAATGCAGCGTGTCCTACTATGTGTGAATTGGAGAGTCTAAACATACCCTGGGGATTATTAATGCTCACAGAGGACTGGATGCCCCAAGATATATATTAAAAAAACTTAGGCATACCAAATGGAGATAAAATCAACCCATGAACCTCTCACCATATCATATTGCCGTATACTTCTCCATTTGCATACGAAGTCAATATCCACAAGGAGATTATACTTCTTTTTTGAAATTCTTAGAAATCAAGATGGCCCTCCTGGCCAAGTGAATTTCTAGGTTGAAGTCCTCCTTGGATGAGGGCTCACCTTGACAATTTTAGCGTTCAGGTTGGGTTACTTATGATTCTCATGTACGCAGGCCCTACGGTGTATGAGGTGAATTTCGCAGGGTTATGGATCAGCTTATGCTGCCCATATAGGCATCATTTGAAATCCCATACGCAGAGTATACATATTGTATATAAATAATTAGCCTTAGAATCCCAAATAACTCCATGAATGCCATTTAAAAAGAAGTCTCGACTTGATAAATGGTGAGACTTGCATAAGTTAATCTCTTAATGCATGAGATCCCAAGTAATGTACATTATTAGGGAAAATCTCTTATGACTAGAAAAAGAAAAAAAACTCCACTTATGAAAATACCACAATTTCGATAAAGGGAGCTTAGACTCAAAGCATCTCCAACTTTGTTGTCTATAAATACCGCAGGATGCAAACGGTAGTGGAAGCCCACACTTTTACTATTTTGCACGACATTTTGTACCCGGCTACAGCATGCCAACAAGATGTTACGACCTTGCTTGGCATATTCCAAGGCATAGTTGATGAATGAACATGAGTTCATGGAACTCTCCCTTACTAATTCTCATTCAGCTAAAAAATAATAATAATAATGAGTACAACAGAAGTATTAGTCCCCTTTATGGGTGCACGGGAATATTTTAGGCTTGGTGATGTTGTGCTTGTTGACATTACTATAACAAAGCAGCAAGTGACACTTCCACCTTTACTTATTACTTTTCAATTTGGTTTCAGTTACGTTGCTTTGGGACATGCACCATCTACCGGGGAATATTCGAGGTATGGGAAGCCAACTTCACTACCTGTTGATAAAAAATAGGTATACAGTTTTGGGGTAGCCATTGACTAGTACGTGGCTAGACATTTTCCTTGGCGATATCTTTTCGGTAATAATCTCTAGCAGTGTAGTTTTCCCAGCTCTGCTAGGACCTGCAATGGATGTAATCTCTCTTGGTCTAGCTTCACAATTTACATTCTTCAAAATTGCTTTGGGTGGTCTTTTTGGAGATATGCAGGAAAACACCTAGGGCTCGTTTGGTTCGAGGTTTAGAAAGATAATTTAGGATTCCTTGAATTTAGAATTCTCCTCATTTAAAATTACAATGTTTGGTTGGAAATTTAAGGGGGAACTTAGAATTCCTGAAATTTAGAATTCCCATGAAAATAGAATTCTCCTTTTCCCTCTAAAATGGAAGTAATCCTATATTCCCAGACATATTATCTTACTTTTGTGGTAGGACAAAAATACTATCTCACATAAATTCACACGTACTCTCTCTCACACACACACACATACACTCTCTCACACATACACACACTCTCTCACTCACACACATATATACATACACACACTCTCTTTCTCTCTCATTCACACACACTCTATCTATCTCTCTTACACACACAAACACTCTCTCACACACATATACACACACAAACACACTCTATATCACACATGCACACACACACACACACACTATCGCACACATAAACACTCACACACACACACTCTCTCTCTCTCTCTCTGATATACACTTACACACACACACACATACACTATCACACATATAAATACACACACTATCCCTCTCTCTCTCACACACACATACACTTACAGACACACACACTCTCATGTGCACACGCTCAATGGTATTTTAGTTAAATAATATTTATTCCTAATCTGGAAAAATAATCTGAGATCCTTGGAAAAAAATAATTCCTGCTTAAACCAAACAATGGAAAGGAATCTAAGATTCCACGAACTTAGAATTCCTAGAATTATGGATTCCCATTCCCTTTCCAAACCTCGAACCAAACGAGCCCCTAGTTGAATTCATCATACAAGCTATGAAATGTGCAGGACAATTTTTGGGTTTCTATTCTGTATGAAGCTTTCTGGGACTTTATTGGTAATATTTCCATTTAGGTTGAATTGTGGAGTGAGAGAGGGAAATGTTTATATGATACACTCCCTGTAATTTCACACACCGAAAAATGTTTGTAGTATCTTGAGGTTAATCTGTTATTCCTTCTCAAATCTACACATGCTTATAGGTCTATAGAGTCTCAAATAGACTCAATCCTGGTTTTATCTGGATACGACTTAATTCTACCATGAGCTTGTTGCAATTTTTCACCAAGGGGTCAATTTATACAAGCTTATTGGGATGAGGTGGTAGGACTTAATGGGATCAATGGTGTGGGGTTTTTCCTCATGGAGTTGGTTTATGTGGTGGCAACACGCAGGTATTGTAGATGTATTGTACAGGACCTCCTCTCGGACCCGTTATACAACTACCCTCTAACTTGCCCTGCCACAGAAACCTGCAGGACCCTCCTCCCTCCCCGAGTTGTTTAAACCTCACACATTGGTAAATAAATACTAATTATCCAAGTATTGGAGCTAAAAGGAAATATTTAATAAAAAATCAATTACTATGAAACTCAAGAATCCTTTTTCACACTAGATTTAATCACTTTTCTACTGTATGCCTCTGAAAAATGTTCTCTTACTTGTATATAATAGAATCTCAACAAGACCCACTATGCAAGCCGCTAAACTAGGAAAAAGTGTTATATTATTGCATTGTTAATGTAAATTTGATTTAAACTTGTTAGTTAAATTTTAATTAGTTATTTATTCCCTATTTTTTATACTTGCATTTTTAATGTAAATTAAATTATGTCCATGTAACTTTTGTTAATATGATGTACAATTAATATGTATTTTGTGTATGTTTTAAATTATAATTTTATGTCGCCATATAATATAAAGAATATTGAAAATAGATTTATTGATCAAGTGTTTCTTTTTTCTTTCCTATTTTCAGGATCGCGTGGCATCAAAGAAGGCAAAGAAACACAAGTAGTCTAAATTTACAATGTAAGTCATGATATTTTTATAAGTTTGATTTATTCATCTTTGACACTTTGCTTTTCTTCATTTTTGCAGGTTTGCATTTTATCATGCTCAGGACAAGGTGTTTTCACGGATGTTAGACATATGTTTAGTATTAGGCTACTGTTAGAATGTTAGTATGGATATTATGTTTGGGATTTAGATGATCCGACGTTTTGGACTTATGTTTAATATTGTTAGGGTATTGGTGGAGAACATTATACTATTTTAATGCTATAGATGATGTGTTTTTGGATCATGGTATATAAAGGGTGACTAGTTAATATAAATGTATCAAATTATATTATTTTGATAATTTGGTGTCATCATTACATCCTTAATATTTGTGAATAGGCAAATTTTTTTTTTCATGTTTTTATGTTACTGTTGGTGCCAGTTTGGTAAGGAGAAAACAATTGTGGTGTTTTTGAAAGGGGACTATTTTTTGTTCCGACATTTTTTGTTCAAACATGGCAAATTATTCTAGCGTTTATTGTTGAAGCGTGGCAAGTGATTCCGACGTTTTTAAATTTAATGTGGCAAATGGTAAGCAGGCAGACAGATAACCCGATGTTTTAAAAATGTTGCTACAAACTTCGCAATAAAGATGGCCGACATTTTTTATAAACGTTGTGAATTCCCGACTGCGGCTACACCGACTTATTAGAAAAACGTTGGGAAATGTTTTCTTGAAATTTTTTTAAACTTTTTCAACGTTTTTTAAACGTTGTCTAAACCTAAAATTCTTGTAGTGATCCCCCAAAGGGGCAAAACCATTTATTTCACTATAATATGTAACGACTTACAATCACAGCAAAATAATATTTTGTCGCACGAATACCGGTAGGCATCGATTCGTCGTCGACGACATTTGTGAGTAAAAGGTCCCGCAAGAAATCTGATTTGAGTAGTGGAAAAATACCCTTCTTCTCCACAAGGTTACTCCAAGATGAGTAGAACAATTGTATCTAGGGTTTAAAGATTCACACAAATGTTTGGGAAGGATTTGTGAATCAAAAAGGCATTAAACCTTAAAAAAAACGAAATTTGTTTCTGGGCAGAATAATTGCAGAAACATTAGTGCCAAAAGACTTGGAAAACGTGTAGAATGGCACTGCTTTATATACAAAAATTGAGGCGGCGCGTCGCTCGAACGAAGTACTGGTGTCACTTGAACGACATATCACATTGATCGAATGACTTCATGCAAGATGGATATATCGCACGCACGACCATCCAATCTCGCTCGAACTACGTCAGCGAGATTTTTTTCTTGGCCTCTACACAGAAAAAATTGATATTGAGAAGTAAAAACGTTCCATCGCCTTCAAAATATTTAATAAAAATGTCCCAAATATTTATGTAAATAATAAGCACTCGAAATAAATTATTTTACCATAATCGTGAGTGGAATAGTGGGAACGGTTGAAGAGTACGTTGCATGTTGCATGATGAACGTATGAAGATGATGAATGCATGGATTCGGATCATGGCCGTCTTGGATGGTCGTAGTTACGTGTCAAATGTAGCAGTATCAGACATACTAAGGATGATCAAGGACTGATAAAAAATTCCCAGATTCTAACTTGGACATTTATAAAATCATGTCCTTATAAATCTCCCCCTATGTCTTTGCTGGTACATACACAAAAACTCCAAATTATGCTACCCGAATTAAAACCAAATGGCATACAATTTAATATCCCCATTAAACCCAAAACCTGGAAAAATTAAATGACATGTCTTCGAACAAACTTCAATATCTTTAAATCTTCAACTCTTCAATCTTTCTTTGTCATCATCAGGGTGTGCAAAAATAATCCTCAATTAAGTACCTACACACATGAGACAAGAAATAATACCCGTGATGTGCAACGGTATGAAATATAATGATAAGTAATGGTAAGTATCAATTTATGCTCAAGCAAAGCACTATAAAATTAAACAAATTTCTCCCCCATAATTCGGTTTCCCCCTTTTATGATGTTCCCAAATAGATAAATATAAAGAACATAAATCAAATGCAAATGAAGAATTTTATAAGGTAATCAAACTTTCTCTTTTTTCAATTTTCAAATTTTTTCTTACAAAATATACAACAAAAAATCACATCATGAAAGGGCACCAAAACAACTAAGTTGGTGATAGCGAAAATGTAGGGATGTGAACAAATTCGATAGGAAAGTCAATACATACAGCCATAACATATGTGCACGATGAATGTTGGATATTCCTAACAAATGAAGTCAACATCTTCCTTAGGTGTAAAAATTATGGAATTAAAAGAAATTGACTCAATCAAATCAACAAATCAAAGCTCAAAGTGATTTCCACACCAATAACGTCCAAAACGTTGTTAATAATTTTTCATGACTTTCAAGGACGTGCAATCCCTTTTTCAATTCTTTCCATCCAAACTCCCTCATAAATAATTATACATTATATTTTTCTTTTGAGGTGATGAAACTAAAACCTATTGGCCCGTTTAGTTTGGCATATTTTGCTTTTTATTGCCATTTATTTTTTTTGCCAAAAGACTTGGAAAAACATGTACAATGGCACTATTTTAAATACTAAAATTGAGGCGGCGCATCTCTCGAACGAAGTACAAGTGTCGCTTGAACGACAGGCCACGTCGATCGAACAACTTCGCGCGAGATGGCTATGTCGCGCGAACGACTAGACAATCTCGCTCGAACTACGTTAGCGAGATTTGTTCTTCGCCTCTACACTTAGAAAAAAATCATGCTGCGAAGTAAAAACGTTCCAGCCCCTTAAAAATATTTTATAAAAAAATTTAAAATATTTATGTAAATAATAAACACTTCAAATAAATTATTTTGCCATAATCATGAGTGGAGTAGTGGTAACATTTCAAGAGTTCGTTGCAAGTTACATGATGCACGTATGAAGATGATGGATGCATGCATTCGAATCAAGGCAGTTATGGATGATCGTGTTGACGTGCCTAATGTAGCGGTATCAGACATACTAACGATGATCTAGGACTGACAGAAAATTCATAGATTCTAACTCAAACATTTATAAAATCATGTTCTTACAATGGGAACCCAGCATCTTCATCAATTTCTGACTGAATGGCCACCTATGACACCCTGCCTATTAAAATAAATGGTGGCTAGCCCCTACCAAAATAAAACAAGAGTCTCATATGGCTCATTCTTTACATCACTGTCGAAATTTAATTAATTACTAACCACCTATTAATTTAACAGGCAATGTGAAATTTTAATCTTTCATTAACATGCAACAATATGAATCAATCAATAATAACCCCACACACAGTGATTGATATACATGAAACCACAATGTAAAGTCTAAAGCTGAGATAAAAATATAAGGTCCCTGAATAAACCATCAGGTAAAAATCCAATAAATCAAATCCAACATCTGAAATACATAAGTCTAAATAGAAAGGGCAACGAGCCCAACCAATACTAGAATATAGAACTTACTATAATATATCAATAATAGAATCGGCTATTCGAAAATACTTCAAGCCTCTACATCAGCTGCAGCTATGTATCCCTAAAAAGAACAATCATCATTGGCGTCCCTATGGATCGACACCTAAAAGTTTTGGAAATGGATTTGATATGGGTGAGGGCCCAAAACATTTGAAAAATATTTGCAAGTATTTAAAATGCAGTAAGAAGAGTTATTATATACACGTTAGCTTCGCGTACACTCCGTTGAGTTCCTCACCTCTCTATTATAGAGAACACCTAACGTGTCCTAGGAAATCCACCTAATCATTCTACCCAGCCTAACTAGTCACAATAAGCATCTACCTAATCACTAATACACCTAGCCCACCCTTATCTCCCAAACGATATGATTTAATAAAACCATAATCATTAACCGAATATTACTGCTGAACAATATATATATATATATATATATATATATATATAGAGAGAGAGAGAGAGAGAGAGATCACACTAGCTGTATATTCGACTACAGCATCCCTGGGATGCATGCATACTTTGCTATTGGTTCCATGTACCTCACGTACCAAATCAAGGACTAACGATTCTGAATCACCCTCGAACCATAATTCAAATAAACACGTAATGAAGGTGAACATAGTCATAAGACTTTCGGCTACACGCATACCTAACCTCCCAAATGATCGGTCACACTATCGTACACTCAAATAGTAGTCAACCCTAAGTTCTATGTTCTGGAACACTTATCCAAACCTTATTGGTATCGCCAATATGGGATCGCCCATTACGTGTGACCTCACGTGATAGCAGGTGGTGTAGGGATGCTTATATACATAAAAATAAAAAATAATAGGCACTCACACAAACCATGTATATTCATATAGTTCGTACCATATATATCTCAATTATTCAATGTACTAGTATTTCACACTTAATTTTTATATCCTTTATTACGACTATCACTCTATATTCGAAGAGTTCTAATCATGTGTTTTATAATTTCAGTAGTTAATATCACATTATTCTACCGATCCAATTCTTGAGTTCATCTCAATTCTCTACGTATCCCCATTTGATTCTCGTACGCTAATACATTTAATAATTTCTGATAGGTTCTAATCTATAAATTCAACTCCTCGATTACCCTTATGTCTCAATTATATACGACTGGTATTCCATTAATTTTTTCATAATTCCAAACTACTCAATTTATGGTTCCAATAATTTTCTTTTTAAAGTTTTATACCTAAACTAACAAAATTGTCATTTTCTGAGCAACCTAATCGAGTCATAAATTTCTAGGCAGAAAAATCGTGATTTCTCCCTCTACAGAAGTTCAAATAAACTCATTCAAAGATCATTAGAAAGCTAAGACATAGACTTTCCATGAATATATGGCTCGTGAAATCTAATTCTAAGCAAAATTAAAATGGCACATGTTTAAATAACATTAAAGATTCTAGAAGATTAATATGTTGATAGATTAGACACCCTATACTAAAAAGTCAACTACTCACTCTACAGAACTCCAAATGACCTCATTCAAATCTCATTGGAAAGTTAAGACCTGGTCCTTTCTATACACATATGGCTCATAATCTAAGTCTAAGTACAACTATAATGGCATACGTTTAAAATAACGTAAAAAAATTATGACAGATTAATATGCTAACAGATTAGACACCCTATAGTTAAAAGTCAATTACTTCCTCTAAATAACTCTGAATGACCTCATTCAATGCTCATTGGAAATCTAAGACCTAGAAATTTACAGAAATCTATGTCTAGTAATCTAATTATAAGTACAATTAAAATGGCATACATTTTAATTAACAATAAAAATTCTGTCAGATTGTAAACTTTTGTTCGTTAATTAAACCCTAAATTATTCAAGATTCATGTTCATCTACCAAGAACCCAACAAGATTCCATATTTATGTGTCTTCAAATTCAAATTTCAAAATATAATCCCAAGAGCTTAAGTTCTAATACGATTCCCAATTAAACCCATAAATAAATCCCATGAAATCACCCATAATAACATGTTTTCATTGTAGAGATAATTCTAGACTAGCATGGACATTATAAATACTCAATTTATGCAAGTTTAAACACTTGCCTTAGATGTTGAAGGTTTTATTTCAGTAGTTTGGTGATGGATATTACTCCTCCTTGTGCCCCTCTCAATTCTATCGATAACGGTGGAAAATGGTTTAGAAACCCTTTCTTGCTCCTCTCCTATGGCCTCTTTTGTTTATCACTTGTTCTAACCCAAACCTCCACAATTTATTAGCTAATATAGTCTTCCCAATTTCGTTGGACTTCTAAGCCTAGAATACTAAAAGATCAAAATACCCTTACGAGGTGCCAGGTTGGTCAAAAAATGTCCTGGGACCCTATTGAAAAGGATAGGCCCCCAATTTTTAAATTCTTACTACAAATAGTCCTTTTAAATGCGGAAGTGAGATGGTTCGATTAAACAAATTGACTAATTTTAATTTCTTTTCAAAATAAAATTAAACACAACTTAAAGTGAAATTAAATTAATTAACAAATGAATTTTTTTCGCTTCAACAACATAATTCAATCCAAGTCCTAGAAATTTTCCTAAGTCATATTTTCAATATTACCAAATTAGGCCAAACCGATTTTATCAAATTAAGTGAAGACTTGAATCAAATTAACATTTACCCAAATAATTATGTAGCACCAAATTAAACATGATTAGTGATTTAAACCAATTTTAGATTTTTACCTAAGCGTGTGTTTTAGGTGAATTTTCAAAAGATAAAATAAATAAAGAACCACTACGCCGCGATGTATGAGGAAAAACCCAGAACGGAAAAAACCTCAGACGGCCCTAGCCTCAAATCTACTAAGTACGATTTTACAAATATAAGACCATACGACTTACAACACTTGACTTGACTCCGTTCAAGCCTCGACGCTTCTTCTTGTATCCACCTCTTCCTAGCGAATAACCACGGAGCACCACCGCGGTCTCGAAATCCACCGATCGAACATTTTTTATCACCGCCACCTGAACAAGGAGCCTTTCTCCAACTGGGTAAGTCAATGTAAGACCCTGGATTCTGATTTTCTTTTATATAAATCTCGATGCGGAAGCGTAAAGGTGATGGTTCAACTTTAAAACAACAACAAATTTTAATTCCTTAAACAAATTAAAATTATACCAAGTGAAGTAAAATTAATCAATTAATATATTCACTCAAACCAATTCATTAATCCAAGTCCTAGAATTTGCCTAAGTCATATTTATCGATATTAGCAAGTTAGGAGAAACCAAATTTTAGCAAATGACTTGAATCAAATAAACTTTACCCATTATTTAATTTAGACCCAATTAAAGTGAGTGCGATGATTTAAACCCAATTTTATCTTGAATTATTCTAAGCATGTGTTCTACGTTATTTTGCAAGATAAAATAAATAAATCACACTACGCCGCGATGTACGAGGAAAAACCCAAGACGGGAAACAACCTTGGACGGCCCTAGCCACAAATCCACTAGATACGAAATTACAAGTACAAGACAAAAGACTTACAACACACGACTCGATCCCTCTCGAGCCCCGACGCTTCTTCTTGTAGACACCTCTTCCTAGCGGATAACCTTGGAATACCACCGCGGTCTCGGAATCCACCGATAGGACTTTATATGGTCACCGTCACCCGATCAAGGAGCCTTTCTCCAAGTGGGTAGAATCGCAACAAAACGTCTTCTTCTTTGATGGTTGTAGAAGCAAACCAAAACTTCTCTTTGAAACAGAAGAGATAAACCGGTGCCAAACTCCAAGCAATTGATATGTATATATGTGAACTTGGATAAACAATATGGGTGTAAAACTAGAGTGATAAAATATTTTCTCTGGAAAAATAGCACTCAAAACATGAACATTTTCCTTAAAACAATTTGCTCTCAAACTCTCTCTAAGAGATGGAAAAGTTAGGAAAAGTTAAGGTTGGAAAATGTTCTTCCCGCACATACTAAAGACTAAAAAAGTTGGTTAAAAACCAAGTGGGGAAGTGGGTGCAAAACTGCCAAAAAACTGCCAAAAACTGTTCCCGCCTGGCATCTCGTTCGAACGACATTTCGTTCGAACGAAATCTCGTTCAAACGAGACTTCTAACGACGTTCCAGATTGAACTCATTAGAATCTCGTTGGAAATCTCGTTAGAACGACAATCTCGTTCGAACGACATTTCTAACGATGTTCCAGTGGCCTAATATGGGAACTCGTTGGCAGGTTCGTTCGAACGACATTTTCATTCGAACGACAATCTCGTTCGAACGACTCTATCGAACGAAAAATGAGAAAGTTTGAATATTCTTGTTTAAGCCCAGAAAACTTTATAAACTTATTTTAAAGTTTTATTTAATTCTTTCTGAAAATTAAAACACAGTTTTTATAAAACCTAACACCCAATAAACTTGTTCCAATCTCCTATATATATAATATTGCATTCATACCTTGGGAGCATGGAACTATGGTTGATGACGTAGAAACGAGGCACGTAAACCGGCACATTTGATAAAGCTTTATACTCTTTGCCGCTACGTCTTCAACAAACACTTCATAGGCTTGAGAGTATTGCAATTACATACTATCCTATGAATAAATGTTTTTGTCCGGAATTGAGCCAAAACTATATATGGACTCAATTGGAAATTTGTGTCCTTACAAATCTCCCCCTTTGGCTATTCCGGGACAAAAACCAAACAAAAATCCTAAAGGACCGTCAAGCTCTACTAGACTCAAAACATAACCCACCCAAACTTGACTCAATCCAAGGATCAAACGCTTTGCCATTAAACAATGCCGCTTTAGAAGAAATCATGCACACTTAAGCAAACTCATCAAATGCATAGGGAATATCAAAGTATTAAATGCAATTTTAATTAATTACTCCCCCTAAATTAATTCTCCCCTTTATCAAACACATGACCTACTTAGAAAGACGTCTCCCCCTAAGATAAATCTCCCCCAAACTAAGATATGATAATAATAGGATTAGATACCATTTCTCCCCCTATCATCATTCTCCCCCTTTTTGTTCAGGAATAGGCAAAGGATAAATAACTAATAAACATAAAAGCATGTTGAAGCTTAAAGTGATAAGACATGAAAGCATATGGGCAACAAAATCAAGGCAAAGGCAAAACAAAATATCATATGTATATGTACTATAAATATATCAAAAATGCACACGCACATATATATAGATATAAACACACACATGACACAAAAAATACAATAAGTTTGCACACTCGTATGACAAAAATGCGTCATATGGAAACGGAAGTGTTGAGGTGTGAAGTAGTAACGATTAAATTTAGACCCAATCACTTAAAACTTGTTCACGGAGTTCTCAATTGATTGCAAACTTCATCACATTTAAATATAACCTCATGTGACAATATGAAGATTGAACTCAATGAACAAACATACACAATGCATACAAGCCTAGCATATTGATGATTCTACAAACCAATAGAGTTATGACATGAAATACGCAACTAGGATAAACAGACATTGTGCAAACCGTTGATATACCATCCAATCTCCCTCAATATGCATTTATATTAAATTTGAATGAATATATCAATCAAACATAGGCCTTGGCAATTTATTTTCTTTTTAATGCCGTATTTTCTGTTTTTAGGCCTTTGGACCACGTATTTCTTTTAGGTCCATTCAAAACGGTGGCTTACTATCGCAAAGTATCACTTAGTCCTTTCGGAGCCCTTCCCCGTGCATATTTATTTTTATCATGTTTTCATTTTTCACACAAATCTCACATGCAACGGATTTTTGACATGCACTAGTCCTCCTAAGTCACAAATATGTAGATGACAAGATTAGTAGGAGAACACCTCACATGGATCAAATATACATATGAAGTTAAAAATTCAAAGGAGCTCGTGCATGTGTGAAAAGAGGCATATAAAAATAGAATCCATTTAAACAACACAAAATCCAACTACTCCATAAAATATGGTAAAGAACATAATAAGGATTGATAATCTAAACCAAAAGTTCTAGCCACATGGGAGCGTAAAATATGGGATTCAAACACAAGTATATGCCACTTAAAGTGTGTCAAACTAAAATACACACATAAATTTTTTTTTTGAGTTTTTAACATTTTTCACCAAAAATAAATATATATACTCAAAAGAATAAACAAAAAATCATTTGTATTTTTCATTAAGCTTAAATGAAATAAATAAAACACAAATGATAAACAAAAATCCTTTTATATTTTTCAATTAATTCAAACACAAAATATAATACAAAAAGATAAACAAGTCAAAATTTCTAGCATGTGATATGAAATAATGCAATGACTAGAAAATGACTAAACATGCATACATCTAGCAATGATATATAATATGAAGCACAAAAAGCTAGAGTATGCATAAAACACTAACACATTCAACCTTTAAATTTAGCAAGGGAGGTTTCATGTGATAGTAAATGAGAATCAACAAATCTTGTATCTAGCGCGTTTAAAAGATATTTCCTAACCCATATAGATTTATTTTTAAAATGATGGGGATTGGGAAATAATGAAATGCTAGATAAATATTTCCTTGGACTTCTTTTAAGATCAAAACAATATGACCTAAGGTGACCTTTCCTACCACAATGCAAGCATGTGTAAACACGAGGAATGTTACCTAAGGTGTGACCCTTTTTAAAGTCCTTGGACAAAGTTGACCCTCTAAAACAAACAATGGTTTTAGCTTTAGCAATGGAAGAATTTGAACATGATGTGCTAGAACCATTAGAACAACTACTAGAGTCTTGAAAGTCATTTTTCAATTTTAAAATTTCGGACTCAAGTAATAAATTAGACTCCTCAAAATTATGGGACTCCTTCTTTAAATTTTCAATAATTCCTAGAAGGTTAACACGCTCTCCCTCAATATGAGCAAACTTGTCCCTAAGATTCTTTTCACGATTTTCACTCTCTTTCTTGGACTTTTCTAAAATATCAAAATTTGAATGTAACTCCATGAGCTTTTCACGAAAAATATCTTTTTGAGATAAGGAGATTTGCAAAGACTCAATGTGAGCTTTAAAACAAGAATTTTCATTTTCAAGAAATTTAATTCTTTTTACAAATCTCAAATTTAATTCCTTTAAATTTTCGTTACATTTGTTAAGCCCATTTAATTCCTCTCGAAAATCAAAAATTTTATTTTCATTAAAATTGGACAAATTTTCATTAAGACGTCCCATTGAGAGAAAAAAAATGTGAGAGTGATAAAAAATTGAACCACCTAAAAAGGTAAGGAAATACAAAAAAGCCGAAAATCGGATCTTTAACGCGATAACTTAGCGCTCCGGCTCTGATACCAATTTGTAAGACCCTGGATTCTGATTTTCTTTTATATAAATCTCGATGTGGAAGCGTAAAGGTGATGGTTCAACTTTAAAACAACAACAAATTTTAATTCCTTAAACAAATTAAAATTACACTAAGTGAAGTAAAATTAATCAATTAATATATTCACTTAAACCAATTCATTAATCCAAGTCCTGGAATTTGCCTAAGTCATATTTATCGATATTAGCAAGTTAGGCGAAACCAAATTTTAGCAAATGACTTGAATCAAATAAACTTTACCCATTATTTAATTTAGTCTCAATTAAAGTGAGTGTGATGTTTTAAACCCAATTTTATCTTGAATTATTCTAAGCATGTGTTCTATGTTATTTTGCAAGATAAAATAAATCAATCACACTGCGCCGCGATGTACGAGGAAAAACCCAAGACGGGAAACAACCTCGGACGGCCCTAGCCACAAATCCACTAGATATGTTATTACAAGTACAAGACAAAAGACTTACAACACACGAATCGATCCCTCTCAAGCCCCGACGCTTCTTCTTGTAGACACCACTTCCTAGCGGATAACCTTGGAATACCACCGCGGTCTCGGAATCCACCGATAGGTGAACTTGGATAAACCGGTGCCAAACTCCAAGCAATTGATATGTATATATGTGAACTTGGATAAACAATATGGGTGTAAAACTAGAGTGATAAAATATTTTCTCTTTAAAAATAGCACTCAAAACATGAACATTTTCCTTAAAACAATTTGCTCTCAAACTCTCTCTAAGAGATGGAAAAGTTAGGAAAAGTTAAGGTTGGAAAATGTTCTTCCCGCACATATTAAAGACTGAAAAAGTTGGTTAAAAACCAAGTGGGGAAGTTGGTGCAAAACTGCCAAAAAATTGCCAAAAACTGTTCCCGCCTGGCATCTCGTTCGAACGACATTTCGTTCGAACGAAATCTCGTTCGAACGAGACTTCTAACGACGTTCCAGATTGAACTCGTTAGAATCTCGTTGGAAATCTCGTTAGAATGACAATCTCGTTCGAACGACATTTCTAACGATGTTCTAGTGGTCTAATATGGGAACTCGTTGCCAGGTTCGTTCGAACGACAATCTCGTTCGAACGACTCTATCGAATGAAAAACCAGAAAATTTGAATATTCTTGTTTAAGCCCAGAAAACTTTATAAACTTATTTTAAAGTTTTATTTAATTCTTTCTGAAAATTAAAACACAGTTTTTATAAAACCTAACACCCAATAAACTAGTTCCAAGATCCTATATATATAATATTGCATTCATACCTTGGGAGCATGGAACTATGGTTGATGACGTAGAAACGAGGCACGCAAACCGGCACATTTGATGAAGCTTTATACTCTTTGCCGCTACGTCTTCAACAAACACTTCATAGGCTTGAGAGTATTGCAATTACATACTATCCTATGAATAAATGTTTTTGTCCGGAATTGAGCCAAAACTATATATGGACTCAATTGGAAATTTGTGTCCTTACAGTCAAGGTAAACAAGCTTCTTCTTTGTGGGATGTAGAAGCAAACCCACGCACTCTTTTATAGTAGAGATGAATCTGGTACCAAACAAACTCTCCAAGCAAGATGTATATCTAGATAGATAGAGACTTGGATTAAAACAAACAATTTTGTGTAAACTTGGTTTTGTTCTTTGAATAACTCAATTTGGATAACAAACACCAAGGGAACTTTTTATGAAAGAATTAATCTCTCAAACACTCTCTAGGAGATGGAAAAGGTTCTTAGAAAAATTCTTCTCCTGAAGTCATTAAATTATGTGAAAGAATAGTGGGACAAAGTAGTGGAAAAGTGCCAAAAAACTGCCAAAAACTGTTCCCGTCGAAATCTCGTTCAAACGACATTTTCGTTCGAACAACATTTCATTCGAACGAACTATCTAATGAAGTTCTAGTGGCAAGTCATTGGCAAACCTCGTTCGAACGAAAAAACAGAAAGCTTAAAATTTTGATTTTTAGCCCAGAAACTTTATTTTAAAGGTTTAAATAAACCTTTTGAAAATAAACCTCATTTTAAAATAAAAGTACACCCAGTATAAACATATTCCAAGTCTCCCTATATTTATATAGAAATGCATTCATACCTTTGGAGACTATGGAATATGATGTTGATGACGTAGAAACATAGCACTTGAAACTCAGCAATGATGAACCTTTATAAGTCTTAACCGTTACGTCTTCAACTCTAGTATGTCATAGTCTTGAAGGATGGTCAAGTCTTATATCCTATGACTCAACCGTTTTTGCCCGAAATCGAGCCAAAACAACAAGAGACTCAATTGGAAATTTGTGTCCTTACAAATCTCCCCCTTTGGCTATTCCGGGATAAAAACCAAACAAAAATCCTAAAGGGACGTCAATCTCACTAGACTCAAAACATCCCATACAAAATAAAGAGTACAATGCTTGACTCGAATACCACTTTAGAATTAAACGCATTGCCGACGATGAAAGTTGCCATTTAGAAGAATTCCTGCACACTTAAGCAAACAATTAAACGCATAGGGAATATCAAACTATTAAATGCAATTACTCCCCTTAAATTGATTCCCCCCTTTATCAACTATGATCAACCTAAGAAGATAGCGCTCTCTCCCTAAGTTAAATCTCCCAAACTATGATATGATTACAATAGGATTAGATACCATTTCTCCCCCTATCATTCTCCCCCCTTTTATTCAGGAATAGACAAAGGATAAAGAATCAAAACTTAACTTATCTCCCCCAATTAAAGCATATACCCCCTAAACTAAACATGGATAAATATAATGGGATAACAAGCTAAACATGCAATTGTGCATAAAGTGATGAGAACATTAAAGCACATGGGCAACTAAAATTCAACTAATCCACATAAAGATATGAATATCAACTATGATGCGAGAACAAAAGATATCAATTGATTGTAGTAATCTAAGCATGTGATATCGAAACAAAATTCGCAATAAGATAGATACCAAAAATGAATAAAAGCATAAATGGACTAGATAAACATGGCAAAGACACCAAAAACAAACAAAATATCATATATATGTATACACAATAGATTCAAACTAAGAATAAGTACACACATATAGATATAAACACCAAAATGACACAAACTAAATAACATAAGTTTTTCCACACTCTCATAGCATAAATGTGTCATATGGAAATGGAAGTGAATGGGTGTGAACAAGATACCAATGAATTAAAACTCAATCACTTAAACGTGTTCACGTAGTTCGCATTTGATTGTAAAACTTTATCAACTAGAATTTAGCATTTATGTGATAGGATAAAGTGAACTAATGAACAAAACAAACACAATGCATACAAGCCTAGCATGTTGATGATTCTACAAACCAATAAAGTTATGACATTGAAAGCGCAACTCGGATAAACGAACATTGTGCAAACCGTTGATATATCATCCAACTCCCTCAGTAAGAATATATATTATTCTTTTGAATGAATAAATCAACTAAACAATTAGGCCTTGGCAAATTATTTTTCTTTTAATGCCATATTTTCTTTTAGGCCTTTGGACCACGTATTTCTTTTAGGTCGAATCCAAACGGTGGCTTACTCGCAAAGGATAATATTTTTCCTTTTGGAGCGCTTCCCCGTGCACATTATACATATTATCTTTTATATCTCACAAATCTTACGTGCAACGGATTTTGACATGCACTAGTCATCCTAGGTCATAGTATATAGATGACTAGATTGGTAGGAGAACACCTCACAAAGCTCAAATATAACATGTGAAGTTAAGGTTCAAAAAGCTCGTGCATGTGTGTAAAGGCATATAAAAGTGAATCCATTAAGCTACTCAAACTTAAGGTACTCCATGTAAGCATGATAAAGAAAATTTTAAGGATTATAATTCTAATCAAAAGTTCTAGTCACATGGAAGCGAACTGAGGATTCAAACACACACATATGCCACAAAATATGTGTAAAACCAAAATACACACAAAATAAAATCTTTTTGGGTTTTTCATATTTTTAACCAAAAATAAAAATATTTACTCAAAAGACAAACAAAAATTATTTATCTTTTTCATTAAGCATAAATTACGAAAAGGGTAAAACACAAATGATAAACAAAAATCTTTTTGTATTTTTTCATTAAATCCATCCTAAAATGAAAAAAATATAATACAAAAGATAAACAAGTCATGATTTCTTGCTCGAGATTTGAAATAAAGCAATGACTAGAAAATGACTAAACATGCATACACCTAGCAATGATATATAATATGAAGAACAAAAATCTAGAGTATGCAAACAAAACTAACACAATCAACCTTTAAATTTAGCAAAGGAGGTTTCATGTGAATGTAAATGAGAATCAACAAATCTAATATTTAGCGTGTCTAAAAATGATTTCCTAACCCATATAGATGAATATTTAAAATGATGGGATTTGGGAACAAATGAAATGCTAGACATAGACTTCCTAGGACTTCTTTTAAGATCAAAACAAAATGACCTAAGGTGAACTTTCCTACCACAATGCAAGCATGTGAAAACACGAGGAATGATACCTACGGTGTGACCTTTTCTAAAGTCCTTGGATAAAGTCGACCCTCTAAAACAAACAATGGTATTAGCTTTAACAGCGGAAATATTTGAACAAGATGTACTAAAACCATTACAACTACTACTCGAGCCTTGTAAGTCATTTGTCATTTTTAAAATTTTGGACTCAAGTAATAAATTAGACTCCTCAATATTACGGGACTCCTTCTTTAAATTTCTATAACTCCTAGAAGGTTATCACACTCCCCCTCAATGTGAGCAAACTTGTCCCTAAGAGTCTTCTCTCGACAATCACTCTCTTTCTTGGACTTTTCTAAAATATTAAAATTGCAATTTATGTTCATGAGCTTTTCACCAAAAATATCTTTTTGAGATAGCGAGGTTTGCAAAAGTTCAACTTTAGCTTTAAAACAAGACTTTTCATTTTCAAGAAATTTAATTCTCTTAATTTTTCATTACACTTATTATGCCCATTAAATTCCTCTCGAATAGAAAAAACTTCATTATCATTTGAAATGGACAAATTATCATTAAGACATCCCATCTAGAGATACAAAACAAAATTGAGAGTGAGTAAAAAAAATGAACCACCTAAAAATGCAAGGAGCATAAAAATTGAAAAAGTCGAAAAATGGATCTTTGACGCGATAAATTAGTGTTCCGGCTCTGATACCACTTGTTGGATTGCGAGGTCCCCAATTTTTAAATTCTTACTACAAATAGTCCTTTTAAATGCGGAAGCGAGATGGTTCAATTGAACAAATTAACTAATTTTATTTTTTTTTCAAATTAAAATTAAACACAACTTAAAGTGAAATTAAATTAATTAACTAATGAATTTTTTCACTTTAACAACATAATTCAATCCAAGTCCTAGAAATTCGCATAAGTCATATTTTTAATATTACCAAAGTAGTCCAAACCGATTTTATCAAATTAAGTGAATACTTGAATCAAATTAATATTTTACCAAATAATTATGTAGCACCAAATTAAACATGAGTAGTGATTTAAACCAATTTTATCTTTTTACCTAAGCATGCGTTCTAGGTGAATTTGTAAAAGATAAAATAAACAAAGAATCACTACGCCGCGATGTACGAGGAAAAAACCCACAACGAGAAAAAACCTCAGAGGGCCCTAGCCTCAAATTCACTAAGTACGGTTTTACAAATAAAAGACAGAAAGACTTACAACACTCGACTTGACTCCGTCCAAGCCCCGATACTTCCTCTTTTATCCACCTCTTCTTAACGAATAATCACGGAGCACCACCGCGGTCTCGAAATATACCGATCGGACTTTTTCGATCACTGCCACCCGAAATAGGAGCCTTTCTCCAATTGGGTAAGTCAACGCAACCAAGTTTCTTCTTTGTGGGATGTAGAAGCAAACCCAAACACTCTTCTTTCCGTTAGAGATGAATCCGGTGCCAAACAAACTCTCCAAGCAAGATATATATATATATATATATATATATATATATATATATATATATATATATATAGATATATAGATATATATAGATATATAGATACATAGATAGAGACTTGGATTAAAATAAACAATTGGGTGTCAACTTGGTTTTGTTCTTTGAATAACTCAATTTGGATAACAAATACCACGGGAACTTTTTATGAAAGAATTAAGCTGTCAAACACTCTCTAGGAGATGGAAAAATTTCTTAGAAAAATTATGTTCCCGAAGTCATTAAATTCTGTGAAAGAATAATGGGACAAAGTAGTCGGAAAATGCCAAAAAACTGCTAAAAACTGTTCCCGCTGAAATCTCGTTCGAACGACATTTTGGTTCGAACGAACTATCTAACGAAGTTCTAGTGGCAAGTCGTTGGCAAACCTCGTTCGAACGAAATTCTTGTTCGAACAAAAAAAGCGTTCGAACAAAAAATAAAAAGCTTAAAAATTCCATTTTTAACCCAGAAACTTTATTTTAAAGTTTTAAATAAACCTTAGTTTTAAAATAAAAGTACACCCAATATAAACATATTCCAAGTCTCCCTATATTTATATAGAAATGCATTCATACCTTTGGAGACTATGGAATATGACGTTGATGACGTAGAAACATAGCACTTGAAACTCGACAATGATGAACCTTTATAAATCTTGTACGCTACGTCTTCAACTCTAGTATGTCATAGGCTTGAAGGATGGTCAAGTATTCTATCCTAGGACTCAACCGTTTTTGTCCGAAATTGAGCCAAAACAACAAGAGACTCAAATTGAAATTTGTGTCCTTACAGACCCAAGTACAACTCCCGAGTATAATTTTGTGACTATCTCAATCTGTCTGGACACATCAATGCACTCAAATGACTATTTGGATGACCTATAGATCATTTATAAGTTATTTCATATTTTAAGTCCCGACACGACTCACATGGGCATCCTGACTAAATTACCATAAACTATCATATTTCTTACTCACGACTAAACATTGTGCATTATCAATATTTTTTTACTCAATCACTAAATAACATTAAATTTAATTCACATCCATAAACATTAACTTTGATCATGCTAATTAATATTTATTTTAACCCAGATTAGTTTCCTATTTTAATTTAATTAATCCCAATACAAATTACTCAAAAGTATAGGGTATTACACCACCTTGTTGATTTCCCCCGATAGATCTTCGAAGGATATCATACGCACAAACTGGCTACTAGACTAGTTTGTTTCTAACTAGTCTCCTCATCTGAGGTGTCAAGGTCGTCTCCCCATCCAGTGGCCACTATATCCTCTTGCCAAGAGAAATTAATGCATTCAATAACCTCGAAGGCTTCATCATATAGATATTCCCACTCAATAGGGAGGTGCAGGAGTGAAAGGACCAACTGTCCCTAAAGATTTAAATCTGTGAGTAACTCATTAATGCTATAAATTTCACATGTTTGTCAAAATGCATCGGCTATAATCTGCACTACCTTATCTAGACTGACTTCATCAATGGGTACCACCTAATCACCGAACTCTCGACCTCATTTTTAGGGCTTCATGAATTTGCGATAGGCAACTGTCATCTGGTGAGCAATTTTAGCCCAAACTCAATGATTTGGTTTAATAAAGTAGGTAACTCCATATTCTTTTCGAGTACGAACGCGCGATGCAGGCCCTTGTGAGGAGTGACAAATCTTGGTCAATGAAATAGGTAAGGTATAGGAGAAAATACGGGAAAACTTTGAGCAATTTGGCTAAGATTATGGGTATAATGGGTGCTTTACTGGGCACCAATTTGAGCAGAGGAATCGAATTCCGGGTCACTATCTAGAAAGATGGCATTTTCATGGGTTCTAAGCAGGTTATAAGTGGTGTTGGATTTAGGATTGGCTGGCGGAGTGATGATACACCAATTAATTAAACATTGTATAGAATTTTGAAGGTAGAAGCACTAGTCGATAAGATGGCCAGTAGACTGGTGGAAATTATAACATGCATTGGCTTTGATGTTTTTTTGGAGTGGATTTAGTAGTGGATGAGGGTCCAAGGGTTTAATGAGGCTTTAACTCAGCAGGTCTTGATAGGCTTTTGATAGGGGAACATGGAGCTCAGTGTACTCTTTATTGGTACAGTTAGAGTGCCCTTTTGGTTCCCAAGAGGTAGCAGGTTGAGAGATGTTGTTGATGGTTGAGAGTGTAGCACTGATGGGATTTTCATACTTTTGGGGAGTGGACTATCCAGGCACATTCTTCGGCTCAGATTCGACCTTAGCAACCTCTTCCTTACTTTTTACACCAGCCTTGGAATGGCTCAAAAGTGTGGATATTGCTATCCTCCCATGGATGCTAAGATATAAGGAAAGATATACTTCTTTATGATGCTGACTTATTCCTCCTCATACGGTTTGTTGGTCATGGTAGTAGCTTTCACTCTCCACCTTCCTATGAAGCTACTAATTAGTTCCCCAGGGTTCTGCTTTAGAAGATTTAAATCTCAGCGTGTGACCTCTAACTCCTCGTTGTACTTGTATTATGACATGAATTATCGAGCGACATCCTCCTAACTATGAAGGGTGCTTTATTTCAAGGTTTGTTGGAATATTTGGGCTATTACCGCTTCGAAGGCACCGAGTAAGGTCATGGCTCAGTGATAGCTTTGAGGGTGAGCAATAGGGGGTTTGCTTCCCCTTAACTTCTTGATGTCTGGCATCTTGAACTTCTCTGGCAGTCTGGCTTTGGGATAAGGAAATATATGGGTGTAAATTATGTAGTACCTAGATATCTTGAATTGGTCTAAATTATTCGATAATAGCATGAGATCTTCCTTGACCTTGTTCAGTTCCTCCTTCTTAGGATCTACAGGTGCTGGTAGGTTAGCCCTGGTTAGGCAAGGTTCAAAATAGGAAGCTGAGCTAATGGCAGCCCATTAGCAGGTGGGGAATATGGAGCATGCTGATACTCTTTTGGGACCCAAACATACTTGAGAGCAGGAGGACCCATGACAGGAGGAAAGAGGACCTTTATTTCTTCAAGAATCTGGGACGCGTGATGCTGTATCTTAGGGACCTCGGTCTGAAGGTTTTTAATCTTGGCACTGAGTTGGTTTAAGACGATCATTAGATCAAGATGCACATTTGGTGTTTGGTCTGTGTTCTCCATGAAGAGCTCGTGAAGATAAATCCCAAACTCGGATGAGGTAGTAGGAGAACCGATGGAGCTTCGAGCAGTGTTATGAAAGACTAAAGATAATAGGGAGCTAGGCCAAATAGGTTAGGCGATTGACCTGAGAGGGAAACCATTTTGAATTTATTTTTAAAATAAGGAGGGAGAAAATTTTGAATAATTCGAAAGGATGGGAAATAATATTTTTGGTATTTTTTTAAAAAAAGAGAGAAAAAGGATATGAATCTTATCATGATTATTATTAATATTTTTATTAGGTTCTCATTTGTATTAGGTTCCCCTAAATGCAGAAAAATTACCATAGAAGACCCGAGCCTAGGAAAATGGGGTTTGAAAAAATATGTATATCAAGGCTAGACTTGTTTCCAGTCTCACGAACAGGAACCTGTTGTGGAAAAAAATGGCGAAATTGGGCAAAAATACGAGCGGTATGACGACCCAAAATTTCGGAAGAGCTTCTCATGGTAACCGACAAACTAAATATTAGTGACCTGGGTTACCACCTATATGATGTTTATGCAATCGTTGGGTTAGTGGAAGGGTTCCCCCCTTTGGCATTACTTCCACGATATACATGTTGCCTACAAGGGCAATCATTCATCAATACATGTAAATAAGCCATTTGATATACCTAAATGTATGTGAATTGCATCACTATATACCTTGTGCAGACAGTACGTGTGAGACCAAAATCAATATACTCGATGTACGTGAATGAGTTCCCTAATATATACCTCCCATCGTGATTTCGATCAAGCAGTAGGATGTAGGTGGAACCATTCGATATACATCGAACGTACGAGGCCAATAGAAGGTGCGAGTCATATCCCTTAGGCTAACGGCGACCCACGGGTCCAGCACCCATTACAAGGTGGCCCCTTGGTATGGGATAAAATTTTAGTCAATAGCCATGCTCTTAGTGATGTAGTGTGCAAAAAATGCATGAGTCTTAATTAACATATTTTGGAGAGAGTACTTTTTATCATTTTCTATTATGATGAATAAGGGGAAAACACACTACATATGAAGCATATATAAGTAAATCTAGCATGGAAATTATGATATGCATGGATACATGCGACTATGTGACATGGGAGTATATATAAGTGAGTGCGTGTGGTAGTAAACCTATGAATGGATCCATTAAAAATGGTGTGTGACATGTGTAAGTGAGCATATCCACAAGTGTAGGAAGTGTGGTTGTATGCTAGTGCAGCCTAAGCATGGATATTTTAAGTCATGTGTGAAGCATGTGAGTGTAAAGTGAAGCTAAGTGTAAGTGTGTGAAGTTTACATAGAGAGTATATATAAGTGTGTGAAGTGTATAAGTGAGTGGAAAGTGATACATACACGAGAGAGAGAGAGAGAGAGAGAGAGAGAGAGAGAGAGAGGTACAGAGAGGAGAAATGAGAACATACAAGAAGAGAGAGAGAGAGAGAGAGAGAGAGAGAGAGGGAGAGAGAGAGAGAGAGAGAGAAAGAGAAATGGGAACATACAGGTAGGTGCATATGCACGCATGCAGAAAAGAATAACTCCCATGCAAAATAGAGTCTAGTCCTCTTACAAAAGTCCCCAATAAAGGCTCCATTGTGGCCATCTTGAGGGGGTCGGGGTCTTTGGAGGAGGATCCCTCCTTCCTTCCCTCTTTTTTCAATGTGCGCGTGGGATCGCATCCTTTATTGAGGCGCTCGATTGTCATCGATGTGCGGTGATATGTAAAGATAGAGTCGCCAACCTATTTTTCACAAAACAGGCAAAAGAAATGTTGTCACCTCAAGAGAACGGCATCAAGGCCAATACTGATGCTTGCGAAACCAAGTAGTTCAAGGGTCCGGGGACTGAGTCACGGAATAGGAAGGTGTTAAGAACCCATTCTGCCGTTTTGGTCTCTCATGGGTATGTGTTAATCTTCTCCTATAGAACTCCGTGATGTCTGTGTGTATGTGCATAATATAAATGGAGGATGGAATTGCTCGACTCAATTCACGGATAAAGGCAGAGAGAGGTCACCCTTAGGAGTGTTCCCAAACTAATAATAAAAAATATGATGTTAGTGTTTGTCGATTAACAAGTTGTTATAAAGGAAAGATTACATATATCGAACAAGGAACAAACAAACAAGCATATAAAATGTATATATCAAGAATATATGACGAGAGTAAAGTAACAAATATATGTGAGAGGACTAGAGTCTAGAGCCTGACGGGGTCAAAGTCCTCGCAGTTCAAAGACAATATGGGGTGGGGTTTATCCCATAAATCCAACTGGGGACTTTATTATATATTTGTATGTAGATAAAGGTATTATAGTGTGAGAAAATGCGAAGAGAAATCCCCTTTTAGAATTTATAAGTATGCCCCTTTTTTTTTGGGTTTTTCTATGGAAATAAAGTATGATCAAATACTAATAATAAAAAAGTGTGGAATTAAAATGTGTGATGTAATGAAGTAAAGTAATAAAGTGAAAATGAAGTAACTAATGCAAAATTAAGAGAATTTAAAGGCAAAGAGGAATAAATGGACCTCCTTTTGAAGACTTGAAGTATATCTTGCTTGTAGATATGCAAATCTCAAGGTGAAGTGATGGTAGTTTGAGAAGGTGGGTAGGAATTTACTCAAAAGAGTATGAAAATGATGGAAGGAATGTGGGAAATGGACTTTTTAAAGAAATAACAACTTCGAATTCGAGGGAATTCTCTCTGAATTGCTGAGATGGATGTTCAGTGGTGCATTTCAAAGTGAGGTCATGGCCTCTATATATAGGGCCAATGGGATGCTAATCGAAATGGTCCTAAACCTGCTTATCAGCATAGAACCCTATAAACAGTGCTGATACATAGGGTTGTGGGGTTGCTAATATTTAGAAAAATGACCATAAAATGAGAACCATAAGACATAATTGCGCACATGATTGACCATTTGAGAGGGTATTCCGAGACTTTTAAGATTCCACTGAGCCACTCTCAGGTTCGGGAGTCAACTGAGGTCAAATGTGGCGTGCAAATGCCCATCGGTCACTAGACAATAAATTCATAAAGGAAAATGGATCGTTCATCCGAATCGAAAGGCTAATTTGTGAACGGGGTAGAACTTTTGAAGGTGTATTTAGTGCCCTTTTAATATTCATTCATCTCCGTTTGGTTGGGAGGGTTGACCCGGTGATCCATTAGAGTCAAATGGGTTATTTGTTCATACCGTAAGGCTGATTCATTAATGGGGCAAACCATTATAAAGGATATTCAGATCCCTTCAAAGATTCATTTTGTCCCATTCGAGCTGAAGGGTTGACATGAGTCAAATGGAGTCTAGAAGCTCCCAATGGCCTCCGAATCAATTTTTGGGATAAAACAAATCGTTCATCCGAATTGTAAGGCCAATTTATGCACGTGGTGGATTGTTAGAAAGGGGAATAATCACCCTTTGAATATCCATTGAGCTTTTTCTTAGGCGAGGAAGTTTATTGGGGTCAAAATGGGTCCGAGAGTGCCCGGTGGGCTCTAAATAGGTTTTGATAGTAATATGGACCATTTGTCTGAATCGTAAGGATGATTTATGCATGAGTCATACCATTGGAAAGGGAATTTACATCCCTTCGAAGATTCCTTGAGCGTTTGCTAAGATGAGAAAGTTGATCAGATCTAAACGGGGCTCAGGAGCGCCCGTTGGCTTCTAAATCAGTACTTGGAGTATGACCTAGGGTTTAGGGTGGATAAGTGAGTGTTAGGGACCTAAGGAGGTTCTTGGGAGGGTCATATGTTAGGGTTTTTACAGAGAGTCCCTTGATAGGTGAGCTTGGAATTAGTGAAGGTTATCGAATGATAGATAGTACATCGACTTTTGAAAAGAGCTTTTTAGGTCAATTCTATGGACCTAGAGGATAAGACTAATTGATTGAGCGGGTTGAGATAAAAAAGAGATGAGTATGACCGGTTCATTGGGTTGGGGTCAGTTCTGAGGACCTAAGGAGACGAAGATGATTGATTCATTCGATTAAAAATGTGTTAAGATTGGTTCTAAGGGGCTAGGGAGACCAATCTGGTGGGTCGAGTTAAATTTTGAAATTGTACTAGGGATGAACAATTCTGAGGGTTAAGGTCAATTTTGAGAACCTAAGTTATAACAATAAATTTTGAGGGTCGAGGTCAATTTTTAGTACCTAAAATTGTAGTGACCAATTCTGAGGGCTGAGGACAATTATAAGGACCTACAATGATGACGATTAATTCTACAGGTCGGGGTCAAATCTATAGACCTTAGGTTAATGACAATCGATTCTGAGGGCCGAGGATAATTCTGAGGACCTTAAGTTTTAGCGACCAATTATGAGGGCCGAAATCAATTCCGAGGACTTTTAGTGATGATGGCCGATTTTGAAGGCCGAGATCAATTCTAAGGATCTAAATTTATAGTAACCAATTCTGAGGGACGAGATAAATTTTGAAGACCTTAAGCTATAACGACCAATTCTGAGGTACAATGTCAATTTTGAGGACCTAAAGTGATGATTCTGAGGGACGAGGTCATTTCTGAGGACCTCATGTTGTAGTGACCAATTTTATGGGTTGTGGTCAATTCTAAGGATCTTAAGTGGTAGATAGCAATTTTGTGGGTCGAGATCAATTCTGAGGACCTTAAGTTGTAGAGACCAATTCTAAGTCCCGAGGTCATTTCTGGGGACCTAAAGTGATGATGGTTGATTTTGAGGTCCTAGATCAATTTTGAGTACCTAAAGTGATGATGGTCGATTCTGAGGGTCGAGGTCAATTATGACGTCCTAAGGTTGTAGCTATCAATTCTGTGAGCCAATGTTAATTCCAAGGACCTTAAGTTGTAAAAACTAATTCTGAGGGTCGAGATCAATTATCAGGACCTAAAGTTATAGCACGAGGAGTTGTTCTCCTGGGGAATTATCTTGGCGGTGCGGATGCATTTGTGGTTTAAGACTCTACAAGGGCAGAACTTATCTTTGAGATATCCAACTGGGTATCATATTATCTTGAGACTCCACTGGGGGATGTTTAGGCTGAGGAATAGTAGACTTGAATGCAGATACATCATTGGTTCATCTTGAGGATTGGTTTGCAAGGTTAATTTTGCTAGGGATTCTGCTGGGGATAAGATTGTAAGATTAATCCTGTTGCAGATTGCAAGAGTCTTATAATGGGCTATAGTTCTTCAAAAAATATTTTCTTGAGGAAAATGAGGCAACACATTTTTCTAGGATTTTTGGAGTAGTTTTTAGGATTTGGGGGAATTTTTTAACATTTTTTATATGAAATTTGGAGGGGTACCGATATGCAATCCTAGGGGTGATAATCGTCAAGGGCGTGGACTCTTGGGCTTCCTTAGGAAAGGAAAAATATTATTGCCAACTGACATATTCAGGGGGCTGCCGATCGACAGGCCCCTTAGCCTTCTATAAAAAGGGGTCAAAGCTTTCCAATTTTTCACACCTTCAAGAGTCTGAATCTCTTGCTTTGTCTTTATAAAAACTGTCCATAAGTCCTTCTTGTTTCATTACTTTAAATGATGGGTTCAAGTGAGGTGTATGACAATACATGGTTGGCTGCGATGACTATGATGACCTGGAAGGGAAGTCTCGGGTGCCTCTTGCTTTGGGCAACAAGAATGTCTTTAATCTATTTGACCCTATGACTGATGATCATACTCTTGTATGCGAGCTGGCACACCATCGCTCGTCTAAGGTGAGGAATCCTAGTGGCTATGTAAGTGTAGTGAATTTTAGTATTCCATTTCATTTTTCTCTTTCTTCTTTTGTGTTAGTGATGAGCTTTTCTTTTTCATCTTTTACAGACTGAAATTTCTCCTTCGGCTATCTGGTCTCGGGGGACAATGGGGTTGAAGGAGGTTTGGTAGAAGCTCCCTGGTGCGGTATGTTGAATGATCTCCTATGTAGGTTTTAGTCATTTAGCGGAGGCTTTGGATAAGACACCGCATTCTACTGAGATTTTTTGTGCTTTGGGAGAAAGGTGGTGGAACACTACCCACACTTTCTATCTTGGATTTGGGGAGATGATGGTTACTCCCACAGATGTTAAGCAGCTGACAGGTGTTGACTGTGATAGGTTTAAAAAGTGGTGGACTGAACACCGAGGGTGATGCTGGAGGTGGTGCAGGAAGCTTGGGAGGATGTGGGTAGGATCGTTTATGGGGATTTGATCCATATTTATGCTTGAGGGAGACACTTTTGAAGAGAATGGTGGATGTGACAGACGGGCAACAAGTAAGGCTCCCGTATATTTATTTTGCTCTTTTAGGGTGTCTTTCTGGTGGCGACGAGTGGAGGCATCACCCATCTCTAGTTCGTGTTGTATTTATGGACAGTTTTCGACATTCGGATGTACGATTAGGGGAGCCTGACCTTCGCATCCATTTATTTTTCCTTGGATACTTTCAACCGTTGCCGTCGACAGACTTTTACAGGCGCCAAGTATCTTCTGGAGGTAATCTTGAATTCATTTTCCTTTTTATACATTTTCTAGAATCCTTCTTTGTTTTTTTTTCTGATTCCTGTCTTTTCCAAATGTTTTTCAATGAGGTGATCGGGTGTTATGCAAGTTTGATAGCCCTAATGATGAGAGCGTGGGGGATTTCTACTAGATGTTTCAATGGCGAAAGTCCAATCGACAATCGAATTAGGCTTTGATTGTGGCGGACGTGCGATGGGCTCTGAATGCCCTGACGAGCGATCAGGTTACCTTTTTATCTTTTTTGTTTATTTTGGTATTTGTATTTATTAAGAAGATATTGATTCTCTATTAGTGATTACAGGTGACCTTCCACAACTGGGGGTGTCTCCTTCTGATACGAAGGTGACGGAACTACATGCACAGATGTGGTAGTTGATCACGCATGAGTTTGGGTATGTTTGGTACCTAGGGGTGAGGGTGGTTAGGCAGATTATGGAGGAGAAGGTGACAGTCCCACCGTCGGTGCCCCCTATGTACGTTAGGTGAGTGAGAGAGATGTCGGATGATGCTCGAGTGGCGACGATGATATGGGAGCCCTACATTCTCTATACAGATACAGTGGTGAGCCATGATTATCTAAATTTTGTGACGAGTTGGATGATGCCCTCTTATATCTATGACGCGGAGAACATGCCTCCACCTGCTACAACTTTGGGCAGGGGGACTAGAGCACAGGTGGGATCGGCCCACAACGTAGTTGGTCGCACATCAGCGGCAGTAGAGGAGGCTTTGATTATTCAGGTTACTCCCCCTTCTTAAAAATTTCGATTGAGTAGTGGAGAGTCACTGAGCATGTCGCATCGCCCTCATGCGTCGATGTCTAGATTGATGGGGCTTACGGAAGATGACCTTCGGCCTGAGGTATATCCTTTTTACATTTCTTCTTGTTCTATTGACTTTCCTTTGCTTCTTGACTGATCTAACTTTTTCTTGTTGCTTCTCTGCTTTCAGTATGTGCGATTGTCAACCACTTTCCTAAGGAATATCAAGGATTCGATGTCCTCCATGTCAGAGTATATCAAGAGATCGACTTCTTCATGCTTTGTGCCGCCTGCCACTTATGATGAGTTCTCTGGTTCTAGGAGTAGAGAATCCACCGCTCGCCGTTGGCAAAAGCCCGTTCGTCATGGAGGTTAAAAGAGAGAGAGAGAGAGATAGAAAGAGAGAGAGTTCGTGGGTTAGAGAAGAGTTCCGTTGTTTTTTCTATTTTTTCTCATCTGCAAAATATAACTCAGTGAAGTAATATATATTAAGAAACATGCATTTTCTTTTTGCCTTTTTTTCTTTATTTAGTGACTTATCTTATATGCACTTTTAATTTTCTGCTGAGATCGTTTATTTTTATGCAAAGATAGAGATAAGTATGATAATGAAAGACAAAAAGGATTATTATTAAAAGGAGTAAAAGTGATCAATTCAGGGCAAATAATATTTTAGTATGAATTTATTTTTAAGAGAAAATTATTTTCTTAGGAGAGAGAATTGAGTAAATAACCTAAGGATAATTTTTCAAAATGAGAATTTTTCTAAAATTGATTTTGATAAAAGAGGAAAGACAGAATTTTCCAAAATAGGGGGTTATCGATTGGCATACCCTTAACCTTCCTATCAACTATGAGGGTTAAGTCAAATCATCCTTATGGTGGGGTTCGATTTTGCTCGGGTTTCCAAGGCTCTTGTCTTTAGCCAAAGATTTTAAGTATAAAGGGGGGGGGGGGGTGTGGGATGAATTTTCTCCACTAATACCCACATTATTCTTTCTTGTTTCATATTCCTTATATCAAATGGTTGTTCCCTTACATAAATGATTTACTTCATACTTTAACAGTCTGGAGAATATGAGCGTGTATAATTTGGACTACGACGCTTTCAACCTACATCGATTTTCTTTGTGGTGAAGCTGCACTATAAATTGAAACATGTTGGCAGCAGTAGTGCAATTTTGGTATCTTGAAGATCATGTTTTTTATTTTTTCCTGGATGTGATATGCCCCACTTATAAGAAGTTCTAGTCCATGTTGGGGGTTAGCCCCAGTGTGGAGGAAACTATGCCTGATTTCCCCTATTCTCCCAGAGTTTTCTTGTCAGAGTCGCTTCACATTTATCCCTCAGTGGCTAGGTCGTTATTTATGGAAGGATCCATTTCTCTTCAGGCAGTTATGTATTCAATGCGCCTGGGTGATTTTGAGGATGCCTACTTTGTTGGGGATATCACATTAGGCCTTACTACGAGGATATTATTGGTAACGAGGGACTTGACTGCCAATCCTCAGGCTGTTGTGATAAAAGCCTAAATATCTTACCACCATAATTTTGCGGTGGTGGTGCTGGCTGAGACCCTAAATGGACTGAATGCTTAGAAGCAGGGTCGCTCTTACTTTTTGAGGGGGAGCCCCATAATTTTATTTATCTGTCTTGAGGAGAGGTTTTGTCTGGCCCCCCTCCTGAGTAACCTTTGACGGTTATACCCAATTTCTTTATTCAGCCTCGGCCCATCTGTGGAGAGTGGGGTAAACTGGCTTGTAGAGCATGGAGCCTGGTGTCTTTGCTAGTCAGTGCCATAGTGGGGGGACTTACTCCCTATCTTACATCTTGAATATTATCAGAATGTGCGGATGATGGGACTTTGGTAGAGTTCTTTCTATTTCCCTGGCAGCTCCTGCACCAAGTCGGATGGGAACATATTGTGCCCCCTCGTATAATAAATTTCTTCCCGGTAGAGTATTCAACTGAATCACTAAGGATGTTCTCTAAGTGGAAGTAGTGTTGGCTGTATATCTGTCCATCACATTCCGTAGGATGGGCCTGGCATTTATCTAAGGACTACCTGAAATGGCTATGGAAGCGGGTAGTAGAGAAGGTCCTAACGGAGGAGACTGGTCATAGGTGGTCCATGATTTTCGATACCATGGAAGACGGTGTTGTGGTTCTGTCCAGGTTTGTCAGGGCATACTTCTCCATGGAGCGTATACGAAATGTTAACCAGGAGTGGGAAACTTGGGGACCTCCAGGGGCTGGTAATGATGATGAAGTAGGGCCATACGGTAGTTAAAGGCATTATCTTGTGAAGATTTTTGTGATTTTCATGAAGCTATGGTAATTGGGATGCTTTTGTGTTTGGGATTTGGGGGATAATTTTATGCAGTTTGGTTAGGGTTAAGGTTATTTAGGAATAGTTTGGTCAGTAGAGAATGGTGGTTGGTTTAACTCCCTTCACTGATACTTCATGTAACAACACCATTTTCCTTAATCAGAAATAAAAGTTAATTTTGAACATATTTTGTTGTGCCTCTTGATGAGTTTTGCATTTGAATTATCTATACTAATAAAAAATAAAAGATGAATCGCCATTCTCGGAGGTTAGAAAAGAATAGCATTTTATGAAAAGAAGGGGATCGGACCCATGTATGGCATATGGGTTGCCTACGTACCTTTGGAGGTTTTGAAAATTCTCATAAGTTTCATTTTGAAAAGAAAATGTTTTTGAGAGGATCGGGTCGCACGTAGTTCTGGGTAAGGGAAACGGAGAATTTTTTTTATAATATAAGTGGGTGAGAAGAATCGTAGCGCGTCGAGATTTCAAACTAAGTGTAAAAAAATTTGAGATGATCCAGGTTATCTGGACATGCCATCTCTTCTCCAAGGTCTGCAAGTATAGATGCTCCTCTTGATAGAATCTTCTTCACGATATAGGGGCCAACCCAATTAGATATAAATTTCCCTCTGGGGTCTCAGATGGGTTCTATGATCTCTTTAAGGGAGAGGTATCCTTTCCGAACACCACAGTCCTTGACTTTCCTATTGAATGATCACTTTATCCGGTGATGGTATCCCTATATGTGGTATAGAGCCTCCAGTCTCTTTTCATTTAAGAGTGATAATTCATCCAAATGGGTCTGATGTCATTATTCTACGTTAAATTTTCTTTTGAGTAGGACGTGAAGGTAAAGTATTTCTAGCTCAATGGGTAGAACTGCTTTCAAGCCGTATACTAGAGAATAAAGGGTATCCTCGGAGGGCGTAAGGGATTCCGTCAACCTAATCTATGCAACTCTCAGTCATCTTTCTGATTAGGGTTTTGAGGCTTATAGTGTCAGCTTTGACATCACTATTGGTTTGGGGTTGGTATGGAGATGTTTTGTATCACTGAATTCCGTATTCGTCATCTAGTTCTATGACCTCATCTTCAAAAGGGATCCCATTATCTGACACTAACTCGTGGGGAACTCTGTATCGGTAGATGGTGTTTTTCTGATAAATTTGGCCACTTTCTTGGCGTTCAGCACCATGTAGGACTCGGCTTTGACCCATTTGGTGAAGTAGTCAATGTAAATCAATACATATTTGTGACCCTTTGAAGCTTTAGTTAAAATTTTCCCTATAATGTCATTGCCCCGAGTGGAGAAGGGCAAAGGAGAGGTCATGTTATATAGCTCACATGGAGGCAAGGGTTAGATATTGGCACACTGTTGGTATTTGTGGCATCTTCGAACATAGACAGTACAATTTTGAACCATGCTGGTCCAATAGTATCCATGATGGATGATTCTTTTTGTAAGCATGTGATAGTTCAGGTTGGTCCCGTATTCCCCACTATGAACCATCTGCATCTTTTCTTCAACATCAGGACCTGCTATGGAGTGTAAGTGGGTTCTATTCAATTTCTTTTAAATAGTGCTTTATCACAAATGACATACAGGGCTACCAGTTTACGAAGGGTCGCACGGTCTTTCTTATTGGCATTTTGGGATACCTACCATGCTTCAGCACCACCAAATGTCATATTACCATAATTCGGCTATATAGGAATTTTCATCGGGAATGAGTTTTGATGAATGCGTTATTTTGTATAACTTATGCCCAAATCTAAGCCTTGTTAGGCCCATTGAATCATAAATAATGAGCTTTTAAAGTCGTTTTCATAAAATAAAAGAAAAATTCAAGTTTGAATAAAATTCGAGTTAAAAATACAATTTTAGTAAACTCGCGGGGTGAAATTGTAATTTTAGAAACTTTTTGGGCCTGATTTTTTTTAGATGTTTATCTAGGCAAAATAAAGTTCTCCCTAAATTTTGGTTAAATTCAGAGCTAAAATGCAAAAGTTGTGAAATCTGGGGGTTTGAAATACAATTAAGGGTAAAATTGTATTTTTTCTACTTTAAGGGTCTGAATTTATTTTAATATAACTTATTTTATAATGTTACAGGTGCCTCTGAAGTTTGGTGAAGATTCGAGGTCATTTTGGTGAAGATATGAAGATTTTGGGTAAAATTGAAAGGGTACAAAGTTAAGGGGCCAAAGTAAAATAATGGAATTCCTATAAAAAAGATTGGGTTATATATTTCACAAGCAATTATATTATTGAAAAGGCGTGCTATCCTGGTGGCTTATGCGCGCACAGTTGAAGGGATAGGGCAGGGGTTCGTTTCTTCCCCTAAACCTTAATTTTTTTAGTAAAAAGCAAGCCATTATATAAGGCCAAAATGCACCAGTCAAATAGGGCCCTAAGGCCAATGCATCCCAGCTATCATCCAGAATGCGTCAATCAGATTTTCAACGCATGCTGAGTCCAAATGCTAAGGAAAAAACTCAGTTAACAGTTGATTCAACCTCATCTGTTTTCTAAAATTCAAAACTACCCACTGAGATAATTCCCAAATTCCAATTTCGTGAATACGTTTTTAATAATTAATTTTGGGATTTTAAACTCCAATTTTAATCTATTATATAGTTGTTTTACACCAACTCAACACCTCATTATTAAGCCTAAGAATAAGACCTCTGGCTCTTTATTTTGGTGTAGAATTTTAGAGAGAGATTTGAGAAATAGTTTTTTGTTCATTTATTTTGAGAGTATATTTTCATTAAGGTTCGAGAATTATTTTGTAGGAGAAGTTTTGTCAACAACAATTATAAGACTCGATTATTTTCGTATGTTGATTTATTAATGAGACTTAATATTCATTCTTGTATTTTTTTCTTCAATTATGCCAGCTTAATTTATTTACTAGGACTAGGTGAAATTTATCATGTTTGATTAATATTGTGCGTGATTTAAATTCGTCTTTGTTTCCGATATGTGCTAAGGTTATAAAATTTGGTATTCATTTAAAACGACATGAGAGTGTGTTTTAAACCTTCGACTTTGTTTGAAAAATAATCATTTTTTTATTTTTATGTGTGAGTATTTTTTGATGAATTATATTTGCACTCGATTGTTTTGATAGTCCATGCTTAAAAACTATATTTTAAATTTAAAAGTGAACTTATAAAGGAATATGAATTTCAGTCGTCTAAATTTGGAGACATTTTAATTTTATTTTTATCTTAACCATGTTATTTTCCAAATTAAATACGACGAGAGTCGATTTAATTTGAGTTATAAAATCGGGAATGACGAGTTTAAATTATTACATAATATTAGTTAAATGCGATAAATGGATCCAATATCCTAGTTTCTCACGCACTAGTTTGTATCTATTGTAGTCGCACTTTTTATTTCTGTTAGCTTAGTTTAATATTACATATCTTCCCTATACCCTTTTTATCTAGTTGGACAGTCACAATTATTTTGAATGAAAAAATTGGTAAATCTTACACTTGCTAGTTTATAATAGCTCGGGCACTTGCGGTATTTTATAAATTGACAACAAGTTTTTGGTATCGTTGTCCGGGATTTATTCGATTTAAAAAAAAAAGTTATGACTTTCGGACTAGTATTTTTTTACTTTTCGCATTTTTTGTTAGTAAAAATATCATTAAAGACAAAAAGAATTCTACAAAAAATCAACAGATTATTTTTGTTTTTTTTAGTTAGTAAAAAAATCAGATTTAGGATTTCTTTAGTAAATAGCACTTTTAGCACTAGTTTATCCTAAAATACATTTAAAAAAAATTGAAATAATAAAAAATAATATTTTTTTCTAGAAATTTCCGGAATCGTTTTTTCAGTAAATAGTCCATAAAAAATTAAAAAAAAATCTCAGTAGTCGTTCAGTTATTTCCTGAATAAAATAAAATAAATTTAAAAAAATTGCTTCATAAGTGTGCATTATTATTTTTTTAAATACCTCGCTAGTGCGTGTGTCGTGTTATTTTTTTCTTTCTTTTCTTTATTTATTATTTTTTTGGGTCACACTTTACGTTTGGTATAGTTTCTTTCATTTTTTTAGAATCGCATCCGAAAAAAAAGAAAAGAAGAAAAAAGAGGGGAAAAAGTGAAGAAAAATTCAAAAAAGTGCAACGGTGCACGAACGTGAAGATAAAAAATTGTGCAATCTTGCCACGAGTACAAAAAACTCTTGGAGACGATTGAAGCGTAGGCGGCATTTTCCTCCGATCGACGTCAACTTAAACTTCAGCCCGGCGTAAATAAGTGACCATAAAAAGTCCACACCGGAGGTACGTCTTTGTGTGCTCCTATGTGATTTAATTTGACACTTAATTTAGCACTTTGCATAAATTGACTTAAGGGCAAAACCCGTGTGAAAGATAAGGTGGGGATTTCATCGCCCTTCCTCAACCAACCATTTGCATATCCCGAGGCATCACATTTAATTTAAAATAAAGTAGACATTGGCCTTAGGATAACACATGGCTCATAGGAAACCTCTTAACGAGGCTATAATTAGAACTACTCTAATGCGAAATTGTCAAATCGATCCCATTTCACCTTGTCTAGGATTGGTTTTTTTTATTGTATCTTCGTACCGACCACCTACCTGGAGGAAAAGGTAGGATTTGAGGCAATAACCGTAGTAAGACTTATAAATTCTCCACTGTCAAAGAGTAGGAGTTGTCTAACTAGGGAGATTAATTCGGAGACCCCTGTTGTCGTCTATTAATCTCGGGAGAAATAGATTTTAAAATTGAAATTCTCCTCACCTAAATTGGATAATTCAATTTTCTATGTGCTATCTAGGAATTAGGTGGTTTGAGTCAAATATTTTTTTCTTCACATTAAAAAAAATTCGAGTGAGCTGAGTGTATGTGAAGTTGGTTTTAAAATCATACTAGTCATTTGTCAAGTGTGGAGTCTAGCATTCTCAATACTTATGTAGGTAGATTTTCGATATTCATTGAAACAGAAAACAAATTAGCTCCACGTGATATTAAATATTACCTTTTTCCGACTAGGTCTAGTCAGCCTTCATACATACATCTCCTTGATCACAATGCCAATAATTTCCTATTCCATTCGAGAATAATGAAATTGTTACCCGTGTTTTGAGGTACTAAAAAAGAGGATCCCTACCTCCACGTGCGTGAGTTCGAAGAGATTTATGGGACCATTAAATAACAACACCTCACCGACGATATTGTTAAACTTAAATTGCTCCCATTCTCATAGAACGACAAAGACATGAGTTGGTTTAACTCATTACAACCCGGATCCATTACCACTTGGAACCAAATGAGTGTCACTTTCCTGCAAAAATTCTTCCCCAACCAAAAAATGGCGTCGATACGTCACGCCATCAACACATTTAGCCAAAAGGAGGGATAAGGCTTGTGGATGTATTTGGAGCGATTTAGGGATTTGCTACTGCAATGTCTGCACCATGGGATTGAGATGGGACGCCAAGTACAAATTTTATATGAGGGGTTCGATTGTAATACTCAAACTATGCTCGAGACACTATGTAATGGTGATTTTATCGAACACCCCGTATTTTTATGATATTAAATAATTATGAGATTAATTATTATTGTTGGATTAATTAAAGTAAAAAGGTGAGAAATTAATTTGTTAGTTAACTAACCCGGATTAAAATAATTATTAACTAGCGTGTCAAGGGTTAATACTTATTGATGAAAATTATGGTATATTACTATGTGAATATGTAATATAGAATTATGAAATTTTATAAATTCTCGAGAGTGGAAAATACGAAAGTTTAGTATATTAAGTCGGAACGCGCGTGTGAGTTGTGTCGGGACTAATTTAATGGATTAAAGAAGTGAATTATTTTTAAGTAACTCGTATGGTCATTTCTAGTGCGTCATTGAATCCAGAAGAGTCGAAATCGTCAAAAAACTGTACTCGAGTATCCTGGTTGGACTCCGAAATATTTTTAGGCCTAACCGGCACCCCGTAGGGGTATTTTTGTCCTTTGAATTTTTGGGGAAACATTATGGACGAAAATTAGAGAAACTTAATAAGGTAAACATGGGCGAGAAAGGGCTTGTCAGTTTCAAAACCTACGAGAGAGAAAGGAGAGAGACACAAAGCAAGGGAGAAGGAGTCCATAGGTGTTCTTGGTGCATAACTCAAGGACTCGCATCACAAATCCCACCAAAGCATAGATCGGAAGACGAGGACATCTATGCCAATTTCATCAATGGATCATAACATCATAATCGAGGTAAGTGTTTATTGCTTGCTTTATTTAGCGATAATTATATTCATGTTAGACTAGTTAATTACCCCATTATTACGAAGATGAATATTGTTGAAAATTAGGGAGAATTGATCATAAATTAGGACTAATTTGAATAAAGTTTGATTCCCTCATGTAGATAGGATTATGTCCATGAAATTATTGTAACTTGATGATTAAATCTGGGCTTAATTTGGAATGTTCCATATAAATTTGAGAACTAGGGTTCTTGATATATTAATTTGGGGATTTCCATTTTATTAATGATTAGTGGTGATAAAATGATGATATATTGTTGAAAATCATGTACAAATGTTAGGTAGTTGATGGGAATTGAATGATCAGTGTTTGGACTGATTATTTTAGAGGTTTTAGTCATAAATTTGGTGGAAAACGGAACTGTTAAGGGTGTAAAAAGTAACAAGTCTGGCGAGGGTGAAGAATGCTTAATCACATTCGAACAAGATTGAGCTTCATTCGAATGAGAAAGCTGATGTTGTTCGAACGATATCTGACCTCGTTCGAACGACAGGTCCAAAAACCTGAGAAATTTCCAGTTAAGTCCAAATTAAAGTTACACAGTTATTTTGAGTGAGGAAAACTATCAATTGATGAGTATTAGCAGAGTACAAAATTGTTAGGGGATATTCATAGAGTAATATCTTATATATTTTGGAAAAGTGAGTTGACCGTGGAAATTTCGATAGAGAGAACAATCGAAACAATAATAATATTATATGTAGTAATGAGAGAATACTATGTATGGAAAATATATGTATGGGTTGGGTGCATACCTAATAAATTTTCATAGGATGTGAGAATGCCTATTATATGATTGTATTTTTGTGTATAGCATACTTACGCTGCTTACTATCGGGAGAAGGTTTCGCACAATGGACGGCCTTATCCTGGGTGACCCAATGGGGGGATATTTGACTTGTACCCAGAGCATATGAACTTGGATACATGTTTTCTATTACATATGATAGTTTCAACGGTTAAATGGGAGTGTAGGTATGTGCGTGACATATTTGGCTGGCGAGTATGCTCACCTCCAATATTTGTGTTATGAGATTTATGGTTCATGAGAGACGTCGTACCAATTGTCCATATACAGCGAGAGATGCACCAGGACATTATAGCAGAGTATGCATTTGCGCCAAGTGGTCTTAACCTAAGGGTGCAGGATTACTATATATATATATATATATATATATATATATAATTAGCGATGTTGTGAGTATATATAATGGAATATACTTGGGGAAAATTCTACTCTGTGAAGTTAGTACATATAATAATAATGAGAAATAGAAGGATTTCAGTGAATAAAAGTTTACCCATTCAAACGGGGAATATAATGGAATTTAGTTATAGGGGATAAACTATTTTAGTAACATATTGTATGGGCGATACGGGATACTCCTTTAAGATATAGTTAGAAGCAAAAGGTTATGTCCTAGTTGGGAGTGATATAAATAACTAGGTTGGGTTAGATGTACGTTAGGCGTGCACAATAGTGGAGAGGTGAGAATCTCATGTGAGAGTTCGAAACTAACATGCACATAATACTTGCTTCATTGCAGTTTTAAATACTTTGTAAAAGAAATATTTTTACAGCTCGGGCTCTGACCCATTTCTTACTATTCTCCTCTCTTTTGCTATATATATATATATATATATTATTTATCTGGTGCCCAGCCACAAGTTCTCCACTAGACTTAGACGCATGGATCATTTGGCGAGTTGTAGCTGTTGTGCAAGCTGTAGGTTATTGACATTAGACGTTTCTATCTTTCCATTCAGTTCTAGTTCAGACATTTCAGTTAGGGCGTGTGTCGCCCGCTTCCAGTTTAGTTATTCAGAGATTGTACTTTTCTTAGTAGCATTTGTTCTATTGTTGGATTGAGTAGTATTACACGTTTGGTTTGAGAATTTGAACCGGAATATTTTTATCCAGTCTTATTTAATTCAATAATTATTTTATGTTCAGTATTTATTTTATTCTGGTGGAATGCAGATAGTTTTATTTTAATAATGAAATTATTATCGGATTATTTAGGTATAATTCAAATTAAATGTTTTGACACTTAGCTTAATTATTTATTAGGTGATTAATGAAATAAAATTATTTTTCGACAATGTTGCTTAGAATGAACCAATCGGGCACTGTGATTTAATTTAATAAAGGACTGATCAATCGGTATTTAATTAGGTGATTGTCACAAGTGGTATCAGAGCATCAGGTTCTAGTGTCATTAGGATCTGTACGGCTTCTCACATTACAGCGTAGCGTTCTTTAATGTAGAGCCTTACTTTAGGATTATTGTATTCCATTATGTGTGCGACTTACGTTCTCCTTCTATGAATTATAATGGATGCATCTCATTATATGAAATCGTGTGTTCTTCGAGCACGAAACATTATAGGATGACCAGCGAGGGTTGTAAGAAGGACAACAGGAGAAGAAACCCGATAGAAGACATAGAGTAATTTAGGAACGATGGATGTGACAAAAGTAACCATGAGCATTAGTTAAGCAAGTGATAATGGAATCATCACTCGGGAATAAAAGCGTTCCCCAGGCACAGTCGTAGGTACCAGTGGAGCGATTTCAGGACCACCTAGAATTATCGACGAAGGGGAAATCAGGAAGAATCTTTTCACAAGCCATCGGTGAAGATGCAGAGAAGGAAGAGAGAAAGTGTAATAGGCCATTGGGAGTACAAAAATCGAAGGCAATTGTGTTGAGTGGAGTACAGAAACACTCAAAATTAAAATTGGAGTTAAATTTGTAGCTCTTAGGAGCGACACAAAGTGAGTAGAGTCAATCACCACGTATAAAGAAGCATGTTTGAAATTTAAAGAGAAATTTGGGTACTATTTAACCGCGAGGTCTTCCATTCGATGTTATGATCGAGATGCAAATTAAATTTTGAAACTTAGCACAGTGGGTAGGCTAGAGATCGACCGTGAGCAATAGGTTGAATTGCCTAACGAATTTCATACCTAGAAAAGGGGTATAGTGTGTAGAATACGATGTTGGATGATAAATCCAGCTAGTGTTGATGTCATCAAGTTTATACGTTTGCAAGTTATTTCAGCACTTCCAGAAGAAGTGAGCCATGAGGGTTCGAGAATTTGGCCGAAAAGTAAAACTGAACTTAACGGTATTAGTGAAACACCATATAAGAGTATGCCCAATAGGGAATTCATTTAGATAATTTCGATTGATTAAATCACTACAAAGTGATGATGAAGTCAATCATGGAGATAGAGGGAAACTATTCCGAAAGGCCCGCATAGCTAAAGGGACAACGTGAGAATAATTGGGAGCTGAAGCTGCCAGTTCGAGGGAAGGACATTCTAAAGTGGTCAGTAGGACCAGTTACGGGAAATGGATCGAGAAGTTTCCCTATGTGTAGAGAGTGGGATAATTAATGTTGAATGTGTACCATTGAGAAGTACAACCGATAAGATTTAAGGATGGTAAACCATGTAAATTAGGCATAACAACTGGAGGGGTGAGATTGTCATAGGAGGAATTGGGTCAAGAAAATTAAGCTCAAGGAGTTACAACCCGAGAGTGGTGGGTTCAGGCAGGACCAGCAGAGTCCTCGATAATAGTAGCATATCATATTTCAGGGTCGATGGGGCCCAAGTTGAAATAGGGTGGCCAGTAAGGCCATAATTGAGGTCTCGAGATTTAGGCCAATGTTTCAATGATGGGTGTGTAAGCCGTAAAATATAATAATTTTTCCCACAATAAGGAGGGGTAAACTATGGGGTGAAATACTAGAGGTATAAAGATTACAGATACTCATGGGCCGTATTGGCGACTACATGTTGGGATCCTATGACCAGACGAGCCTGATGAAGTTTTGTTTCATCCTTGCGAGAAAAGGATTAGGTTCAGTGACATGAGTGTATCACAATACATATATGAATTGTTAACACTAAAGTTCGTGTGCGAGTCGAGTTTAGTGGGTACGTTAGTTTTAACAGTCAGGTTACAAACATATTTTCTATGGGTAACGGGGCTTTCTGATGTCGCCCGTGAGTGATCCAGGTGGGCCCTAAAAATCATATTTCATTGTTAAAAATTTATTATTGCACTGAGTTAGCAGAATAGAGCTTTTTATGGTAATGTTCAGTGATAATTATTGAATGTTTGAACGATAATAGATCGAGGGATAAGACTATCGTGCTGGATACTCCGGGTAAGTAAAATTACTTTGCGTAGTGCCACCTAAAATAGGGATGGGCCTATATATATATATATATATATATGAAAATTTCATGATATCGGAGACTCCTGTGAGTATGTCGCCTAGTTATATATGACCTCGATGTGTAGGAATTTATTTACTGATGTGACTCAGAATACATTGTGTTCATAACTTGTTATATATAGCGCCGAAACTTGGGATAGTGAGAGCACCATGTTTCATGTTATTTTTACGGACATACGTAGATTAATATGTTAACATACAGAGATTGTGGGAAGGTACATGTTATGGATTAGGATCCTTACGGATCTCGGCGATCGATAATGTTAGGTAGTAGTGTATCGGGGGGTTCCTTGTTTGGATTTCGCTTTGCAAGATGTCCCACGCATGAAACTAACGAACTTCGAGATTCGGAGAGAAGTTTTGATGATAGTACATGTGATTCGTACCTTAGTAATTTTACATATATGAGAATAATCGAGACTGGATAATTACACTATAATGTGAGAATATATTTTATTTGTGCAAAAATGCTCAAGGCATAAGGTGTATGGGCGCCCTAGGTAATTGAATCTTAACTTTATTTCGGTTCAAAACGCATGGGATAAGGCAAATAAAGATAGAAGTGGAGATATTAGGACTTGATTGTATGCTCATAAGAATGGTATTATATTAGGCAGTAGATTGTGATTGCCATGTGAATTCAACAACACTTAGTCGGGGAGTTGAAGTTTATTCCGTAAGATTTATTAGAGGCTTACGTCTCACGAGAAACGGATTATTAGAGAGAGGGAAGGACCTGTGGCACGCGGTAAGGTAAAGTCACATGGATGACGGTTAGAGGCGCATTTGAGAGAATATAAGATGTATCATGTTATAAATGACAGTGGTGGTAGGATTTAATGGCGAAATATTACTAAATTCTTTTTGCAATGGGTCACCTGTCCATTGGAAAAGGGTGGACCACCCGAGACCGATAGGGGTTTTCTTCAAGCGTTAGGGATTTCAAAGTAGGAATGGGAGAGTACTCCCAAGGGTTTTATTGCGAAAGGGGATATGATCCTATATGGGTGATAATGGATCGGTTGACCAAAATAGCTGACATTATGCTAGTGAAGACTGGTCATACTAAAGGATAGTATGCGCAGATCCTTATAATAGAGATAGTGAGTTTAGGTGGGGTACCACTTGGCATAGAGTTCGATTAGGATAAGATCTTCATCTTTTGATTATGGAAAAGTGTTCATGAGGCTTTGGATACCTAGTTGTGGTTGAGTACAACCTATCATCCCATAAAAATGGGCAGAACAAGAAGACTAATCAGATGATTTTAAAATAAATTATATGTGTACCCTTGGATCTTAGGGAAGGATGAGAGTAGTCCCTTACACGAGTTGAGTTTTTGCACAATAACTCATATAAGTTAACTGTTGGTCATGGTGCCAGTTGAGGTATGGCACGATAAACCTTGTTGTTCTCATGATTGTTGGTTAAAGGTGGGGGAAACAAGTCCTATTTCGAAGATTCGAAATGAGTTGATATATACAGTGTATAATGTGTGTAAAGCATATAGAGTGCCAATAATCAACGCGTGTGCGATCGTTGCGAGATGAGATCGTGTGTATCTAAATAAAGATCAATCTACTAGGGTGCGAATAGTAGAAGGATAAACAACGAATATATCTAAAATAAAGTTTAAGTAGTGAAACTTGAACGGTAAGACTTGGGCAGGAACCTACGTGATAGGGTAACTTGGCGTTTAGAAAAAAAATAAGTGCAGTGTTCATTATTAAGCATATTCGATAGCGTACTATCTGGGAGGTACGACATAGTCCACTTAGGAGAGCAATGATGAGATACACAACATATATTCAACATTATTTGTACCTGGTATACGTTTATTGAATTTCAGGACAAAATTTTGTTGTAAGGGGGTAAGTATGTACACCTCATATTTTTATGATATTAAATAATTATGAGATTAATTATTATCGTTGGATTAATTAAATTAAAAAGGTAAGAAATTAATTTGTTAGTTAACTAATTCAGAATAAAATAATTATTAACTAGCATGCCAAGGGTTAATACTTATTGATGAAAACTATGGTATATTACTGTGTGAATATGTAATATGGAATTATGAAATTTTATAAATTGTCTAGAGTGGAAAATACGACAGTTTAGTATATTAAGTCGGGACGCTCGTGTGAGTCATGTCAGGACTAATTTAATGGATTAAAGAAGTGAATTATGTTTAAGTAACTCGTATGGTTATTTCGAGTGCGTCATTGAATCCGAAAGAGTCAAGATAGTCAGAACACTCTACTCGGGTATTCTAATTGGACTTCAGAATATTATTAGGACTAACCGGCACCCCGTAGGGGTATTTTTGTCCTTTGAATTTTTGGGGAAACAATATGGATGAAAATTAAAGAAAATAAATAAGGTAAACATGGGGGAGAAAGGGTCTGTCAGTTTCAAAACCTACAAGAGAGAAAGGAGAGAGACACAGAGAAAGGAAGAAGGAGTCCATAGGTGTTCTTGGTGCATAACTCAAGGACTCACATCATAAATCCCACCAAAGTGTAGATTAGAAGACGAGGAACGCATCTATGCCAATTTCATCAACGGATCAGAATATCATAATCGAGGCAAATTTTTATTACTTGCTTTATTAAGCGATAAGTGTGTTCATATTGGATTAGGTAATTACACCATTATTATGAAGATGAGTATTGTTGAAAATTTGGGAGAATTGATCATAAATTAGGACTGATTTGAATAAATTTTGATTCCTTCATGTTGATAGGTTTATGTCCACGAAATTATCATAATTTGATGATTAAATCCGGGCTAAATTTGGAGTGTTGCATATAAATTTGAGAACTAGGGTTCTTGATATATTAATTTGGGGATTTCGATTTTATTAATGATTACTGATGATTAAATGATGATATATTGTTGGAAATCATGTATAGATGTTAGGTAATTGATGGGAGTTGAATGATTGGTGTTTGGGTTGATTATTTTAGAGGTTTTAAGTTTAAAAATTATGGAAAATGGAACTGTTAAGGGTGTAGAACTTAACATGTCTGATGGAGGAGAAGAATGATAAATCTCGTTCGAATGAGATTGAGCTTCGTTCAAATGAGAAAGTTGATGTTATTTGAACAACATCTGACTTCGTTTGAATGACTCCAAAAATTTGAGAAATTTCCAGTTCAGTCCAAATTCAAGTTACACAGTTATTTTGAGTGAGGAAAACTATCATTTGATGATTATTAACAGAGTGCAGAATTGTTAGGGAATATTCGTAGAGTAATACTTTATATATTTTAAAAATGTGAGTTGACCGTGGAAATTTCGAGAGAGAGAATAAGAAAAATAATAATAATATTATAATTAGTAATGAGAGAATACTACGTATGGAAAATATATGTATGGGTTGGGTGAATACTGAATAAATTTTAACAAGATATGAGAATGCTTATTATATGGTTGTATTTATGTGTATAGCATACCTACGCTACGTGCTATCGGGAGGAGGTTTCGCGCAGTGGACAACCTTATCCTGGGTGACCCAATTGGGGGATATTTGACTTATACCCAGAGCATATGAACTTGGATACGTGTTGTCTGTTACATATGATAGTTTCGACGGTTGAATGGGAGCTTAGGAATGTGTGTGACCCATTTGGCTAGTGAGTATGCTCGTCTCCAATATTTGTGTTATGAGATTTATTGTTCATGAGAGACGCCGAACCAATTATCGATATGCAGCGAGAGATGCACCAGGACATTATATCAGAGTATGAATTTGAGCCAAGTGGTCTTAACCTAAGGGTGCAGAATTATTGTGTGTGTGTATATATATATATATATATATCTGTGTGTGTGTGTGTGTGTGTGTGTGCGTATTGGTATATTATGACTATATGTATATATGTGCTTGTGGATATTTCTACTTTATGAAACTAGTAGATACGGTAATAATAAATGCTTTGCGCCAAGTGGTCGTAACCAAAGGGTGTATGATTAGTATATATATTTATATTGGGATGTTGTGAGTATATATAAAGGAATATACTTGGGGAAAATTCTACTATGTGAAGTTATTATATATAATAATAATGACAAATAGAATGATTTCAGTGAATAAAAGTTTGCCCATTCGAATGGGGAATATAATGGAATTTAGTTATGGGGGATATGCTATTTTAATAACATATTTTATGGGCGATACGGGATACTCCTTCGAGATATAGTTAGAAGCATAAGGTTATGGCCTAGTTGGGAGTGATATAAATAACTAAGTTGGGTTAGATGTACGTTGGGCATGCACAATAGTGGAGAGGTGAGAATCTCATGTGAGAGTTCGAAACTAACATGCACATAATACTTGCTTCATTTCAGTTTTAAATACTTGCTAAAAATAATATTTTTACAACTGGGGCTCTGACCCATTTCTTGCTATTCCCCTCTCTTTTGCTATATATATATATATATATATATATATTATTTAGCAGGTGCCCCCAGCCACAGGGTCGCCACCAGACTTAGACACATGGATCATTTGGCGAGCTGCAGCTGTTGTGGAAGTTGTAGGTTATTGATATTAGACGCTTCTATCTTTCCATTCAGTTCTAGTTCAGACATTTCAGTAGGAATATGTCCCCCACTTCCAATTTAGTTATTCAGAGATTGTACTTTTCTTAGTAGCGTTTCTTTTATTGTTGGATTGAGTAGTATTACACGTTTGGTTTGAGAATTTGAATCGGAATGTTTTTATCTAGTCTTATTTAATTCAGTAATTATTTTATGTTCATTATTTATTTTATTCGGTTGGAATGCAGATAGTTTTATTTTAATAATGAAATTTATTAATGAATTATTTGGGTATAATTGAAATCAAATTTTTTGACACTTAGCTTAATTATTTATTAGTTGATAAATGAATTAAAATTGTTTTTCGACAGTGATGCTAAGAATGAACCAACCAGACACTGTGATTTAATTTAATAAAGGATTGATCAACCGGTATATAATTAGTTGGGGTGTCACAGTGAGGTTGACACATAGTTATTCCTATAAGCCATAGCAAAAAAGTCCAAGCGATGGGCACCCAATAGAGAATCTAGGTCCACCACATCCAATGAGGGTTTCGCTCACCAAGTTGAACAGAGTTATGATTTAAATACCAAAGTGTCCACATTAGCCTAACGTTTAGAAGATTTAGAGATGAGCAAAAAGGGAAATCAAGTCGCACCTGTGATTGTACAACATGTAGGTTCCTCTCTGTTTATACTTTGCGACGCATTCGACCACTTAGTCGAAAATTGTCCAACCCTTTCGACCCACAAATCACTTACCAAGCAAGCCAATGCCCTCTACCAAAATAGTCCAAGGTATGACCTATATTCCAATGCATACAATCTGGGGTGGCGGGACCACCCAATTTTTCATGGTCCAAAGGTCAATACCAAGAAAGTGGAAGTCAATATTCTGGTTACCCGCCTTCGAGTTTCCAAAAGAATGCCGCTGAACCCTTGTATCCTTCATCCTTAAAAATCCAAGATTTAGAGGAAACAATGAATTTTCTTGCTCAAAGTACCCTCTAATTACAGCATTCGACTCAGAGTGTCCTCCAATCCACCCAATAGAGCTTGCGTGGAAACATTCATCCATTTCCAAACTCAAGGTTCAAGTGAGCCAATTAGCGAACGCGTTGAGTGAGAGAAACAATGGAACATTCCCAAGTCAACCTAAGCCCAATCCTAAATTTAATATACCCAAAGGTCAATATTTTATGCAAGATAACGTCAGTTAATCACAACCCCAAGAGTATGTCAAAGCCATAATCACACTTAGGTCTAGTAAGAAAATCTAAAAGAATGTCTCACCACCCACCGAGAGAGAATCTGAGAAACGTAAGGAAAAGCAAGATCCACCCTTGGATCTAAATTCATCTCCACCATCATCTTTCGAACAATCTGTAGAGACCTATGTCCCAAAAGTTCCGTTTCCCTAACGTTTTGTGCCATAAAAGAATAAGGAGCAAGTTGATAAGATGTTAGAAGTTTTCAAGCAAGTACAAATCAATATCCCGCTGCTTGACGCTAGACAACAAGTCCCATCCTTTACCAAATTTCTGAAGGACCTTTATACCTTCAATAGAAACACCAACATGCCCAAGAAATCTTTTCTCACCCAGCAATCTAGCTCAATCATTTCCTATAGAACTCTTGTCAAGTATACAGACCCTTGGACATCGACGATCTCTATTGAGATATATGAGCATCACTTCGAGAAATCTCTCTTATATTTAGGAGTAAGCGTGAACCTTCTTCCGTATACCATGTACGAGAAACTAGGTTTAGGAGAGTTAAAGACCACTAAGATGACCTTGTCCTTAACCGATCGATCCATTAAGATACCTAGAGGTGTTATAGAGGACGTCTTGATTAAAGTAGGTGAGTTTGACTTTTTGGTAGACTTTATGGTCTAGGAAACAAAACACGCACAAAACACATCCGCACAAATCCCAATCATCCTCAGTTGACCCTTTTTGGCCACTTCTGATGTTGTTATTCGATGTCGTAGTGGGCAACTGAGCCTGTCATTTGGAAACATGACCATGGGTTTGAATGCGTTTAATTTCGATAAGCCATCGTCTGATGATGGAGAGAATAAAGTCAAATATGTTCTAAAACTGAACAATGTCACTACCCCATGGGATAGTGACACAACCAATCTACGTGCTTGTCCACCTGATCTGTCTCTAGATATGAGTCTTAAAGATTTTGACAAAGAATTCGGACCTGTTGATGAGGATCTTACAGTTGAAGTCCAATCTTTATCGGATTTTTTTTCATTTAGATGAGAGAGAATGGGATGATAGGATAGATCAATTCCTTCTCTGTGAACAAAAATAATATCCTTTTGAGAGCATGTTGACACGTGAGTATTTATCTATTAGTGATGAGATTGAAAAAATCATTTGAGCATAAACACCTAGTGACACATGTTTTGTCATACTGCTTTGTCCTGTTCTACCACATCCACCTATGTTATTTGATTGTTTGGATGAGATCGAGGGCATGAGTAGAGAATCATCCAATTTAGAGACGGATTTATTCATTCTCGAGTTTGAGGGAAACCTAGGATTAACGTATCATTCAGAATTTCATTATGATAGTCTTTGCGAGACTCACTATCTCTATTATAATATGATTGCACATCTCGATAATTTCACTCACCATATTCACTATGTGCCTCATCTGTATACTTTGTTGATTGGGTTAACTCTCAATTGTTAAGACTTTTGATTTATGATGAAAGGAATGTGAGACTGGTTGGAAGTTAGTAACACAAATGGAAACTCACAGGTAATATTATCCTTTTACTTTTTTACTTTATTTGTTATGTCCATATTTTTATTTGATCATACATTGAGGACAATGTAAAATTTAGGTTTGGGGTTAAGGATGGTATTTTTGAAAAAAAAAAAATAGAAAATTTTTAAAAATCTAAAAAGATTTTCAATATAATTGAGTTTTAAAAAGTTTTCTTAATATGAAATTAATTCATGGATCTCTCAACTTATGAAATATTTTACACATTTTCCGTACAATATTATCAAAAATTGATATTGAGGAGAAAGTTAATATGCTTAATGAATAAATATAGAATTTTAACCTGGCGAGATATTGTGCCATTTATCGTTTTCGAGAGATTTAAATAAATTCGAGTTAAAATAACTCAACTTTCCTTCAGTGATAAATTCGTTGATGATCTCAAATTCTTTGTTTTGTTCGATTATTGAAAACAAAATGTCAAAATGTAAATTTTAAGCACTAGAAGTCTTAGTAAGTTGTCTTGAGACACAAATGAACTCAACGAAACTTGAGAAATGAGATTAGGTCATCATCTCAAAGCCCAAAATTAATCACAAACTCCAACCTTTTTAGATTATTCCATTGCAACCCATTTGAGCCAAAAATAAAATATTCTCTTTTATTGAAAACCCAGTAACCTACCCAACTCCAACAGGGAGTTTAAAGCCCATAATACTAAACAAAAAGCCATACCCAATTTCTCAGAATTCTAGGGTGGAATTATAGTAGGTAAAGGGGCAAAAGAAAAGGAGGTTACAAAATAATGTGTGAAAAGAAAAAGGAAAGAAGGGAGAAAAAATAAATAAATAAAGAAAGAAAGAAGATGAAAAAAATGGAGTTAAAAAGAAATGGTTGTGAGAAAAAGTGGCTAAAAGTAATATTACCGAAAAACCTCTATATTCTTAGAAGATTTGAACTTCAAAAAACCGTTTTTTAGCTAAAACCCGAGCTTACAATACAACCAAAGAAGGTCCTAATCGATCTCAAGTGAAGTTAGTTATAGTTTGGAGAGAAGATGAATAGGATCTATTGTCAGATTCAATGTTTTCAAAAAGTAATCGATTTTCCATTCATGATATCATATTCACCCATTATAAAAAAAAATTTCGATCATGTATATGTTATATTTTCTCATCTAAACTTACTATTTTATTCACATATACCAAGAGAAATTTACCCATTTTCGAGTGTTCGACTGTGAGTGCATTCTGTGAGATTTTGAAAAAAAATGAACTTGCAGATAAGAAATGTAATGATCAAATATTTTGAAATGGACGATTATATTGGCTATGCACACACCCATGATAAGTTGAGATTGAAAAATAAAGTTCTACTATATTTATTAAGTTTGCAATCAAGCTAGGTTATATTACTTTTGAGTCTTTTGTATTGAGTCAAGTGTTTTTGAATTTTGTGGGTATATTCATTGCAAACCCTCACGAGATAAAACTCATCCACTAGGGTAACCTAGGGGTTTAACGGCTTGTTGCACATGCTAAGTGCAATCATGATTCCTATGAAAATGAGTTAGATTTTAAAATTTTAATTTTGCTCGAAGGCTAGAAAAGTTTATGTTTGTGGGTATTTGATGAGTACATTATTTTGCATGAATTATGCCCAAATCTAAGACTTTTTAGGCCAATTGTATCATAAATAATGAGCTTTTAAAGTCGTTTTCATAAAATAAAAGAAAAACTGAAGTTTGAATAAAATTTGAGCTAAAAATGAAATTTTAGTAAACCCGAGGGGTAAAACTATAATTTTAGAAACTTTTAGGGCTTAAATTAATTTTTAAATGTTTATCTAGGTAAAATAAAGTTCTCCCTAAAATCTGATTAAATTCGGAGCTAAAACGAAAAAGTTATAAAATTTGGGCCTGAAATGAAATTAAGGGTAAAATTATAATATTCTAAACTTTAAGGGGATGAATTTAAATTAATATAACTTATTTTATATTGTTATAGGTGCCTCTGAAGTTTGGTGAAGATCCGAGGTTATTTGGTGAAAATATGAAGATTTTGGGTAAAATTGAAAGAGTACAAAGTTAAGGGGCCAAACTAAAATAATGAAATTCCTACAAAGAAGATTGGGTTATATATTTCTCAAGAAGTTATATTATTGAAAAGTATTGCTAGCCTAGTGGATGATGCGCGCGCAATTAAAGGGATAGGTCAGGGGTTTGATTCTTCCCCTGAACCTTAATTTTATAGTGAGAGGCAAGCCTTTATATAAGGCCAAAATGCACCAGCCAAATAGAGCCCAAGGCCAGTGCATCCCTACTGTCATCCAGTACACGCCAATAAGATTTCCAACGTGTGCTGAGTCCAAATTCTAAGGAAAAAATCAATAAACAGTTGATTCAACCTGATCAGATTTTTTTTAATATTCAAAACTACCCAATCAAAGAATCTCCAAATTCAAATTTCGTGAATACCTTTTTAATAATTAATTTTGGGATTTTAAACTCTAATTTTAATCTATTAAATAGTTGCTTTACCCCAACTCAAACACCTCATTCTTAAGCCTATGAATAAGACCCTTTGGCTCTTTATTTTGGTGTAGAATTTTAGAGAGAGCTTTGAGAGATAGTTTTTGGTTCCTTTATTTTGAGAGTATATTTTTATTAAGGGCTGAGAATTATTTTGTGGGAGAAATTTTGTCAACATCAATTGTAAGACTTAATTATTTTTGCAAGTTGATTTATTAATGAGAATTAATATTCATTCTTTCTTTTTTTTTCAATTATTCTAGCTTAATTTATTTACTAGGGCTAGGTGAAATTTACCATGTTTGATTAATATTGTGTGCATTTAAATTCATCATTGTTCCCGATATGTGCTAAAGGTTTTAGAAATTCGGTATTCATTTAAAACGACACGAGCGTGTGTTTTAAACCTTCGACTTTGTTTAAAAAAAATCATATTTTTATTTTTATGTGTAAGTACTTTTGATGGATTGTGCTTGCACTCGATTGTTTTGATAGTCCATGCTTAAAGACTATACTTTGAAATTTAAAAGTGAAATTTTATGGGAGTAGGGATTTTAGTCGTCTAAATTTGGAGACGTTAAAATTTTATTTTGAACTTAACCGTGTTATTTTCCAAATTAAATACGACGAGAGTTGGTTTAATTTGAGTTATAAAATCGGGAATGGCGAGTTTAAATTAATACATAATATTAGTTAAATGTGATAAATGGATCCAATGTCCTAGTTTCTCACACATTAGTTTATATCTTTCGTAGTCGTACTTTTTATTTGTGTTAGCTTAGTTTAATATTACATATCTCCTCCACATCCATTTTATCTAGTTGGACAGTCATAATTATTTTGAACCAAAAAATTGATAATTCTTTGTGGGTTCGACTCGTACTTACCCTCATTATTCTATAATAGCCCATGCCCTCGCGGTATTTTATAAATTGACAACAAGTTTAATGTTGTTGCAGTGAGTAGGCTTAACTTATTTCTGAACCAGGAAAGGGGCCATTGTTATTCCCCCAGGCATGTCGACTATGGAGGCCAGGGTAGTAAGGGACTCAGCCAGGCTAGTCTTTGCATGGGGAAAGTAGTGGAAGGTGACATCATTAAACTGGGAGGCCAATTATTCTAAGTAGTCATGGAAGGGTACGAGTTTTTCGTCTTTGAATTTACATATTCTAAGGATTTGGTAAACATTAAGTTTAGAGTCTCCGTAGACGTCTAGGTGTTGGATCCCTTTTTGAAGGGAAATCTTGAGGCCTACAGTGCATTCCTTGTACTCGATCATGCTGTTAGTTCATGGGAAGTCTAGATTGATGGCAGTTGGGGTGTGAGAGTCATCAGGGGAAATTAGTTGTATTCCAATGTCGTATCCTTTCTTATTGGCTACCTTATCAAAGAACATTTTCCAACAAAAGTCCCCCTGATAGGTGCATAGAATATCTTCATGCGAGAATTGAAAGACCCAAACATCGGCTTTTCCATGGGGTAATCAGTAAGGTAGTCAGAGATGACTCTCCCTTTTATAACTTTCTACATAATGTACACAAAATAAAACTCGACTAGCAACATCAACCATCGAGCCTTTTAGCTAGAAAAATACGGATTTTTTAGCAAGTACTTGATGGGATCCTAACAGAATACAAGTTTGATGGGGAAGGCAAGCATGTAATGCCATAATTTCTGCGTGACCCAGATCAAAAAACACATACTTTCTCCAAAGTAGTTTTCTTCATACTCGGCTAATTTCTGGTTGGCATAGTAAATGGGTCTTTCCTTATGGGATTTTCAATGTATTGGGGTAGTAAAGCCTGTGCTACAGTATCTGTGATGGTCAAGTAGAGGAGGGGGGAGGACCTGGCTATGGAGGCATAAGCGCCAGAGGTCGGGTAAGGTATCGCTTGTTTCTATAAAATATTTCTTAGCAGACCTCATTCCAGACTTTAGTAGAATCCTTTCGGAGAAGATTAAAGTGGGTTTGCAGATAGAAGTTAGCTGGCTGATGAACCGAGTGATGTAATGTAATTTTCCCAGGAATCCTCGAACTTCCTTCTCCATCTGTGGTAGTATCATCTCAAGTATGTCTATCAGTTGGCAGGGTCTACTTTGATTCCCTTCCCACTATCCATGAATCTTAAGAGTTTTCCTTTTGTGACACCGAAACCATATTTTTGTGGGTTTAACCGTATCTGGTATTGCCACAGTCGCTTAAAAAAATTCCGAAGGGAGGGAATATGCCCATCCTGAGTCTTAGATTTAATGACCATATCGTCTATATATACCTAGGCCTACTTATGAATAAGTTCATGTATAATGGTTGTCATAGCCCATTGGTAGGTAGCGCGGACATTCTTGAGTCTGAATGGCATGAGGGTTTAGCAAAAAGTTCCCCATGGGGTCATGAAGGCAGTTTTCGCCTCATGGTCAGGGTGCGTCTTAATCTAATTGTAATCGAAAAATCCATCGAGAATTGACTTGAGGGGGTGGCTATTCATGTTGTCCACAATCATGTCGACGTTGGGTAATCGTCCTTCAGGGATACCTTATTCAAATATCGGTAGTCAAAGTACATGGGGACTTTCCCTCCTGACTTTGGCACAGGGACGATATTGGCGAGCCATGTAGGATATTTGACTATGTGGATGAAACCCAAGTTCAGTTGCTTGACCAATTCTTATTTGACTTTGAGCTACCATTCGGTGCGGAGCTTCTATAACTTCTGTTTGTTTGGCTTGCACTCTAGGAATGTTAGGATCTCGTGTTGAGTTATTTATGTGTCAATGTCGGGCATATCATCGTAGGACCATGCAAAGACGTGCACGAATTTCTTTAGTATATTTTCAAATTGCGTACGCTCATGCTCGTTAAGGGTGGACCCTGTCCTAATCTATCGATGGTGGCTACTAGAACTGAGATTAATAAAAATAGTTTCATCATCATTAATTTGAACGCAATTATGTCATTTATTATTCTACTTATTACGATCGGTTAAGAATTATTCATTTGCAAAATCATCGTCATTAAGACTTTGATTAGAATCAAGATGATTAATGTAAGACGCAACAAGATACTCAAAATCTTCATTTATTTTATTTTTAGGAAAACATCATTGAGTACCTCGTCAAAAGAGTTCTCAGTTACATTTATATCAGAAAAGGGAACAACAACATCGTATGAAGAGATTTGGATAGGGTAGATAAAAGGGTCAACTTGAATCTGGGTAGTTTGGACAATCACGGCACTCTAGTTGAGGAGAGGCATGTCAGCAGCTCTAATTTGAGTATACGGTTTCGACGGCACAACATCTAAATGGATCATGTAGAGACTCAACCCCCGTGTCTGTAGGTTGAATGAGACCTCGAACTCACTTTTCTCTAAATCCTCAAAAACTATCACGGCTTTCTTAGTGAGAGGTTGAACTTCATGCTGGCAGTCTGCGGCCCAAGAGTTGCTATTTTCAAAACAAGATTTTTTGCCTCGATTTCATCTTTTAATCAACATCGTCACACCATGGTTTGGGGAAGCCACAAAAAGGAAAGTATTCACCTTCCTTAATAAACCTTCCATTCAAAGAGTCTCTTGAAATAATCATTTCTTCTTCCAAGAGTCTTTTCGATCGTGGCCATCAGAGGGATTTATGTTCTTCCGGTGAGGGTTGGTAGCCCAGGACACATGGAGTAAAGCCCTCCTTCAGGACTATGGGCTCAAGGATGCCTTGCTAGCATCGCCCTAGCCCCATTTCGAGCATGAAGTGCATGTTCTTGAACTCTAAATCATGTTAATATTATCGTGAGGGTTGTGTTCTGGGCAAACCCAGTCTTTGAAAATATCATTTGCAGGAAGGGGAAGTGGGTCAACTTCTAATATAGAGAGGAGCATGTCATTCGTCCCATGCTAGATATCTAGTGTCGAGTTACTAGCATTAGCGGTGTCTGAACTATCGCCATCTGGCAAGATGGTGATAACTTGGCCATTAGTGAAGAATTTCTATTTTTCATGAAGAGAAGAAGATACCCCTCGGATATTGTGGAGGACAAAGAAGAAGGTTAAAACATGAAACTATGTGAATAACCTAAAACGCAGTGACATGATTGATAAGGCCCAACCCTATTGTGAGTTTTATGGACACCTCTCGACGAGTATTATTGTAAGAATGTACAGTGGCAGAAGTGGGAGTGAGATCATAAACTTTTAAACCCAAGCAATTAAAGGTTCGGAGAGGGAAAACGTTGAGGGCATATCCATTATCAACAACTAAGAGTGGGATTGTCTTTCCCAATGCTTTGATGGAGAAGTCGTGGGAATAATTTTTATCAAGGCTAATCTTTGGTGTCTCTACGTAGAGGATTCTGGAAGCAATCAAGGATTCAACCATATTTACGACTTGTTCGGGAGTAGTGGAAGGAGAGACTGTAGGGCCAGTGAGGAGTTTTATCAGAGAATTTTGATGTAGCTGGGAGGACATGAAAATACCATATAAGGTGATTTTGCTTTGGTTTTCTTAAGCTCGTCAAGGACTTTACTTTCTTATATGGTCATCTCTAGCATGGGAAGTTCTTCAGTAACTCCTTTTTCCTAATCTGTCTAGATCACATGAGGAATCGGATCTTTGTAGTGTCTTCCTGATCTGGTTATGTGATTTACTGAGGTGGGGAAGAACATGAACCCTATGTCTTTATTTATTTTTGATGAATAGCCTCCTGTGACACCACGCCTATTAAAATAATGGGCGGCCAACCCCCTCCCAAAATAAAACAAGACTCTCATGTGGCTCATTCTTAGCATCACTATCGAAATTCCATTAATTACTAACCAACCATTAATTTAACAAGCAATGTGAAATTTTAATCTTTCACTAACATGCAAATTTATGAAACAATCAATAATAAATCCATGCACAGTCACTGATATACATGAAACCACAATGTAAAATCTGATGTTGAGATAAAAATAAAGTCCCCGAATAAACCATTGGGTAAAAATCCAATAATTAAATCCAACATCTGAAATACATAAGTCTAAATAAAAAGGGCAATAATCCCAACCAATACTGGAATAGAGAACCTACTCTAAAATATCAATAATAGAATCGGGTACTTGAAAATCCTTTAAGACTCCACATCAGGTGCAGCTATGTGTCCCTGAAAAGAACAATCATTATTGGCTTCCTATGGCTTGACACCTAAAAGTTTTGAAAATATATTTGATACGGGTGAGGGCCCAAAACATTTGAAAAATATTTGCACGTATTTAAAATGCACTAAGAACAATTATTATATACACGTTAGATTCACGTACCCTCCCTCGAGTTCCTCACCTCTCAATTATAGTTCACATTTATATGTCTTACTAAACCCACTTAGTTATGCTACCCACCCTCACTAGTCATAATAAATATCTACCTAACCACTAATACTCTTAGACCACCCATATCGCCCAAATGATACACTACCATAAAACCATAATCATTAATCGAATATTATTCTTGAATAATTTTTTAAATTTCTCTTACTTAGGTTACTTTAGATATACACTATTGTAACAACCCGTCCTTTTGGAGATGATTAAATTCCATGATTGGGTATAAATTGGAGATTTGGGGAATTTCTCGAAATAGTAATTTTGGGAATTTTTAAGGATTAGATGATTGTCGATGGTTGATATATTTACTTTTGGTATTAAGTGAATATGTCGGAGTATTTTAATTATATGTCGCTGTTGAGTAAAGCGACAAAAGGTAAGGTTTTAATTAGAAAACTCGCGGTGAAATGCAATGGGTTAAAATAGTGGATTGCGGTTAAGTAACTCGGATGGAAATTTCGACTGTGCCTTGAGTCTCGGAATGATCAAGATAGTCGGAAAAGAGTGTCCGATTGTCGAAATTGAGTTTCAGGGAATTTTAGAGTTAAAAGGGCTCGAAATTGAGTAAACGAGTCGTTTTTGGGTTTTAAGGGGTATAAACCCTTTTCTCCTTAAATAAGGAGGGAGAGAATAGAAAGAAAAGAGAGAAGAGAGAGAGGAAGGAAGAAAGTGGAGAGAAAAAGGAGATTTCGGGCCAAACTCCGCCGGACTCGACTCGAGATCGTCGGATTTTATCCACGAGGCAAGTGTTTAGTTTCTTTATTTACTTTTGAGCGTAAATATCATATCGTAGTTTTGTAAGGACATTTTTGTCCATTATCAATTTGTTATGTCGTACGTTGTTACACCGTTGAAGAAATTCAAGATTCATACAGTCATCAACGGATCCGAATATCAAAAGAGGAAGAGGAATCAAAGTCTGACAGGCCGGACCGGTCCGCCCTAGAAAAAGAACCGATCCACCTGCGAACCGAACCGCCTCAGACCCGGACCGGTCCACTCGTTGAAAGCCAGTATACCCCGGATCGATAGAGAACCAAAAATGCCAAATAAAAAGCGAACCGATCCGCCTACCCGGACCGATCCGCCTCAGACCCGGACCTGTCCGCCTGGGATAATCTTCAGCAGATCGTGGTCAGATTTTCTAGGCTAAATGTTTCCTTTATAAACCCACTACAGGAAGTGGTTTTCTAAGACTTCCATAGACGATTTTCAGAGTACAAAAAACTCTAAGTCTTCACCTATTGAGTACCAAGACTCTAGGTTCTTGATTCACACAAATTTCCAAACACTTGTGAATCACTTTGCAACCCAGGAACGCACTTTTGCTGTTCATACCATTGTGGAGAAGACCGTTCTTCTTCTTCATTACAGCCCTACTGGAAAGGGATAACTCCAGCCGCCGACTACAAAATCCGACACCTGAGGGTAATTCTTAGTCACTTGTATTTTCATTGTAATCCGAAATTGTACAGTTACAATATTATAATGAAAATAAATGGTTTTGCCCCTTTGGGGGATTTTTCCTCAATTGTGTGTGTTTGATTAATCTTCATGATCTACTTCTTGATTAAATCACACCTAGTTGCATGTTTAGGGTTTGTTTGAGTTAAAAGGTGTTTAATATATAATTTTCTCATTTGAATGCAAGCGCATACTCTTTCAAATTGGTATCAGAGCAGGTTACGCTAATCTATCGCGTATTCCTATTTTCCGCAAAATCTTTTCTAAGATATCATTTTTCAAAAAAATTGATTTTTGAAAAGTACGTGTTCAAATGGAGAAATCATATAATAAATTACCTTTTTTTGAGAGGCCAAATTATGCTTATTGGAAAGCCCGAATGAGGTCGGCTTTAAAAACCATAGATGAAAGGGTTTGGATTTTAGTTGAAAGAGGGTGGACACCTCCCTCCGTCACTCTGGAAAACGTGACTAATTTAAAACTTGTCACCTCTTGGACTGAAGATGAATTTAGATGGTCTTCTTTTAACTCTAAAGGTTTGAGTGCTATTTTCGGTTCCATCACTCCCGATGAGTTCCGACGTATCATGACGTGCACCACGTCAAAGGAGGCATGGGATGTTTTACAACTCACCCATGAAGGAACAAATGCTGTGAAAGAGTCTAAATTACAAAATTTGACAACTCAATTTGAAACCATCACCATGCATGAGACTGAATGTTTTGATGATTTCTATGCTAGACTTTCTGACATTGTTAATACTAGCTTTAATCTTGGTGAACATATTCCTAATGCTAGAGTTGTCAAAAAGATTCTTCGTTCTTTGCCTAAGAGTTTTATCCCTAAAGTCACTGTGCTAAATTCTATGGGCAATTTAAATACGCTAAAATTGGAAGAATTTATAGGAGATTTGTAAACTTATGAAATTGATATGTTCCCTAACATTGCTAGATCTAAAGATAAGGGAATTGCACTTAATGCCAAAGAGAAAAAGAGTGAGGGGTCGGCTAGAAAGAGGGAAGAGTCATCTAGAAAGAGAGAGACTGACACGTCAGATTCTGAGTGTGATTTTGACTTAGATGATTTGGCTCTTTTTGCAAAACATTTCAAGACGATTCTCAAATTTAAGAAAAATGGCAATTTTATAGATAAAAAGAAATTTGAGAAAAATAAGGTTGAAAAAAAAATGAAAAAGATTCCAAAAATCCTCCTAAGAAATAAAGTGAGAGGTGCTTTGAGTGCGATGGTAGGGGTCATAGAGCTTTTGAGTGTGCCACTCGTCTGAATAGAGAGAAAGGGAAAGCTGTCCTTAATGCTACTCTTAGCGACGACAGTGAGGTCGAGTTGGTGAATTCAAGAGATGAGTCACCACATGAGTGTAACTTCACCGCATTCATGGCCAGTCAAGTGAGCACTCCTAGTTCTATTCAAAACGATGAGGGTGATGCTTCACAGGGACACCTCGACAGTGAGAACGATGTGAGTGAGGGGGAGGATGACTCAAGTGAGAGCGAGAGTGATATTCAATGCGCCTATGCTGAGTTATATTCTGAGTCATTTAAAACTAAAAAACGTAACAAAGCGCTAGTTCTTAAAATCACCGGCTTAGAGGAAGATTTAAAAAAGGCGAGAGAGAGAGAGTCCTCCAGCTTCACCGCCCTGAGAGAGAGAGAATCTGCCTGTATCGAGAAAGAGAGTTTGTTTAGAGAGAGAGAGAGTGTTTTTGAGAAAGAGAGAGGGGACTTGACTAAACAAGTGCCTAGTCTTACGAGTCAGCTCCATTCCTCCGTGGAGACTCGGAAGAAACTTGAAGCCCTTGTTGCCCAGCTGACTCATGATCTTGAGAAAGCACGAGAAGTCAAGGTACAAATCGAGGACAGGTCTGGGAAGATGGGAAAGATGATCCTCGGCCCCGCTTTAGGTTTTGGTGAGTGGCAGGGAATTGGGTATGATGGTGGCTCCACCTCTCAAATTGCACCTGGTCTAGTTCCTGAGTTTACTACTACTCCTTATGGTCATCGCAAAAACCTCGAAGGAGAGTTCAACCAAGAAAAGAAAACCAAGGTCCACCTTTGACTGTGTTCTTCTGTACTTATTGCAAAAGAAAAGGCCACCTCAGGGAGTTTTGCTATAATATGGGTCGGACACGACATACTACTGCTCCACCACGTCATAATGATGATTTCTATAGTCTGAGAGAGGGAGTTGAGTTCTTAGCTGCCACATCTCAGAGTTTGATGGAAGAATTCCGACGGATGTCCTTGCCATTAGTGAATGCTTCTCACATTCCATCTAAAACCAACAACAACAAAGGCAAACAAAAGGTCACCACCTCTTGGGTACCTAAGAAAGATAAAAAGGCTTTTGTTGTTCATGTTGCTCTTAAAGCACATAATACCTCACAGTGGTATTTTGACAGTGGGTGCTCTAGACATATGACAGGTGATGCCTCATTTTTTACATCTCTTGAGGATTATGAGGACGACAGAGTCACCTTTGGAGATGGGAGCAAGTCTAGCATTATAGGACGAGGTACTATCGAGTTACTTGGTTTTCCTAAGCTAGAAAATGTTTTGTACGTCAAAGGTTTGAAAGCAAACCTTCTCAGCATTAGCCAGCTGTGCGACGATGACTTTGCAGTAAAGTTTGACCGGGACACTTGTAAGGTCTATAATCAAGCCAGTAAACTATTAGTGCAAGGGGTGAGGACAAATGATAATTGCTATGGGACTGAGCCCACATCCTCACTTGTCTGCAACAGTGCCACGATCACTCCTATGGATATGTGGCACCAACGTCTAGGTCACATAAATATTAGAGATCTCACTCGCTTTGCTAGAAAGGACCTAGTACGTGGCTTACCATCTCTTGGAAGGCCAACTTCGACGATTTGTGGACCCTGTCAGATGGGAAAACAAATTCATAGTCCCCATAGGAAGTTGCATTCCATTACCACCTCTCGTGTTCTTGAGCTTATACACATGGACCTTACGGGTCCCACTCGTACCGAGAGTCTAGATGGTAAGAGGTATATCCTAGTGATGGTAGATGATTTCTCCATGTACTCCATTGTAGGTTTTCTGAGAGAGAAATCCGATGCTGTAGAATTTTTAATGACCAAGTGCCGTGTCCTGCAAAATCAACACGGTGTCACTATTAACAGGATGCGTAGTGACAATGGCACTGAATTCACAGAAGAAAAGGTAGATCTTTACTGTGATAGCCTCGGGATCAAACATGAGTTCTCTTCTGTGAGAACTCCTCAGCAAAATGGGATTGTTGAGAGAAAGAATAGAACGATCCAGGAGATGGCTAGATATATGCTTCTAGGTCGTAAAGTTTCTAGGAGATTTTGGGCAGAGGCAGTGTCTACTGCATGCCACACGGTGAATAGGGTTTATTTGCGTCCACACACACTTCAGACTCCTTATGAGTTGTGGACTGGCAAGAAGCCCAACCTTGCATATTTTCGTGTTTTGGGGAGTAAATGCTACATCCTACGGGATAAAGAGCAATTAGGAAAGTTTGACTCCCGGAGCGACGAGGGAATATTGCTAGGATATTCATCGACTAGTAGAGCATACCGGGTTTTTAAACTGAAGAGCTCTAAGGTTAAGGAATCAATAAACATCACCGTGCAAGATGGAGAACCTCCGACGGTTATTGATCCTAACCTTCAGTGTGAGGATGAGGACTTTTCTGACAGTGATTTACTTGTCCCTCTCTCACACTTTGTGGACCCTACTCCTGTGCTAGGGGACACACCTACTTGGGTTCGCAAAAGTCATGACCCTTCTGCCATTGTTGGTGATCCCACTCTTGGGGTCAAGACTCGTGCTCAATTAGAGAACGTCGTTAGCCACTTTTTCTACACGTCCAACGTCGAGCCCAAAAATCATAAAGAAACACTCAAGGATGAACACTGGATATCTGCTATGCAGGAAGAGTTGCTTCAATTTAAAAAGAATAATGTCTGGAAACTAGTCCCTCGACCTAGTGAGACAAATGTGATAGGTACCCGGTGGATTTTTAAGAATAAAATGGATGAAAATGGTACCATAATCAGAAATAAGGCTAGGTTGGTCGCTCAAGGCTACACACAGATAGAGGGTGTAGACTTTGGGGAGAAATTTGCTCCTGTTGCGAGGCTTGAGTCCGTCCGTCTTCTGCTTGCCATCGCATGTCATCTGCGCTTCAAGTTATATCAGATGGATGTCAAGAGTGCCTTTCTGAATGGCATTCTATAGGAGGAGGTTTACGTGGAACAACCAAAAGGGTTTGAAGACCCACATCACCTGGAGCATGTCTATTATCTGAGGAAAGCCTTGTATGGTTTGAAGCAAGCGCCCCGTTCTTGGTACGAGAGGCTTACTTCATATCTCTTAGCTCGTGGCTTCAAGAGAGGGGGAGTAGATATGACGTTGTTCGTCAGGAGATATGAAGGTGATATTTTGGTTGCCCAAGTCTATGTGGACGACATAGTCTTTGGATCCACATGCTCTCAACATGCTCATCAATTTGAAGAGGAGATGAAAAGTGAGTTTGAGATGAGCATGGTTGGTGAACTTACTTTCTTCCTTGGTCTCCAGGTTCGTCAGCTAGAGGATGGGATGTTCATCTCCCAATCCAAGTATGCTAGGACCTAGTGAAGAAATTTTGTTTAGACTCCGCTAAGCATGCACATACACTTATGAGTACCACTACCAAGATTAGTAAGGACACTTCAGGCAAGGACGTAGAGCAAACCTTGTATCAGAGTATGATAGGTAGTCTTCTCTACTTGATTTCCAGTCGTCCCGACATAGCCTTTAGTGTTGGAGTTTGTGCGTGATATCAGGCATCCCCAATAGAGTTACATTTACTTGCTTTAAAACGTATTATTAAATACATGAGTGGGACTCTCTCATACGGTATTTGGTATTCCTTTGATATTGATGACCGTTTGTCCGCCTATTCAGATGCCGATTGGGCCGGGGATGTAGATGTTTGTAGGAGCACTTTTAGTGGGTGTTTCTATTTTGGTTCTGCTCTTGTCTCCTGGCTGAATAAGAAGCAAAATTCCATCTCTTTGTCCACTGCGGAGGCTGAGTACATAGCCGCCGGGAGTTATTTCATGCAACTCTTGTGGATGAAGCAAATGCTGGAGGATTATGGGATTTCATAGGACACCATGACCATTTCCTGTGACAACACGAGCGCGATACACATATCCCGTAATCCAGTCCAGCATTCGCGCACCAAGCACATCAGGATACGTGAGCACTTTATACGACAACTAGTCGAGGAGAAAGTCGTATCCCTGAGTTTTGTTCCCACCGACCGTCATTTAGCCGACAATTTCACGAAACCTTTAGATACCATTAGATTTGAGAGTCTTAGGCAGTCTTTGGGGATTTGCACAGTTGACTGAGGGGTTGGTCTATGTCTAGAATAGGATGCTTCTTCATGTTCATATCATATGCTTCCTATTGCTAGTCTATTTTATATGTACCATTTCTTAGTTGTACAGCTATTTATTCATTCTTTTTGCTTTTTATATTTCTTTTGAAAAATACAAAAAGATTTTCCTTTAAGAAAAATTTTGAGAAAAGCACAAAAAGATTTTATTTTGATAAAATTTTTGAAAAATCCAAAAAGATTTCTGTTTTTGCTCCTTTTTATGGATTAGCATTTAAGATAGCCAAGTCACAACTTCTTTCATATATCCATGTGACTGTTTGATAGAGATTTGAGAGGCTACATCATTTCATCCATGTGCTTTACATTGTTTGGAGTCTTTGAGATGTAATTAGTGATATCTTCCTACATGTTTGACTCCTATATCCTTTATTGCACACATGCACGACTATATTTGATTATTACACTTGTCTATCTCATATTGGCTTGAGTGTTTCCATCTCAATTATGTCTATACAACTTTCAATATGCGATAAAATTTGACAAGATTGGAATGCATGTAAAAACCGTTTTGGTGAGACTGTGTGTTTTTGTATAACGGGGAGGGGCTGCGAAAGGTAATCATCTATCCTTAGCACAAAAGCCACCGTTAAAAAGGACCTAAAAAATGGAGGAATTTTAATATCCGAGGTCCAAAGAGGTTAAAAGAGCCCGAAAAAATTTAAAGGCAATAACAAGCAATTCATGCCAAATATGGGCCACTTAGGTTTCACCTTCAATTCTCCAAAGTTTGAGAATTTAGAAAGCCTCTATTCAAAATTATATCTGAGGGAGTTTGGTTGGAGAATATAAACAGGTTTGCACTTCCTTGAAAGTCCTGCAAAAGCATAAAAAAATTTGGACGTTATTGGTGTGAAAATCACTTTGAGCTTTGATTTGTTGATTTGATTGAGTCAATTTCTTATATTGTCATTCTTTTACACCAAAGTAAGCATTTGAGTTCATTCGCTAGGAATATACAATATTCATCGTGCACATATGTCATGTTTGTAAGCATTGATCTCCCTATCGAATTATGTTCACACCCATTCATTAACGCTATCATCAACTTGGTTGCTTTGTGTTCATTCATGGAGTGATTTTGTTTAAAAAAAATTTGAAAAATTCAAAAAATAGTTGTGTATTTCTTTGTGACACCCCGTCATTGCTTGTTTGCATTATTTCTCTCATTTGTCTATTTGGGGACATCATAAAAAGCGGGATAAAGAATTATCACATTAAGGGGGAGTTTTTGTAGTGTTGAGTTGTTTATCACCAATTAGCATATTGGCATATCTGTTTATCTCATTTCAAACTCGATACGTCACTTGGTATTTTGCTTTTTCTCATGTGTGTAGGTACTACATGGATTATCATTGGATTGCACACCCTGATGAGAAAAGTGTTGATATTTCTGAAGATTCGAAGAGCAAACGTTGAAGTCTTATTCAATTGTATCTTTCCAGTTTTGGGTTCATGGAAGGTTAGATTTGTATAGGCATTTTTAGTTGGTTGATAATTCGGATGTTTGTTTTTATGTATGTACCGGCATAGACATAGGGGGAGATTTGTAAGGACATTTTTTGTCCATTATTAATTTGTTATGTCATACGCCATTACACCGTTGAAGAAATTCAAGATTCATACAGTCATCAACGGATCCGAATATTAAAAGAAGAAGAGGAATCAAAGTCTGATAGGCCGGACCGATCCGCCCTGGAAAAAGAACCGATCCACCTGCGAACCGATCCGCCTCAGACCCGGACCGGTCCGCTTGTTGAAATCCAGTATACCCCGGATTGATAGAGAACCAAAAATGCCAAATAAAAAATGAACCGGTCCGCCTACCCGGACCGATCCGCCTCAGACCCGGACCGGTCCGCCTGGGATAATCTTGAGCAGATCGTGGTCAGATTTTCTAGGCTAAACGTTTCCTTTATAAACCCACTACGGGAAGTGGTATTCTAAGACTTCCATACACGATTTTCAGAGTATAAAAAACTCTAAGTCTTCACCTATTGAGTACCAAGACTCTAGGTTTTTGATTCACAAAAATTTCCAAACACTTGTCAATCACTTTGCAACCCAGGAACGCACTTTTGCTGTTCATACCATTATGGAGAAGACCGTTCTTCTTCTTCATTGCAACCCTACTGGAAAGGGATAACTCCGGCCGCCGACTACAGAATCTGACACCTGAGGGTAATTCTTAGTCACTTGTATTTTCATTGTAATCCGAAATTGTACAGTTACAATATTATAATGAAAATAAATGGTTTTGCCCCTTTGGGGGATTTTTCCTCAATTGTGTGTGTTTGATTAATCTTCATGATCTACTTCTTAATTAAATCACATTTAGTTGCATGTTTAGGGTTTATTTGAGTTAAAAGGTGTTTAATATATAATTTTCTCATTTGAATGCAAGCGCATACTCTTTCAAGTTTGGTATTAACAAACCCTAAATATTTTGGGTTGGGTTTTTGTGGATAAAACGGGTTTTCGGGAGTTAAAACGAATAAACCCCAATAATATTTGAATTCGAGAAACTTAAGATTTAATCAAAATTAGTTGTTGGTTTTGGGTTCTAAGATGTTTAGAACCCTTGTTATATGTGTATATGTTGTTGGTTGAGGTTGTAGGCTGTCGGGAGAGGAGATAAAAGCTTAGGAGAAGCTTTAATGGCCGAAACAGTCTCGGAGAAGACGATGAACAGTAGCCAACGTGCTTGACGAATCGATTCGGCCTAGAGGAGAATCAATTCGGCTCTTGGTCAAAAAATGAAAATTGTATATCTTTTTGCTATGGTCGCGTGGGTGACGATCGCGTTTTTTTCTGATTTTGTTTTTATTTATAGTGATTTTTCTACGGAAAGCTGTACGAGATCGAAATCGTTAGTTAGAAATCAAACCTAATATTGGGAGAATTATGGCTAGAATTGTTTGGAGATAAATATTAGGGGTTCGTAAATATAGAGTGGGGACCTCTAGATCACTATTTGAGAGAAATGTAGTCCTTGGGTTGTGGGAAGGAAATCCACATCCTATTTAATTTAAGGGTATTCGGGGGAGAATAATCCCTGAGATATTTTGGTAGGGCATTTAGGCCTATATAATTATGCGCGTAGGAAAACCTAATTATATTGATATTGGTTGATAGAATCCTACGAGATTATTAGGATGTAATTGAGAATATATGTATTCACTTAGAGTGAATCAGTATATTTGGAGATATCCGCTAAATCCTTAGATGAGAGTAACGTATTTATTATTCATAAAGTGAGGAAATACTTTGGGTATAGTATCATGCGTATATGAATGCATGATTATGATTATTTGAGAGAATCTTTGGGATTATTGGTCATCGCTAGATGTGATTGGCAATTATGGCCATATATATATATATTCGAGGAGAAATATATGGTATATATATACTATGTGATTAAAGTATATATATGATATGATATAAATGACTTTTGAAAATGAGCAAAATGAATGTTTTCAAATGGATAAAGAAATGATTTTCATAAATCAAAATTTATGTATACACACCTCTCTAAATCGCTAACATAAGGGAAGTTGCGCGCGTAAGGTGAAGCCCCCTGGCTAATGAATGCAGGGTGGATATAGTCCTAGGCTATATGAGCGATTATTGTATGTTTTCTACTCTGGTGAGGTAATTATGGGTGTGGTTATGACTCTCCCGTAGGCATATGGCCTCTTCCCAACGTCTTGTGTTGTAGGATCCCAGGTTGTCTTGATTGATAGGCCCTGGAAGATGATAGCCATTTAGGGGCGCGGACAGTGGGGAAACCCGGACGGGCGGTCTTAGAAAATGTTATATGATATGTAATATATCTATTCTCAATAATGTGGGACATTATTTGTGTTAAAGAATTTTATGATAATAAAATGGCTTTAAATACATTTCCTGGATGGAAGAAGGGAAATGGGAAGTTAAATACATTTCCTGGATGGAAGAAGGGAAATGGGATGTTATGAAACGGAAAAGCATTTTTATGATAATAAAACTCGCTTTAAATATAGAAGAAGGGAAATAGAAAGTTTTGAAATGAAATTGAATTGGTAAATATTTTGTAAATGAATCCTCAGTCTGGGAGATAGATCCGGATGTGTATTATAAAGATGAATAGAATAAACCTCAGTCCGGGCGATTTTATCCGGATGTATATTGAATTGTGTATATTAGAATAAGTATGTTATGTATATCTTTACATAGTATGTATATACGTTGTGTACTGAGGGTCTAATGGATCTCACGATCGACCTTGCCGCGTAGTAGTGTATCGGGGGGTTCCTTGTTTGGATTTCGCTCTGCAAGACACCCCACGCACGAACATGGAATAGTGTTGAGACTGGGGAGAAGTCTAGGCCTTAATACTTGGGATAACTAGGGTTGTTAGAAGTTTGGATAACAGACTAGTTAGGCAGGTAGCTTGACTAGGGTACTTTGTTAGGATGCGATAGGAGTGAACTATTAGAAGAGAGGTGATGGGTATCTCATGGGATTGCGATACCAAATTTAAATATGAGACAAATCTATTTTTTTTTAAATAAAGCCTTTATGCACTTGCTAAATATTTTCAAAACTCGGGCTCTGATATATATATATATATATATATATATATATATATATATATATATATATATATATATATATATATATATATATATATTATAGGTGTCCAAACACAGGGACGCCTGGATGACACTTCTTTCGAGTCAGACGTCTACTGCAGCAGCTGTGGATGCACGCAGGTTTACCGTAGACGCTTCTATTCTTGTACTCTAGATATGAGGTACTGTATAAACATTCGGGCTAACAACCCAACTGCATTTATTTGTTCTTTTATCGCCTTTTAGCGCGGCATTCGATATGGTTGTATCATATTTAAACCGAGTGTTCGATTATTTTATTTCATTTCAGCTTCATTCATATAAACTGTGGTTTTAATTTAGTATTTGTTTAAAAAGAGTAGTTAAGTAAAATTTTGACGCCGGCCTAATAGGTTATTAGTAATTAAATTGGTTTTCGACAGTGATGCTAAGAATGATCCATATGAGACTCCTGTTATAATTTGATATAAGAGTGATCGTCGGGTATTTTATTAGGCGGGGTGTCATAGATGGTATCAGAGCATCAAGTTCTAGTGTCCTTAGGAATCTGTGCGGACGTACTACGCTTTCAGCGTTGCTCTCGATTTGATATAGAGCCTCAGGATTAGGATTGTCGATTTCTCTTGCGAGATTTCGTTCTCCTGCCATAGTATAAAATTATGTAAATCTTTTGCCCTCTCGTTCGAGATTCGTGTGTGGGGCTTGGATGGCAGCAGGAGGCGGGCTTTAGCTAGAGCAGCTGGTAGAAGTTGGGGACATGGACCGTAGTAGAGGTCACTTCCTTTGTAGTTTTGCTAAGGATGGTTGCAACAACTACTAAAGTATAGTAGTTATGAGTACTGTAGTACCACCATAGTAGAGTGTGGTACTAATGTTGAATTTCCCAGTGACAATAAGGGTTCGAAAGGGATCTTACGGAGAGTTTTAACCGTGAGTTTCCATGATTCAATAGGAATGAGAAGAATGCAGTTTCTGAATTATTCACGTATGGATCGGTCAGAGGCCGACAGTGAATAAAGAGTAATATGGAGAAGTGAATCTTGTACCGAGGTGAGTTAGGTGCAATGAAGAATGTGTCCTTTTGAGGAATGATAGACTCACTAGAGAAGTGTTGCTAACACTTATGGAGAATGTGTGTTCGAGGACACCATTGGTGGACATCCACCCGGAAATTTATTGAAATAGGGTTGAAGCTTGTATTGGAGTTTCCTTTTAATGGAGAAGTTAAGAGGACTAGTAAAATGATTGTAAGGAGCAAGTTTAAGTTATTGTTATGAGTTTCACCTCAGAAGGAAGAGGTATAATTGGCGTGGCTCGATAAAGTCACGGTGTTTTGTTATCCCTAGACTCGTGTGTGTAATTTAAGTTTTGTTGCGGTCTCGATAACATTATATAATGTATATCTATGTGTTTTTCGCGACAACGGAGTTTTATTTTCCTTCATTCGCCATAAAGGCGGGTGTTTATATTTTGAATATATATATACATATGGCTTGTGATACTCATTTTATATGTGTTATACGAGTATGGTAATATGGTGAGTATAATATGTTGTGGTTTATTCGGAGAGATAGCAGGCTAATGATGGCAAGACTATCGTGTCTGCAGTTCCAAGGTGGAATGGGTTGTTGTTGCGATATCTCACCTGGATACAGGTTGAGTTCGCCTCTGGTATGTGCATAGATGGAACTTCGATGAGCAGAGGTTTCATTATCATAATATGAGTATGTGGCAACCTTATAGATGTGATTTAAGGTGTGTACGGATTATTGTTGATCTTTGAGTTTAAGCTTATTATTGATTGCGCAAAGACTGAGTGTAGTGCGATGCGCTTCGTGGTATAGCTCCTGAAATGAGATGGGAGTTCACACCACATTTGGCTGAAAGAGGGGATAGGATTATCCCGGTTGCATATTAAAAAATAACGGACCTCCATGACCAACGAAGTTAAAGAGTAGTGTGTTGGAGGGGTTCCTTGTTTGGATTTCTCTTTGCAAGATGCTCCACGCATGAACCTTAATGACGTCGGGAGTGGAGAGATGTTATAGGATGCGAGGATGTTGGTTTTGTTGATAAGTCATATAGTGTGGATGAAACACTATATACTATGAGCCGTATGATAATAGTATGCTTATGGAAATATTGTGCTATGGAAAATCACTAAAGTGGTCCTCTCACCACAAGTAGGTGGGTGAAGTAGGACTTAGAGAAATTGATTTGAGGATTATAGTCAGGCCTTAATGAAAAGGCAAATTTTGAGGAAATATGTTTTGGCTATGATGTGCGTGACACTTTCGCAGAGAATGGTCACTTCGATTAGTTAGATTTCCTTTCCGTATAGGTGGAAGGATATAATAGTAGATATGCATTTGTAGGTTAGCGAGGTAGGATTTAGGACGTCCCGCTAGTGTGCCTTAGGTCGCTATATCTCGATGACTGAAAACGCGAGGGAGTAGTGTAACGGGAGGGTTCCTTGTTTAGATTTCACTTTGCGAGACGTCCCACGCATGAAACCAAGCAAATGTCGGAAGTTAAGAGAGGCCTTGGGCACTAGGGACACAATTAGGATTATACTTGTTTCGCGTAGGTAGGGTAACGCTTAGACCTTAGCATTATTAGGATTTAAGTTAAATGGAGTTAGTGGGGCCGATGTAAGGAGAACTGAATTTCGCGGGTTGGGAGGACCCATATGTGAGTATTTCACCGAGGAAAGGAGGCCCTTATTTAGAGAGAGTGTTACGTGTCGAATGTTCATAATGTATGTGCAGATGTGCACGGGTTAAAAAGGTGTATGGGCACCTTAGTAAGTTGGTTTATATACCACCTGAAATAGAAGGGGCGTAGTATATAAAGTTGAAGTTTATGATGTGAGGCATTCACAAATGGATTTTGGAGTGTCTTGGATGGGATGTCGTGAGAGGTACGCGATATACCAATTGTATAAGGGGCAATAAGAGGTAACGTGCCCAAGATAAGCGACGAGACAATTGGGAGTAGTCAAATCTTAGTAGGAAATCAGTTGTCCTGTTGTGGATGAGCGAACGCTTTTTAGTAAGATTATCAGCTTTGCGAGGTGTAGAACGGTAGTTATAGACTCGTTTCTCTTACTGGCAGCAAGAGAATCCATTGGAGTAACGCGTCGTTGTTGTGTGATGATGGGTAGAAATTTAGATGAGATTGTGGTGAAGCTAGTACATTTGAGTACACCTTGAGGTAGGTGGAATATGCTAAGGGACCATCGTGTTAGCACCTTTTGATTTTGGGGGTACTAAGACGTAGTGGCATTGGTGATCGTAGTTTGATGGTGTAGGTTATATCCGAATTTCGAGGAAGAAATTCCATTGTAAGGGGGGGACTATGTAACAACCCGTCCTTGTGGAGATGATTAAATTCCATGATTGGGTATAAATTGGAGATTTGGGGAATTTCTCGAAATAGTAATTTTGGGGATTTTTAAGGATTAGATGATTTTCGATGGGTGATATATTTACTTTTGGGATTAAGTGAATATGTCGGAGTATTTTAATTATATGTCGCCGTTGAGTAAAGCGACAAAAGGTAAGGTTTTAATTAGAAAACCCGCGGTGAAATGCAATGGGTTAAAATAGTGGATTTCGGTCAAGTACCTCGGATGGAAATTTAGACTGAGCCGTGAATCTCGAAATGGCCGAGATAGTCGAAAAATAGTGTCCGATTGTCGAAATTGAGTTTCGGCGAATTTTAGAGTTAAAAGGAATCAAAATTGAGTAAACGAGTCGTTTTTAGGTTTTAAGGGGTATAAACCCTTTTCTACTTTTATAAGGAGGGAGAGAGGGAGAGAATAGAAAGAAAAGAGAGAAGAGAGAGAGTAAGGAAGAAGTGGAGAGAAAAAGGAGATTTCGAGCCAAACTCCGCCGGACTCGACTCGGGATCGTCGGATTTTATCCACGAGGCAAGTGTTTACTTGATTTATTTACTTTTGAGCATAAATATCATATCGTAGTTTGGTATTAACAAACCCTAAATATTTTGGGTTGGGTTTTCGTGGATAAAACGAGTTTTTGGGAGTTAAAACGAATAAACCCCAATAATATTTCAATTCGAGGAACTTAAGATTTAATCAAAATTAGTTGTTTGTTTCGGGTTCTAGGATGTTTAGAACCCTTTTTATATGTGTATATGTTTTTGGTTGAGGTTGTAGGTTGTCGGGAGAGGAGACAAAAGCTTGGGAGAAGCTTTAATGGCCGAAACAGTCTCGGAGAAGACGATGAACAGTAGCTAGTGTGCTTGCCGAATTGATTCGGCCTAGACGAGAATCGATTCGGCTCTTTGTCAAAAATAAAAATTGTAGATCTTTTCGATATGGTCGCGTGGGTACCGACCGTGAATTTTTCTGATTTTTGTTTTATTTATAGTGATTTTTCTACGGAAAGCTGTCCGAGATCGAAATCGTTAGTTAGAAATCAAACTTGATATTGGGAGAATTATGGTTAGAATTGTTTGGAGATAAATATTAGGGGTTCCTAAATATACAGTGGGGACCTCTAGATCATTATTTGAGCGAAATGTAGTCCTTGGGTTTGTGGGAAGGAAATCCACAAACTATTTAATTTAAGGGTATTCGGGGGAGAATAATCCCTGAGATATTTCGGTAGGGCATTTAGGCCTATATAATTATGCGCGTAGGAAAACATAATTATATTGATATTGGTTGAGAGAATCCTATGAGATTATTAGGATGGAATTGGGAATATATGTATTCACTTAGAGTGAATCAGTATATTTGGAGATATCCGTTAAATCCTTAGATGAGAATAAGGTATTTATTATTCATAAAGTGAGGAAATACTTTGGGTATAGTATCATGCATATATGAATGCATGATTATGATTCTTTGAGAGAATCTTTGGGATTATTGGTCATCGCTAGATGTGATTGGCAATTATGGCCATATATATATATATATATATATATATATATATATTAGAGCAGGAATATATGGTATATATATACTATGTGATTAAAGTATATATATGATATGATATAAATGACTTTTGAAAATGAACAAAATGAATGTTTTCAAATGGAAAAAGAAACGATTTTCATAAATCAGAATTTATGTATACACACCTCTCTAAATCTCTATCATAAGGGAAGTTGCGCGCGTAAGGTGAAGCCCCTGGCCAATGAATGCAGGGTGGATATAGTCCTAGGCCATATGAGCGATTATTATATGTTTTATGTGCTAGTGAGGTAATTCTGAGTGTGGTTATGACTCTCCCGCAGGCTTATGGCCGCTTCCCGATGTCTTGCGTTGTAGGATCCCAGGTTATCTTGATTGATAGGCCCTGGAAGATGATAGCCATTTAGGGGCGCGCACAGTGGGGAAACCCGGACGGGAGGTCTTAGAAAACGTTATATGATATGTAATATAACTATTCTCAATAATGTGGGACATTATTGGTGTTAAAGCATTTTATGATAATAAAATGGCTTTAAATACATTTCCTGGATGGAAGAATGGAAATGGGAAGTTAAATACATTTCCTGAATGGAAGAAGGGAAATGGGATGTTATGAAATGGAAAAGTATTTTTATGATAATAAAACTTGCTTTAAATATATTTCCTGGATAGAAGAAGGGAAATAGAATGTTTTGAAATGAAATTGAATTGGTAAATATTTTGTAAATGAATCCTTAATCCGGGAGATAGATCCGGATGTGTATTATAAAGATGAATAGAATAAACCTCGGTCCGGGAGATATTATCCGTATGTATATTGAATTGTGTATATTAGAATAAGTATGTTATGTATATATTTACATTGTATGTATATACGTTGTGTACTGAGGGTCTAATGGATCTCGACGATCGACCTTACCGCGTAGTAGTTTATCGGGGGGGTTCTTTGTTTGAATTTCGCTCTGCGAGACACCCCACGCACGAACAGGGCATAGTGTTGAGACTGGGGAGAAGTCTATCCCTTAGTACTTGGGATAACTAGGGTTGTGAGAAGTTTGGATAACAGACTAGTTAGGGAGGGTAGCTTGACTAGGGTACTTTGTTAGGATGCGATAGGAGTGAACTATTAAAAGAGAGGTGAGGGGTATCTCATGGGAGTGCGATACCAAATTTAAATATGAGACAAATCTATTTTTTTTAAAATAAAGCGTTTATGCACTTGCTAAATATTTTCAAAACTCGGGCTCTGACCTGTTTATCTACTTTTCCCTCTCTTGCTATATATATATAGGTTTCCAGACACAGGGACGCCTAGATGACACTTCTTTCGAGTCAGACGTCTGCTGCAGCAGCTGTGGATACACGCAGGTTTACCGTAGACACTTCTATTCTTGTACTCTAGATAGGAGGTACTATATAAACATTCGGGCTAACAACCCAACTGCATTTATTTGTTCTTTTACCGCCTTTTAGCGCGACATTCGATATTGTTGTATCATATTTGAACCAAGTGTTCGGTTATTTTATTTCATTTCAGTTTCATTATTATAAACTGTGTGGATATTTTAATTTAGTAGTTGTTTAAAAAGAGTAGCTAAGTAAAATTTTGACGCCAGCCTAATAGGTTATTAGTAATTAAATTGGTTTTCGATTGTGATGCTAAGAATGATCCATATGATACTCCTGTTATAATTTGATATAGGAGTGATCGCCCGGTATTTTTTTAGGCAGGGTGTCACAACTATCTATATCTTCTAATACCACACAAGAGTAGAATAAATCGCATGTATCTATATCACACTATTTATATACACGACTACAACATCCCTGAGATGAGCATCGGGATGCATGCATATTTTAATATAGAGCTCATGTACCTCACATACCGAATCAAGGACTATCGGATCGAGATCACCCTAGAACCATAATTCAAATATACACATAACAGAGCCAAACATATTCCTAAGCATTTGGGCTACGCGCATACCTAACCACCTAAACGACCGATCACACTATCGTACACTCAAATAGTGGTCAGCCCTAAGTTTTATGTTCTGGGGCACACATTCAGACCTTGATGGCATCGCCAAGGTGGGATCGCCCACTACGCATGACCTCCCGTGATATCAGGCATCATAGGTATGCTTATATACATAAAAATCATACATTACAGCTATTCACACAACCCATCTACATTCATATAGTTCATCCCATATGTATCTTAATCATTCAACGTACTATTATTTTTCACTTTATTTTTATTCCCTTTATTACGAATATCACTCGCTATTCGAAGAGCTCTAATCATATCTTTTATAATTTCAGTAGTTAATATCACATTATTATACTAATCCAAAGCTCGGGCTCATCTCAACTCTTTATGTATCCCCATTTGATTCTCATATGCTAATACATTCAATAATTTCTGATTGGTTCTAATCTATAAATTCAACTCCTCGACTACCCCAATGTCTCAATTATATATGACTGGTATTCCATTAATTTTTCCAAAATCCCAAACTACTCAAGTTATGGTTCCAATAATTTTTCCATAATCCTAAATAATTTCGGCCCTATCATGGATGTAGGAAATTGAAATCTAAGCCCAATAACTCTCTCTCTCTCTCCACGTCACCTAGTCAACCCACAATTGAAAAAGCTCTCGATCTTGAATTGAGTTCAATGCCTAAAATTCTCAAATATAGGTTCTTAGGACAGTCTGAAACCTTACATATTATCATTCCCTCAAACTTGGATAAAGAGCAGGAAGGTAAGTCATTGCATGTTCTTAAGGAACATAAATAAGCCATTGGATGGACCACAACTAACATTAAGGGGATTAGACCGTCGGTTTGCATGCATAGGATATAATTATAAGATAATGCTAAAAATTCTCGTGAAGCACAACGAAGATTTAATCCTAATATGAAAGAGGTCGTTCGGGCTGAGGTTCTCAAATTCCTCGATGCGAGTATCATTTACCCCATCTCTTATAGTCAATGGGTCATCCCCATTCAAGTTCTTCCAAAGAAATCTGGTGTTATTATGGTGAAAAACGATGAAGATGAGTTAGTACCCAATAGTATTCAAATCGGTTAGCGCGTGTGTATCAATTATAGGAAGTTCAACGCAGTCACTAGGAAGGATCACTTTCATAATCCTTTCATAGAACAAATGCATGAGAGTTTAATCATCCATCCCCATAATTTTTTTCTTAAGAGTTATTTAGTCTATAATTAAATTCCCATTACTCCCGAGAATCAAGATAAAACCACACTCACTTGTCCATTTGGTAATTTTTCTTATTAACGCGTGAATTTGGGTTTTACAATGCACCCGATATCTTTCAGCAGTGCATGATGAGTATCTTTTCGGAGATGGTGGAAAGATTTCTTTAAGTCCTTATGAATGATTTTTCAGTGTTTCAGTCTAGTTTTGATGAGTGCCTTCACCACCTCACCATCATTCTAAAAAGCTATAAAGAAAATAACCCCCGCGCTTAACTAGAAAAAGTGCCATTTCATGCTCAAACAAGGCATAATGCTAGGTCACATCATTTCTGAAAAGGGTATTGAGGTCGATTAAGATAAAATTGATCTCATTGCTAATCTCCCACCCTCAAAAATTATCTTTGAAGCTCGATCATTCTTAGAACACATCAGTTTCTACCGAAGATTTATTAAGGATTTTAGCAAAACATTTTGATTTTATGCAATCTTCTAGCCTAAGACACCATTTTATTTCACTAATGATTGCCTTCAAGCCTTTGAAAGGATAAAAAGGGAATTAACCTCGGCAACTATTATGTGACCTCCCAATAGGAATTAACCCTTTGAGATCATGTGTGATACTTTCGACTATGCCCTAGGTGCAGTTCTTGGACAGCGTGACGAGAAACTTCCTCACATCATATACTACACTAGTAGGACTCTTAATGATGCACAATTGAACTATTTTACGATCGAAAAAGAGTTCCTCTCTATTGTCTTCGCGTTAAAGAGGTTTAGGACTTACTTGATAAGATCGAAAGTTATCATTTTCATCAATCACTATACCCTACGATACCTTTAGTCTAAGAAGGATGCTAAGGCCCAACTCATTAGGTGAGAAAGGATATGAGAATGTTGTGGCAGATCACTTGTCTAGGTTAACCTTTGATTCATCTGATAACCTACTACCACTCAATGAGTCCTTACCCGATATGCAATCGATGCTTGCCTCCCAAATTCCATGGTTTGTCGATATTTTGAATTATCTTATGATGGGTGAGATGCCCCTGTATTGGCCTAAATAAGATAATTCCAAAATTTATTAGGATGCTAAGAATTTCATTTAGGATAACCTATACCTCTTTAAGTATTATCCTGACCAAATCATTCGGAAATGTGTCCCTAATCACGATATTCAAAGCGTAATCTTTTTCTACTATGACCAAGCATGTGGAGGTCATTTATGTGCTAAGAAAACTACTGCTAAAATTTTGCAGTGTGAATTCTATTAGCCCAGCATTTTTCGTGACCCGAACGATTATAGTAGAAGTTGTGACAAATGTCAAAGGTTAGGAAAGATCACACGTATGAACATGATGCCCTTAAATCCCATTTTTATTGCAAAGGTTTTTTACTTTTGGGCATCGATTTCATCCATTCAATCTCAAAATCCTACCGTAATCATTACATCCATTTAGTGGTTGATTATGTGTCTAAGTGGGTAAAAGTTATATCGAGTAGGACAAATGATCGCTATGTGGTGGTCAAATTCATTCGAGAAAACATTTTCACCCATTTCGGTACGCCTCAGCATTCATTAGCAATCAGGGAACCCATTTATGTAACTGGTCCTTCGAGAGTCTCATGTTAAAGTATTCAGTCACACACCAAGTAGGATGTTCTTATCATGATCAAATCAATGGCCAAGTTGAGGTTTCCAATAGGCAAATAAAGCAAATTCGCGAAAGCGGTGAATTCAAATCTAAAGGATTGGTCCTTACAATTATTAGATGCAATGTGGGATTATCGAACTGCCTACAAAACACCACTTAGTATGTTCTCGTGTAGGCTTGTTTATGGAAAAGTCTGTCATCTTTTTGTAGAGTTAGAGCACAAAGCTTATTGGGTCATTAAAACTTTTAATTTTAACTTACCTACTGTAGGAGAGATTCAAAAATACCAACTCAATGAGTTAAAAGAGATTAGGAAAGATGCATATGAGAATGCCAATTGTACAAAGAGAAAGTTCAAAAATTTCATGACAAGTCAATCTAAAGGAAGTCTTTCAAACTTGGAAAAAAATTGATCTTGTATGACTCTAGGTTGAATCTCTTTTCTGGTAAGTTGAGGTCTAGGTGGTCTGGTCCCTTTCTCGTTAGGACAGTCTACACATATGGAGCATTTGAGATAGAGAATCCTAAAAATAGTGAATTTTTCAAAGTCAACCGTCAAAGGTTAAAGCCATATCTAGAATTGAGAGATCGAAAAGTAGAGGGAATTCTCTTCCAAGATTCGGTATACCACGAGTGAACATGAAATTGGGTTGTTTTTGTTATTGTTGTATCATAGTTTTATTTTTGATTTTGTGTTTTATTTAGGAAATCTATCTCAGAGAAATTCTCTCATTATGGCAACATCTTTAATAAAGTTTTACGTGTCTGTTACATTGAGGACAATGTAGAAATTAGGGTTGGGGTATTGAGATAATTTTTCTCCATATATAAAAAAAATCAAAAGTTCAAAAACTTAAAAAAATTACAATATAATTGAGTTTTGAAATGATTTCTTAATAAATAATTATTTCACAAAGCTATTTACTTATAAATTTTGACATTTAGCCATATAATATGATCGAAATGGATAATAAGACGAAAGTTAATATACTTGCGGGATAAATTTGTAGATTTTTAACTTGGTGAAAAATTGTGCCATTCATTCTTTTTGAGATATTTAAATCAACCCGAGTTAAAATAATTCAAAATTTCCTCTAGCCATTAAATTATCGATGATCTCAAATTCTTGGTTTTGTTCAATTATTGAAAACAAAATGTGAATCTTAAGCATTAGATGTCTTAATAAGTTGACTTGAGATACAAATTCACAAACGGACCTTGAGAAATGATATTAGGCCATCATTTTAGAAGCCCAAAAATTAAGCTTAAAAATTGATGTTTTTTACATTATTCCATTGCAAGCCCATTCGTGCCCCCAAAAAATATCCCTTTTATTGAAAACTCAAAAATCTATACCCATTTGTTGAAATTATCAGGGTAAAATTATGCTAGAAAAAAAGGCCAAAAGAAGAATTTTTGCAAGAATAATGCATGAAAAGAAAAAACACAGGGGAGGGGGGAGGAAGAAAGAATAGAAAAATGAGATAAAAAGATAAAAAGGAGTATGTGAGTTGAAAAAGAAAAGAAAAGAAAATGGAGGTTAGAAAAAGTTTCTAAAAAGTTAAAATATCGACAAACCTCTATATTCTCAAAAAAAATTGAAACTCCAAAATTCGAGCCTGTAATACAATCGAAAAAGTCCTAATTGATCTCAACTGAAGTTAGTTGTAGTGCGGAAAGAAGATGAATAAGATATATGGTGTGATTCAAATTTTTCAAAAGGTAATCGATTTTTTGTTCTTGAGATCATATTCATCCATTATAAACAGTTCATTTTCGTTATATATATATGAAATTGTTGATGACTCTTTTATTGGCATACATCGTGAGAAAATTAATAATATCTGAATGTTTGATTGTGAGTGCATCCCATGAGAATTTGAATCAAAATGAATATTTGGATAAGAAACTTACTAATTAAATCTTTTGAAATTGACGGTTATATTGGATATGCAGACACGCACAATAAGTTGGGATTGAAAAGTGATTTTTTACTATATTTATGAAGTTTGCATTTAAGACCTGGTTATATTACTTTTGTTTCTTTTGTAAATTGGATCAATTTTTAAAATTTTGTGGGTATATTCACTATAAATCCTCACGAGAAAAAACTTGTCCACAAGGATAACCTAGGGATTTAATGGATTGTTCCACATGCTAAGTGCAATCGTGATTTCTACGAAAGTGAGTTAGATTTTAAAATTTTAGTTTTGCTCAAGTTTAGCAAAGTTTAGGTTTGGGGGTCTTTGATAAGTTCATTATTTTATAGAATTTATACCCAAATCTAAGTCTTGTTAGGCCCGTTGTATCATAAATAACGAGCTTTTGGAGTAGTTTGCGTTATTTAGAAAAAAATGTAAGTTTAAAAATAGTTTGAGTTAACAATGCAACTTTAGAAAATTTTGGAGGTAAAACCATAATTTTAAAAAAATTGTGGTCCTAAGTATAATTTTTAAATTTTTATATGTGAAATATAAAGTTCTCCCTAAAATTTTATTGAATTTCAAGTTAAAAAGAGTGATATATGAATTTTGGGGGCCAAAATATAAATAAGGATAATTATTAATTTTCTACACTTTTATGACCCTAAATTTTAATTAATTGTATTTGTTTTATATTTTTACAGGCACGTCAGGAGTTCAAAAAATAAAAAAGTTCATATGCCAAACTTGTTCGGATATTCCGCGACACGACACGGTTGTGTAACACCCCGCACAAAACACGAGGCGCTACTACGATTAAAACTAAACTAATCCTCAACAATTAGTATATATCATCTATATTCCACAAAATAAATATAATGAATCCAAAATTACATAACGTCCAATCCAAAATTTACACCTCCAAAATAATTAAAATTTAATTCCTCTAAAAATAATGCTAACCTCTCAAAATAGTTACATTGTCAATCTACACAAAAAAAATCCTCCAAACGTCGTGCTCTAAAATCCTTAGTGTCCAAATCCACGCTAACTTGCCATTAAAAGAAAATTACAATAAAGTACACAATATGACAAGAATAGATGCCTAAAACAATAACAGTGAATCAATGCAACAATACATATCTGAATTCAAGTTCAATTCGACATCAGAACATTTTACCAATTTAATTTCTCAATAACACATCAATAGGTCACCAGGCCTCACCTCACCTCACCTCACCAAAGCTTCATGAAGCCTCATCCTGGCTATTAGACTTTTGGACTATTGGCGGGTGACCATTCTTCGTACCATATAAAAATTTCATGACACCATGCCCATCAACAAATCGAATAAATATTTTAGATTCCAATAAACGTCATGATATTAACAATATGAGTACAAATAAATGAGGAATAAACGTATACTCTAGACAGATTTAAGGAGCATATTGCGTAAATCTCGTACCTTAAAATGATTACTTGAAAACTCATAATATTATGCCTCAAAAATTCTGATCACACCACTGCGTGCCTCTCACGAAAACAATCAAAACTCGTTTTAGCCCAAACTCGAGAAAACACTAAATAAACCTTAAAATCACGGACTGAAATCTTAGTTTAAATGGGGCTAGGGTTTTGTAGATGGAAAAAGATGAAAATAGAGGAGGCTGCTGAATTTTGAGAAGGCTAAAAATATGGTCTAAAAGTCCTGAACTCGTCACTTTATGTTTATATACCAAAAAGAATTTGAGTCCTACTCAAACACAAACACTAAAACATTTATTACGGATTATCGGACAGTTAGAATTGGCTGAAATTTGGAGGCGTAGTAGTGAAGGTGAGTTGAAGCTGTATAAAAAAATTCGGCTCGGTCAAACGTTCGAATATTTCATTTATTGTTTTTGCTCCTTAGGTCGGATCCTCCCCCAATTTTTATACAAAAAGTTATAATTTTCAAATTTTAATCCCAATTTAAATTCCACTAAAACTTTTTTATATATCAAAAATAACATTTTTACGTTCCAAAATTTAATAGATCCCAAAATTTCATTTTCTCAAAATCAGAGTTAATTTAATTAAAATTGATTTAAAAATCACGAGTTGTTACATACTTCCCCACGAGCACAGGAATTTCATCCTAGAAGACGGAGCCTAACGCTCAAGATAAAATATGGTGCACAAATGCCTACCCATAAAAATCACTATTAGGCACCCATACACCCAATCCTACTCGCATGTTTCCCCACATGCTCTCTCATGAATCACTACTCGATTATATCTCTAAAAAATCATCACAGCATTAAAGTTTCTAAACATCCTCACATCAAGATTACTAATCATAATCTCGATGCCTACCACGTCCTCAACAAAAACTCCATATCTCCAACGAAACAGATCTAACCCGCATGTGAGACCCAAACCCTAATGACCCGAGGGTTGTCATATACCTAAGCTCTCATACCATCTGTAACACCCCACGCAAAACACGACGTGCTACTACAATTAAAACTAAACTAAATCCTCAACAATTAGTATAGAGCATCTATATTCCAAAAAATAACTATAATGAATCCAAAATTACATAACGTCTAATCCATAATTTACACCTCCGAAATAATTACAATTAATTCCTCTAAAAATAATGCTAAGCTCTCCAAATAGTTACACTACCAATCTAGACAAAAAAATAAATAAAATCCTCCAAACATCGTGCTCTAAAATCCTCCAAAAATTCTTAGCATCCAAATCCACACTAACTTGCTACTAAAATAAAAATATGAAGAAATACACAATATGACAAGAATAGGTGTCCAAAACCATAACGGTGAATAAATGCAACAATACGAATCTGAATTCTAGTTTAATGCGACATACAAGCATCATACCGATTTAATTTTTCAATAACACATCAATGGGTCACCAGGTCTCCCCTTACCTCACCAAAGCTTCGTGACGCCTCATCCTGGCTATTGGAATTTTGGACTATTGGCGGGTGACCATTCTCCGTGCCATATAAAAAATTTATGACACCATGCCCATCAACAAATTCAATCAATATTTTTAAATTTTAATAAACGTCATGATATTAACAATATCAGTACAAATAAATGAAGAACAAACGTATACCCTCGAGAGATTTAAGGAACATATTGCGTAAATTCCATTCCTTAAAATCATCACTTGAAAACTCATAAGATTATGCCTCAAAAATCTAATCATACCACTGCGTTCCTCTCGTGGAAACAATTAAAACTCATTCTAGCCCAAACTCGAGAAAACACCAAATAAACCTTCAAATCATGAACTGAATTCTTGGTTTAATTGGGGCTAGGGTTTTGTAGATGGAAGAAGATGGAAGGCTAAAATGTGTTTTAAAAGTCCTAAACTCGAAACTTTATGTTTATATACCAAAAAGAATTTGAGACATAATCAAACACAAACACTAAAAAAATTATTACAGATGATCGGACCGTTGGAATTGGATGAAATTTAGAGGCCTAGTAGCTGAAGACCAGTTGAAACTGGACAAAAAAATTCAGCTCGATCGGCCCGTCGAATATTTATTTATTATTTTTGCTCCTTAGATCGGATCCTCCCCCGATTTTTATTCAAAATGTTATAATTTCCAAATTTTAATCCCAATTTAAATTTCACTTAAAACCTTTTTTTATATATAAAAATCAACATTTTTACATACCAAATTTAAATAGATCCCAAAATTTCATTTTTTTCAAAATCGAAATTAATTTAATTAAAATCGGTTTAAAAATCACGGGTTGATACAGTTGGACTAAAGAATTTTTATAAATTGGTTCGAGTATCCGTTGAGGATGTGCTATACCTTTTTGGAGATATATTTAAAAAGCTCAAAACCTTCTAGCTCGGACGAATTTAAAAATATGAAGTTTTGAAGGTGAAAAATCAGTTTAGAAATTCTTATATAAAAAGTGACGAAAATGCAAAGTTTAAAACAAAAATAAAAGGAAGAAGAAGAAGAAGAAGTATCCTTCCTCTTCTTTCCACGTCAACTCTACTTTTTCCACTAGCCATTCCATCTCCCTTTATGCCTTTACCCATGATTCAATCCATATTTCCAACTAAAAGGAATTCCATTTTTCTTACTTTTATTGTTAAATTATTTTTTATACCTCACCCATTTTCTTGCCATATCAACTCTTCACCTACAAATATAAACATTTTAATCAGCATCGAGGATGCGGGTTGGACACACCACAACTCAAATTTTAGAGACAAGAGTAGCATCAAAAATATTATACCTCGTGTTCTATTTTTGAGTGTTTGTGAGTTAATTTTTATGCAAATATGGAACGAACTTTTGTATTTGCATTTAAATATTGGGACTCTAATTTTTATAGGTTGATTATTAATAAAAAAATTGTTATTTCATATTGTATTATTTATGTTTTAATTATGATGCTAACTATATTTAATTACTAGTGTTAGGTGAAATTTACCATGATTACTTAGTGTATGTTTTAATTCGTTTAATTCGCTTAAATTACCTACTTATTAAAATAGTCATGGGAGTGATAATTGAACCCTTGGAACTAATTGTTTTATTTACATTCTTTGATTTTATGTAATTACATTTGATGGATTATACGTATGTTAAAGTGTTTGATAGTCCATACTTATGTTTTATATCTAATGTTTCGGAGTGATAATTTTAAGGGAATACGAATTTTTGGCATCTAAACAGAGATATAAAAATATTTTATCGGAAATTTCACATTTTCATATTTTAAAATTTACGCAACGAGAGTTGGCATAATTTTGAGCTATAAATGGGAATTGGGAGTTAGACTAATTAATCATAAACTAGTAAAAATGGTAAATGGATCCAAAATATAATAATCTATCTTATATTTATTACATACTTTGTGTCTCTCATTTATTATTATTGTTATTTTATTTTATGTCTAAATCATATTTCTACATCAGTATTGTCTAGTTAAAAATTCGATAATTTGGACGAATTGACCAAACCTTCGTGGAATCGATTCGTACTTACACTCGCTATATTATAATCGCTCGTGCACTTGCGATAGTTTTATAATTTGACAATAATTTTTTAGCGTCATGGCCGGAGATTTGTGTCAATTTAAAGTTATTGACTTTCAGATGAGTTTAAACAAACATAAAAACCCATTAAAAAAAACTATTGTTTTAGTATATAATATGTTCATAATCTATATTTCTTTTTAGTTAGTAAACAAAAAAATCAAATTTATGTCATTTAGTACTAGTTTCTCATACAAACACAAAAATACCTAAAATTTTGAAAAATTCAAAAATAATAAATATTTTTTCTGAAAATTTCAGATTTCATATTTTCTGTAATTTGGACCTAAAAAGTAAAAAGAATCTTTTTAAATTAAAATAAATTACAATAGCATAGAGTTTTTCATTTTAAGAATATATATATTAACAAACCCTCATAGTGCGCGCTTTGTTTTATTATTTAATTCTTTTTTTCCTTTTGTATCAAACTAAACTGTTAGTGCATGTGTTGGGTTATTTTATTTTATATTTTTTGCGTGGCACTTTACGCTTCGTGTAGTTGTTTTTGTGTTATTTTGCAGTAGCACGATTTAAAACAAAAATACAAAAAAGATGAAAAATCCCCAAAAACATGTAACAAGAGTGCGTTAAATATACTTGTACAATTTTAAAAAAGGTACTCTCGGAGACGACTGAAACATAGATGACGTTTCCCTCCGATCGACGTCAAATAAAACTTCGACCGACATAAACAAGTGACCATAAAAAGTCCACGTCGGAGGTTCATTTTGTGTACTCCGTACGTGGACTTATTTTTTATAATTTGACAACCACATTGCATAAATTTAACTTAAGAACAATAACCTTATTGCAAGTTAAGGTGGGGATTTCATCACCCTCCCTTGATTCGAAAATCACCAAACTACCCGAGCAGTTGCATCACCCGAGCCATGATTTTTAATTTAAAATAAATAAGACATTGGCCCTAATATATCACTTAGCTCATGGGAAAAATCTAAATGAGGCAATAATTAAAAGATACTTCAATATGGACTTGTCAAATCTGTCCCGTTTACCTTATCTATGATTAGTGATTTTTAATGAGGCTTCGTACCGACCACCTATCTGGAGGTAAAATTGGGATTTAAGGTGATAACCATCGTCTCTTTTAAATTCTCCCTTGTCAAAGAGTAGGAGATGTCTAATTAGGGAGATTAATAAGGAGACCCCCATCGTTGTCAAGTAATCTCGAGAAAAATTAGATTTTTAAATTGAAATTTTCCTCACCTACATTGGATCATTTAGATTCCTTTGTATTAGTTTAGGAATTTTATGATTTTCAGTCATAATATTTTTATTTCCTTTCCTTTAAAAAATCAAAAGGATGAAAAAAGAAAAAAAAATCGAGTGAGCGTGGTGTATGTGAAGCTGGTTTCGAGATCTTACCAGTCATTTATATAGTGTGGAGTTTAGCATTCTCGATACTTCTGAGAATTTCGATATTTTCCAAGATGGGTGACGAGTTATCAACTCGTGCTCTTACAGATTACCTATATTTCAATAGGTCGAGTGAACCCTCATGCACACGTCTTCCCCCACATAACGCAAAAAAATTCAAATTCAAGTTGAGAACAATTCAACAACTCACCAGCAATATCGTTAAATTAAAATTGTTCCCGTTTTTTTAAAGATAAAGCCAAAAGTTGGTTACTCTCGCTTGAACAGAATTCCATTACTATGTGGAATCAATTGGTATTGAGTTTTTACAAAAGTTTTTTCGCAACTAAAAGAAGGAGGAGATATATCATGGCAACACATTTAGCGAAAAAGAGTGAGAAGCTTTGTGGATGTATTTGCAGAGATTGATGGACTTGCTACGGCACTGTTCTCACTATGGGATTGAATTAGGACGTCAAATCTAAATTTTGTAAGATCTATTTGATTTTTTTACTTGGTTGATGCTTGAGTCAATGTGTAATGGTGATTTTACTGAGAAAAGTAAGGCCAACTATGGCCATTAAGGTCATATTCATCCATCATGGTCTGGCCCTGAAATCTAGATGGGATGAGGAACAACCTCCTATGGAGGAGTATTTGTCTTTCTATTTTCCCTACAGTGCGCGTGCGAGTGATTTTATGATATGGGGGTCCTCTTTCCACCACATGCACAGGTATCTTCGTGTGCTTCCTTGGATAAAAAATTAGTCATCATCAAAAGGGGATACACGAAGTAATGGAGTCACCATCCTATTTTGTTTAAAATAGGCAAAAGAAATGTAGCCGTCTCGAGAGAATGGCATCAAGGTCATACGGATGCATACGAAACCAAGTTAATAAAGGGTCGGGGACTAAGTTACGAAATGGGAAGGTGTTAGGCACCCATTCCACCCTTTTGGTCTCTCATAGACCATGTTAATATTCTCATTTTCTCCAAAGTGTGATGTGTGTGTACATGTGTATAATGTAAATAATGGGAGAAGGAAATCATCTGACTTACATCATGGGAAAGACGGGGCAAAATCATCCTAAGGAGTGCACCCAAAAATAATATAAACATTTAATGTGAGTGTAATCACGAGTCACAATAGAAAAAAAAAGTGTACATGTCTAACAAGACACGAACATATAGGAGTTCATGACTCACAAAATAAATTCAAGATAGTATAAAAGCATAAAATGAAAAGATATGCGTCAAATACCAGGATTGGCTCGGGACGCCTATGTTGCCCAAGGGGAACTAAAGTCCATGTACTTCGATATATCATGGGGGTGGGGTTTAGCTCATGAACCCAAATTTAAGACTCCTATTTGAAGGTTTTTGAAGAAAGTGTGCTCAAGTGTAAAAGTGCGAGAAAGTGAGGAAGTCTTACTTTCAAAATTAACAAGTAAACCCTTTTTTATCTTTTGGATTTTATGAAAATAGGTTGTGTGAATACTGATAATAAAAATAGATATTGGTTGATGTGAGATAATAAAGCGAGAATAAAAAGATATCAAAATGGAAATGAAGTAAGTAAATAATGCTAAATGAATAGAAATGAGTAGGAATAGACCTCCTAGAAGATTTTTGGTACTTAATTTGAAAGGTATGTAGGCTGGTTTTTGTGGTGGTATAAGGGTGGTAAAGTAGGATGAGATAAGTGGACAAAGGTGGTAAGAAAGTGAGGTAAGAGAAATGGAAAGAATTTTGAAAATAGGGTTTTGGGGGAATGATGACGCTGCGATTTCGAGAGAATAGTTCTGATTGCTGAAAAGGGACCCGTGGGAGTGAGGTCATGGTCTCCTTAAATAATGCCATTTTAGGGGTAGGGGGCTAATCAGTATGGCCCCTGACCTGCCTATCTTGATAATGCCTATCTTGCTGGGCAAGGAAAGTACACCATGCCGATAGTCGGGGGTTTGGGTGCCTGTAACTAGTCCGAAATGATCTTTTTTTCAAAAATGAGCATAAAATGCAAATCATAAGTTCGAATCGTGCATAGCTGGGACAGTTAAAAAGGGGATTCAAATCCCTTCAAGAATTCATTGAGCCAGTCTCGGGTTTGGGAGTTAACCAAAGTCCAATAGGGCTCGAAAGCGCCCTATAGTCTTTGAGTTGGAGATTTTTAGAGTAAAAAGGGTCGTTCGTGCGAACTGTGACGTCGATTCGTGCATGGTACAGATCGTTAAAAAGAGGATTACTGACCCTTAGATATTTCATTGAGCTTCGCTCGGTTTGGATAGTTGACCAACGTTAAACGGGGCTCAAATGCTCCCAGTGGCCATTCGGAGTAAAAAGGATCATTCGTACGAAGCGCGATGCCAATTCGCGCATGGTACGAACTAATGGAAAGTATATTTATAGCCCTTTGAGATTTCATTGAGTTTTGCTCGGTTGAAAGAATTGATCAAAGTTAAACAATGCCTGGGAGTGCCTGGTGGACAACATATCAGTACTCGAAATAAAAAAAGGATTGTTCATGCGAACCGTGAGGCCAATTCATGCACGACGCTGACCATTGGAAAGGAAATTCACATACCTTCAAGATTTAATTAAGCTTTGCTCATGTGAGGGAGTTTATCGCAGTCCAATGAGGTTCGAAAGTACCCAGTGGACTTTAGATCAGTACTTGGAATAGGACCAAGAGTTTACAAAGGGATGAGTATTAGGAACCTTAGAAGGTACTTTAAGGGGTACTAAATGGGGTGTATATAAAGTCCCTCGAAGGGAGAGCTCCGAACAACGAAGGTCATCAAAATATTAACACCTCGTCAATATTTGGTAAGAGGATTGAGGTCAATTCTATGGTCTTAGTAACAGAGGTGACCGATTCAAAAGGTTTAGGTAGATTTTACGAATCTAAAGATTGAAGTGACCACTTTAGAGGGTCGAGGTCGATTTTGCGGACCTAAAGAGAGAAACCATCAATTCATAGGGTCGATATTTATTCTATAGACCTAAAGATTGAGATGACCAATTCAGCGGGTCGAGGTCGATTATACGAACCTAAAAAGTTGAGATGGCAAATTTAGTGGGTCAAGGCTAATTCTATGAACCTAGATGATACGCCCAAAGTGTACCTGACATCTCGGAGGCACCAACCTCGACCAGCAGGACGGCCGAGGTAACAATGGCTCAAGACTGATGACCAACGATCTCATCCAACATAAGGTCGGCTATAGCCGACGTTACTAGTTACCCCACTATCAGGCATCAGTCGAGGTCCGCATAACTTAGAGGGGAAGCTATTCATCAGGTCATCCACAGTCGACCTCACATCTACCTCTTACATCAACCTCGACTGGGAATCAACCGACGCCAGTAAGGACTCATGGGTTCAACCTCCCTTCTTCGTCATCATCAGTCGAGGCCGACGTTCTAACTACACTTGCCTGACCCCGGCCCAGGCCAATATTTCAACTCCTCTTGTCTTACCTTGGCTTGCCTACCTGGACGAGATCATCATAAGTAACCTCGAATAAAGAAACAGTCAAGATTCACCAACCTCATACTCTTCCAGGCCGAGGTTGCACCAGTCAGGGACAGTGCCGAGCATTTATAAGCATATGAAAGGATAGGAACACGTGGACAAAATCAGTTATAACATAATCAATCCCCTCATGTAGGGGGATATTTCATCATCATTCTCTACATGTGATAGTGACAGATATCTTCATCAGATTGGCTAGATCAACACACACATGCTCATTACATGCATGGGGGGTACATTACACCCCCCAAACACTATATATACTTATCTTCTCCTACCTTGAGAAAGATTAGAAAATCACACCCTAGCTGAAACTCTGTCAAATTATATAGTAGACAGAGAAAGCTTGAGAGATTATATCCTTGGATGTTAGTGCCTTACTCCGGTGACCTTATTCACTCACTTGCACAGTGGACGTAGGCCTAATTGGATGAACCACTTATATGTTAGTGTCCATCCTCTTCTCCTCATCCCAGTCTCTTATATTTAGTATAAACTTGAGCTACCATTGTTACCACTGATTTGACCTTACAAACACCTTGAAGGGCGGTGCTATTTCCAACATCATCATTTTGGCACCGTCTGCGAGAACGAGAAGTTGTCTCTTCCTCTTTTTCTGCTTAACCTCACCAGAGACTCTTGTGGTGAACCAGGACTCACCCCTTGCGTGGAACTGTTTCACCATTGAAAGAGGTCCTTTAAGGTATTAAGCTCATCTTCTTTACAAGCTCTTTAGTTTTAACATATGGCACCAGATTTACCACCACCTCCTCCACCACCTAGTGATGGAGGACCTAGTTCCATCCAGGCACCACCCCAGTCCGAAATGGCTGAGGTGGTGGAGGCCTTAAAGTCTTTGGCTGCAACGCAGCAAGCATTGAAGGAGCAATTTACACAGCTCAGTCAAAATATGATGAGGCCACCTGGGGTCTCACCGGAGATGATTACTCCAGCGACTGCTCAGCCCTATCCTGAAGCTAAGGGACCACCTCAGGCACTGCAAAAAGACAGGCCTACACCTCAAAGGAAGAGGGACATTGCTGACCCTGGGCATTTATGCTTGGTGAGGCAAGGACACCCTTGTCCTGAGGATAGGTATGACGATATGGAGGCATAAAATGCTCCAGAGGGCTGTTGGGAGCCGTATGAGGTCTCGAACAACACTGTACGTCTGATCCACCAAAGTCGAGGTTGTGTGGACAGAAGACATGGTGCTGCCCAAGAGAGAGGATCAGCTTTTGATTGCTTGAGCAGAGGGTCGGCCTTTGAAAGGCTTAGCCCAGTAAATGACCTGAGGCAGAGGTTATCTAGATCAAGAAGTGTAGCAGGGTCACAAAGGGAAGATGAGGAACATCGGCCTCAAAATAGCCAATCCCAACATGGCCGACCTCATCAAGGCCGAGACAGGGATCAAGAGGAGGTCAACAATCGATGTTGTGCTACGATTGGGGAACCCTCAGTTCACCCCTTAGAGGTGGTTGGGGATAACCTAGGCTAGACCGACATTGTAAGGCCATGGAATGACTCCATCCAACGCCTTGAAGAGAAGATAGGGGACCTCATCAAAAGCAGAGACCCATTGCAAAGAGGTTTCTCAGAGGGTTCTCCATTCGTGGCTAGGATAGTGAGCTTCCCAAACCCTGCCATGTTCAAACCACCTACGGTGTCTCCCCAAGTATGATGATAGCACCAACCTTGTACATCATATTGAGATGTACCAGTCGACGGAGGACATTTATTCAATCCCAGATGAGATGAAGTACCGGGTCTTCTCCGAGACTTTGACATGAGCTGCACATATCTAGTTTACCTCTCTTCCAAACACTGTTCTAAAAAACCCGCCTAGGCACGCCTAGGCTTGAGGCTTGGGAGAAACGCCCGCCTTAAGATTTTGACGCCTTATGCTTGGTAAAACCTTTAAGGCGTACTTTTTCTCTAAAAATAATAATGCTTTAGTGAAACGATATCGCCTTTTAAAGATTTTTTTGCAAACCGGACCATTATCTCATCAAAAATAATCAAATAGTATTTTTATTTGCAAATACTCAGACATATTTTTATGATATGTACAATTTTAGTATTTTAATAGCCTTGTTATGGTTAAAAAATATTAAAATATATTAAAAAGACCTAAACGCCTTTTCACGCCTTTTTACGCCAAGGCCCACCTAGGCTTCTAAGGCTTAAGGCTTGGCCTCCACGCCTCGATCACACCCCGCGTTTTTTAGAACCTTGCTTCCGAAGAACTCAATTGAGAGCTTTAAGGGCTTAGCTGAACATTTCATTCATAATTTCTATTTTGGGGTGAGACTTCAAAAGAAGACCACCCATCTGTTGTATGTCAAGCAAGGCAAGAACGAGATCCTAAGAGACTACATTGCTAGATTCAAAAAAGTGAAATTGGAGGTTGAAGATTATGAAGAGAATATAGCCATGACAGCCCTCATTCGAGGACTCCATAAGTGGAAGTTGTTATGGAAGCTTGCGGAAGACCCTCCCAAGTCTATGGCAGAGCTATTGGCAACTGCAGGAAAGGTCATGAACACCGAAAAGGCTATGGCCACGAAGTATAAGGATGAGAATGGAAGTGGCAGCGGGAAGTTCTAAAGAAAGAAAGACGAAAAAAGAGGTCTGCAGATGACAAGTTTTCACATTATACTCCTCTAACTGTGAGCTACAAAAAAATCCTCAACGAGATCAAGAATGATCGACTTGTAAGATAGCCGGAGAAGTTGAAGGCCCCTCCGCATAAGAGGAACAAGAATTTGTGGTGCGAGTTCCACCAAGACCACGGCCATATGATAGACAAGTCCTTCACTTTAAGGGATGAAATCGAGAAGAGGCTAAAGTCCAAAAAGCTGAGGAAGTATGTTGATGGTAAGGCTCATAAGAGGGAAAGAGATGACCCTAAGAAGAAAAGAGGTAACAAATGTCGCGACGACACCCCAGCGAGAAGAGACGAGGACTCTAATAGCGAGGATGAGGATGATCCAGACCTCCCACCAAAGGATGACAATGCCCTTGTGAAGAGGGTTGCAATGATTTCCTTCGGTATCAACACCATATGTGGGGGACTAGCAGGGGGTGGCTCTGAAATAGCTGACCCTAAAGCTCATTTGGCAGAGGCTAAGGCAATAACCAAAGTGGAGGTTGTAAATCTGGAGTGTAGGAGAAAAGGAAGAAGGTAGACATGGATACTCTTATAGTTGGATCCCCTCGACTCGACTTCAAATGTTTCTTAGAATCGCATGATGACCCTTTGGTAATTACAACAAGAGTGCATGGATGTGAGGTACAGAGAATCCTCGTAGATGGAGGAAGCTCAGCAGATGTAATGTTATGGCCCTATTTTAAGAGCCTAGGCCTCAGCAGAGCTAGGCTGGTACCCTATCATCATTCATTGATGGGTTTTAGCGGTGAAAAGATCCAATCATTGGGCATATATGAGATGGATGTATGAATGGGAGACGAGTGGCCTAAGAGGTTGACCCAGAAGATTAACTTTTTCGTTATGGATGAAAACGTCTTCTCGGCATACAACCTCATCATAGGACGAGTAACCCTTAAGGAGTTTTTGGTCGTGCCGTCGACAGTCCACCAAATGCTAAACTTCCTGACCCCCTATGGGGTAGGGGAAGTGCAAGGTGACCTGACCATAGCATGAGAATGCTACTTCAACTGAGCTGAAGAGAGAGGCCCATAAGAGGGAAACCACCACATATAACATTGACACGCTTGATCCTAGGGATGAAACAAAGTTGAAGAAAGGTGAGGCTACGGAAGAGGTAGAATCCATCGTCCTCGGTGAGGATGAACTGAAAAAAACTGTCCAAATTGGCAAGGCCTTAAAACTAGAGATGAAGGAAGAGCTAATAAGATTTTTAAAGAAGAGGCAGAGTGTCTTCGCTTGGAGCCATACAGATATGCCTGGCATCAACCAGGAGGTTATGTTCCATAAACTTAACATTACAGAAGATTCTAATCCAATCAAATAAAGATAAAGAGTTTACTCCAGGGAAAAGTATGATGTCATCAGGGAAGAGGTCAGAAAGTTAAAAGTGGTAGAATTCATCCGGGAGGTCATATACCCAGAGTGGTTATCAAATGTCGTCATTATTCCTAAAGCCAATGGAAAATGGAGGATGTGTGTAGACTTCACCGACCTGAACAAGTATTCCTCGAAAGATACCTATCCCTTACCTCGAATTGATCAGATGGTAGATGCCACGGTAGGGAATGAACTCATGATATTTATGGATGCGTATTCAAGCTACAATCAGATCTTTATGGATGCTAAAGACTCTGAGAAGACAACATTCATCATAAATAAGGGGACCTATTTCTATAAGGTCATGCCCTTCGGCTTGAATATTTCAGGGGCCACGTATCAACATCTTGTAAATAAGATGTTTGAAGATCAAATTGGCAAGACCATGTAGGTGTATGTAGATGATATGTTGACTAAGAGCTTAAAGCCAGCACCCATGTAGAAGACCTGGAGAGAACTTTTGACACCATAGACTCATACTGGATGAATCTCAATCCCGCAAAGTGTGTCTTAGGAGTAGGAGCTTAAAAGTTTATTGGATTCATCGTCAACCAGAGGCGGATAGAGGCCAACCCCGAAAATATCAAGGCTTTGCTTGATATGAAGACACCTTGAAGTATAAAAGACATTCAGAGGCTCACCGGAACAGTAGCGACACTCAACAGATTTGTTTCCAGAGCCACGAACAAGTGTCTTCCATTTTTCAAGGTGCTTATAAAGGCCTTAGAGTGGGACGAAGAGTGTGATAAGGCCTTTAAGAAACTCAAATCCTACCTCGGATCCCCCCTGCTTTTATCCTGACCCATTATGGGGGTGAAGTTGCATGTTTACCTAGCAGTCTCAAAGTCAGCTATAAGCCCAGCTATAGTACGGGAAGACATTGGGGTACAAAGTCATGTATACTTCAATAATAAGGCCCTTTAAGGGTTTGAACATAACTATCCTCAGATGGAGAAGTTGGCCTATGTTTTGATACATGCCTCCAGGTAGATGAAACCCTTTTTTCAATCCCACTCTATGGTCATCCTCACTGACTCCCCACTAAGGCAAGTCCTCCATAAGCCTGAGAAATTAGGCAGATTGATGACCTAGGCCATCGAGTTGGGAGATTATGACCTTATTTATAAATCCAGGTTGGCCATTAAAGGGTAGGCGCTCGCAGACTTTATTACTGAGTTCACATAGGAAGAGGATGATATTGAGAATAATCCAGAGATTGCAGAAGAATCAAACAGTGACGTTTTTGGAGACCCGAAAGAGGTTATGTCCAATAGGGCTAGAAACAGAATAGTTGAGAATGAGGAAGATAGGTACCTCTTCAAGCAAGGAATCCTGTCAGAGGGGAGCTTATCTTCGAATGAAGATGTTTGGAACCTCTATGTTGACGGGTCTTCTTACAAAAGTGGAAGCGGTGCAGGGCTGATAGTGTCAACTCCAGATGGTACAGATGTTGAATATGCGCTAAGGTTTGAGTTCAAAGCATCAAATAACGAGTCAAAATACGAGGACTTGATGGCAGTCCTCTCCTTGGCAAAAGCCCTTAAAGTTGGTCGACTCCTACTTTATAGTGACTCAAGGTTGGTTGTCAACCAAGTACTTGGAGTATATGAGGTCAAGGATGAAAGGATGACCAAATACCTGAAGAGGGTAAGAATGATACTAGAAGGTACCTCGACAAAACAACAGCCATATAGATGCACTAACAAGGTTGACTTTAGCGACAAGGACAGGCATCAGAAGGATAGTACCAGTCGAGATCCTTCTCAAACCGACCATTGAGGAAAAAGAGGTTTCCATCTCTTACCTCAACCTGAACCTAGGAGACTCATGGATGGACCCCCTCATCAGATATATCAGAGAGGGAGAGTTACCAGAATCAAATCTAGAGAGGAGGAAATTAAGGTATAGAGCTGCAAAGTTCTCAATAATGGGAGATGTCCTATATAAGAAAGGATTTTTTCTGCCTCTCCTCAGATGTGTCCATCCCACAGAGGTCCCCCTCATCTTACAGGATATACATGAGGTCTCTTGTTCCATCCACATAGGAGGAAGACCCTTGGCTAAGATGCTGCAGCCTATGTGAAAAGGTGTGACAAATGCCAAAGATTCTCCACTATCCCTCATCAACCTTATCAACCCATGACATCAATCAGTTCCCCTTATACATTCGCAGTATAGGGGATTGACTTAGTGGGACCATTATGAAGGGATGTGAATAATTATCGATTTCTGATAGTAGCAATCGACGACTTCTCTAAGTGGGTAGAGGCTGAGCCAATGATTAAGATTACAGAGCAGAAGACCTTCCAATTTATTTGGAATGGCATCATATGCAGATGTGGCCTTCCGAACACCCTCATCTTAGACAATGAAACCTAGTTCAAGAATTCTTCCTTGGAGAAGTATTGTGAGAGAGTTAGGATCAAGTAATTTTTCTCTTCTCCTGGCTGACCTCAGGCAAACGGTCAAACCGAAGTCATGAACAGAATAATCCTAGACAGGATTAAGAAGAGGTTAGAAGAAGCTAAGGGGAGATGGACTGAAGAGGTTTATGCTGTGTTATGGGCCTACAGAACAATGGCTAGGACACCAACGAGGAGACCCCATTTATGTTAGCGCATGGCTCAGAAGCCGTCATACCAACAGAGGTAGGACTCCACACTCACAGAGTTCAGACCTATAACCCTGAGAAGAATGGGGAAGAGAGAAGACTTGACCTATATTTGATTGAGGAAAGAAGGGAAGATGCTGAGATCATACTGTCAACCTACCAACAGAGAACATTAAAAGTTCTACAATCAAAGGGTAAAATTAAGGCCTATAGTTGTATGAGACCTAGTGCTGAAGAAGACGTTGTAGAAGACGAACAAGCTTCACCCGAATTGGCATGCCCTTATAAAGTGATCTAGGAGGTTGTACTCGGTACCTACCGGCTAGAAAATCTTAAAGGGGAACCTTTATCCAATCCATGGAATGTTGATCATCTGAAGAAGTATGACATATGATGTAGCAATTATTTCCATGTAAATGTATCATTTTATGAAGAGAATATTACTAAGAAGATCAGTTCATGTGTCAATTCTTTGTTCATTATGCTTTAATAATGAAATTTATGAGGGTGACATCTTAGTTTGATGACCTCGGACCTTAAAACATCATAATTTGGTGACAAGGTTTGAGGTAAAACATCATATTTGGATGACCTCAGACCCTAAACATCATTAATTCATTGAAATTTATGAGGGTAACATCTCAGTTTGATGACCTCAAACCTTAAAATATCATAATTTGGTGACAAGGTCTGAGGTGAAACATCATATTTGGATGACCTCAGACCCTAAACATCAGTAATTTGGTAAAATTTATGAGGATAACATCTTTTTTTGACGACCTCAAACCTTAAAACATCATAATTTGGTGACAAGGTCTGAGGTGAAACATCATATTTGGATGGCCTCAAACCCAAAACAACATTAATTTGGTAAAATTTATAAGGGTAACATCTTAGTTTGATGACCTCAGACCTTAAAACATCATCATTTAGTGACAAGGTTTGAGGTGAAACATCATATTTGGATAATGTCAGACCTAAAACATCATTAATTTGGTGAAATTTATGAGGGTAACATCTTAGTTTGATGACCTCAGACCTTAAAACATCAGAATTTGTGACAAGGTCTGAGGTGAAACATTATATTTGGATGACATCAGACCCTAAACATCATTAATTTGGTGAAATTTATGAGGGTAACATCTTAGTTTAATGACCTCAGACCTTAAAACATCATAATTTGGTGACAAGGTTTGAGGTGAAACATCATATTTGGATGACCTCAGACCTTAAACATCATTAATTTGGTGAAATTTATAAGGGTAACATCTTAGTTTGATGACCTCATTCCTTAAAACATCATAATTTGGTGACAAGGTTTAAGGTAAAACATCTTATTTGGATGACCTTAGACCCTAAACATCATTAATTTGGTAAAATTTATAAGGGTACCATCTTAGTTTGATGACCTCAGACCTTAAAACATCATAATTTGGTGACAAGGTCTAAGGTGAAACATCATATTTGGATTACCTCAGACCCTAAACATCATTAATTTGGTGAAATTTATGAGGGTAGTATCTTAGTTTGATGACCTCAGACCTAAAAACATCATAATTTGGTGACAAGGTTTGAGGTGAAACATCATATTTGGATGACCTCAGAGCCTAAACATCATTAATTTGGTGAAATTTATGAGGGTAACATCTTAGTTTGATGACCTCAAACCTTAAAATATTATAATTTGGTGACAAGGTCTGAGGTGAAACATCATATTTGGATGACCTCAGACCCTAAATATCATTAATTTGGTGAAATTTATGAGGGTAACATCATAGTTTAGTGTTGAAGACACCATTATATAGAGACCTCAGACCTAAATACAAACACCATTGCATGACATATAAAACTATTCAAAGGAGCATTTATCATCAAAAGAAGCGAAAACTATGTGAAGAGGATGATATAACATGAAGCTAGAATTAGAAGCCAAATTGTGCAAGAGAATGTTATTAGAGGTTATAAACAATTACAGATGAAAAAAAAATTACAAGTAAAACTTCACAAATTATGGTCTAGGTTTCTACAGCCACAGGGTTGGTAACCTCGGCCCCATAATTTTGACCAACGTTGGTAACCTCGACCCCATCATCTCGAGGATTGACATCCTCAGTCTCTGTAGCTTCTGGCTGGGCAGTCTCCGCAGGAGCAGCAGCTTCTTCCTCAACCTCTTGCAAGGCCTGAGCAAACTGAGGGTTACCATAGCCGAGACCAATGAAGTCTGAGGCTATCAAACTCCCTAACTCTTTTTCTTTGATGGTCGCCCATTTACTAGTAGCTTTAACACCTCTTTCAAGGTATTCAAATCCAAAGCTAATAAATTGGTCAGAGACCTTGTACTCTTCCAAGATCTTCTCGGAGGCATCTTCAAGGGTAGCTTTCACTATAGCATTAACTTTTTATTGGAGCACGTCATCCTTGGCCTTCAAGGCAGAGGTATGATCCTTCTATATCTTAACAATGTCCCTGTCCCTCTGCTTCACTTTATTCTCAGATTCAGCCAAAGCTGTCTTCAGATGTTCCACTTCAGCATTTAGAGCGGCCTCCACCTTTTGGGCCTCTCTTCCCTTTTCAATCAGGGGCAGCTTCCTTAGGGTCCAGTCAATAAACTGGTTCATAGACAGGATACCCTACAAGACAAAGTCAGATGTATGAGATCAAGATAACCAAAATCAAGTACGAGGTTACACTTGATCCAAAAAAGCTAAAATCCCTACTTGGATGGACTTGTGAAGGTAAAATTCGGCCAGTAGAGGAAAATCTATAGAGCGTTGGAAGCGTTTGTCAGCATCAGCCATCGTAAAGCCGATGGCATCCATCGCCTTTAGACCATGACCAATGAGGTTGTCAGTGATCTTCAGCTGCTCCATATGAGCATCCAGTGCATCATTGGTGGAAATAGGGATGGCACGATCGCTCTTTTGGGATTTTCTTTGCCTCTGATCCTCTGGGGCAGTGGTGTAGGATTTCCTCTTCTTTGTAGCGTCGGCCTTAGAAGTTCTGATGTTCTTCTTTGGTTGGGGAGGAGGAGGTGCATTGAGCCCAGCTTTCTTCACCAACTTAATAAGACTTGGTACAAACATCTCCCAAAAGTCATCTGAGATCCCTTCTGGGCGCTCTGCAAAAATATATGTCTGAGTTAGTAAATCAGAGACATCAAAATATCATAGGTACAACTTATGAAAAATAACATTTACAAAGCTCGGCTAAAGGACTTCCCCCAGGCTAGTCTCAGAAAGGTAGTAGGGGGTCATCAAATGCTCGTATTTGACTAGCCAACCCAACTCCCCCTGATCTAAAAGGTCTTTGACCTTTTGTAGGTTGCCCTGGCTCAACCCAGGGTTGGCTTTGGCAGCCAGTGACAGTTTTCCCCACCTTAGAGGGTTCCTCGGCTCTAGCGAAGCACAAGTGCCAAATTCCCATACCCCAGAAATGAAGAAGTATCGTGGTTTCCAATTGTGATTTGAGGTTTGGTTAAACAACAACATCTTCTTATCAGACTTCCTAGCTAGGAAGTGGTAGTAACTCGGATGGTTTCTGGCAGGGGAGGGCACGTAGCACCCTGTGAAGACCCTAACAGGAAGGTCTGAATGATGGACTGCCCTCTATAGGATGATGACTCCAATCATCACCCTCCAGGCTTTGGGAGACAATTGGGAAGGGGCCAGGTTGATATGGGATAATATGGTCCTAATTATTATATGGACGGGGAGATGAAATCTAAACTTAAACATCTGCTCATATACGTAGATCTCATCATCTCGGCCACCAAAGGCCCTCTCATCCCTCAGAGGTCTCCTAAGTTTAATAGAAGGACCTATGGTATAAAGGTGCCTAAAGGCTAAGAGGTTAAATTGACAGTGCTCTCTATCTTGGCTTCCTCTGAGATGTCAACGTCACTTTCGTGACCATCATCCTCATCCCTGGCAACGTCGGCCTAGGTAGGCAAAGGAGCACCATCCGAGAACCTTTGAGTGAACTCAGCCCCTGTGGCGAACGACGGGGGAATAATATCTATAGGCAGTGGGACAATCACACTCGGCCCTATAGCTTCAACATCAGAAGAGGTCCGTGAAGTGCTGGAACCATTGTGGGACGAGGCGCGACTTTGGACCTCGATCGGATCAGGGACCTGATCTTGCCTAATGGATAAATCCATTGCCTCTTTGAATGAATCTACAGAAATAGGGTCTGAGGTGGATGACTCAGACTCAGACATGGGAGAGGGATCAATTGGATCCTTTAATAACTCAGCAGTCTTGGCTAGTTATGGGTATACCACCTTCAGAAGCGGGGTAAATATAGGTCTAAAGGGAAAGTCCTCAGCCCTATGAGCCTCCTCTTAGGCTTGTTCTATTTGCCTAATCTTTTCTAAAGTCTTGTCTCTAAGAGAAGGGAATTCTTCTAAGAGCTGATAAAGAGGCATGAGCATAGGAGAACGGCCTTACACTTGGATACTAGGCCAAAGACAAACAACTTGACTCAACTTAATTAAGGATCAAACTGAGATGTAAAACAGAAACAACCAAGAACAACAATCACCAAAAAATGCAAACAGTGGTCGAAAAACCCAAAATTTCACCGAAAAGTGAAGAAACTGGAATTAAAGGTTGAAAATGGGAAAAGAAAAGAGCAAGACAATACCTGTCAGAAAGCTTACTGAAGGAGAAGAGGATTAGAAATAAAGAGACCCTTGGAAAGCACAACCTAGCTCTGGTAGAGAGATAAGTTACAGATAAAACTAAAAGAGGGAAAATGAAGAAGTGAAGAAGAAAGAGAGAGAAAAAAAGGGTTTTAAACCCTTAAATAGGGTTACACACGTCCCAAGGCCCATCATTGCCTTGGGATACCAAAGGACAATCATCATCATTATGCTTGTCAGTCACGCATCCCACTTTAGCAGTTGACACTTGTCAATGAACCCTTGGCACATAAAAGAAAAGCAACCTGGGACATATATACCTCGGACATACATACCCCTTAATCACCTATTCACATAGGTAACTAAGGGATAGGGGTGATTGATATGCCCAAAGTGTATCCGATAGCTCGAAGGCACCAACCTCGGCCAGCAGGACGACCGAGGTAATAAGGTCTCAAGACTGACGACCAATGATCTCATCCAACATAAGGTCGGCTACAACCGATGTTACTAGTTACCCCACTATCAGGCATCAGTCGAGGTCCTCATAACATAGAGGGGCAGCTATTCATCAGGTCATCCACAGTCGACCTCACATCAGCCTCGGCTGGGAATGAGCTGAGGCCAGCAAGGACTCACGAGTTCAATCGCCCTTCATCGTCATCATCGGCCCAGGCCAGCGTTCCAACTATACTTGCCTAACCCCGGTCAGGCCGACATTTCAACTCCTTATGTCTTACCTCGGCTTCCCTACCTGACCGAGATCATCATGAATAATGATATAGCCGTTTATATCCTCGGCCTGGCGGAAGGTTACCTCCAAACGGACGACCCCTCAGGGCTAGGCTCTAGACGACCCCTCAGGGGCGCCGACCCTTCATCAGGCTCCAGACGACCCCTAAGGGGGGCCGACCCTTCACCAGTCTCCAGACGACCCCTCAGGGGGGGCCGACCCTTCATCAGGCTCCAGACGACCCCTCAGGGGGGCCGACCCTTCACCAGGCTCCAGACGACCCCTCAGGGGGGCCGACCCTTCACCAGGTTCCAGACGACCTCTCAGGGGGGCCGACCCTTCATCAGGATCCAGACGACCCCTCAGGGGGGCCGACCCTTCATCAGGATCCAAACGACCCCTCCAAGGGGTCGACCCTTCATCAGGCTCCGGACGACCGTCCGAGGGGCCGACCCTTCATCAGGCTCCGGACGACCCTCCGAGGGTACGACAGTACGAGGCCAGAATTGGGCCAGACACTACTGAAAGGAACTTTACCCCCGACCTCGGCCCGTAGGACGAGGGTGACATCATCAGAGCGCGTGGTTTGGGAGACGCGTGGAACAGTGCGCGTGAGGCTCACATGGCACAGGGGAGACCGTTATAACAAAATCACACCCTCACGTGAGGGAATATTATGTCATCATTTGGCATCTACAGGTGTCAACAGGGGATTGGCTAGATCATGATTCACATGCACCATGCATACTTGGGGCTACACTACACCCCCCCCCCCCAAGACCTATATATACTTGTCACCTACAACCCTACAGGGGATCGATCAATGCATTACAACCCTAGAAAAAACTCTGCTTGTACACACAGTAGAGAGAGAAAGTGAGCTTATGTGAATTGTATCCAAGGCCATTAGTTCCCATACTTAGTGGATCACACACTCACAGTGGATGTAGGCCAAATTGGCTGAACCACTATACATCATTGTCTTATTTCCTCTTATACTCATCCCCTTCCACATACTTATACATCTCTATGGCTGCCATGGATGCTACTATTTGAGCTCACTATCACTTATCCGGTAGTGCTAAATCTTAGCATCATCAGTTTGGCGCCGTTTGTGGGAACGAGAAGACATCTCTTCCTTTGTACAGCTTGACCTCACTGGGCACTCTGGTGGTGAGCCAGCACTCCCCCTGGGAGGAGGTGTTTCACCATTGAAAGAGACCCACTACGGTTCCCAAGCTCACCAATCTTTTCTTCAGTTCATATTTTCATAGCTCAAACATATGGCACTTGAAATTCCACCGCCACCGCTTCCCCCGTCGGATGATGGGGGAACACCCAGTTCCAGTCAGCCGCCGCCTGAGTCTGAGATGGCTGACATGGCGGCAGCCTTAAAGTCTCTGGCAGCAAGCCAGCGGATGATGCAGGAGCAGTTCACATCTCTAAGCCAGAACATACTAAGACCCCCAGGGGTTTCACCTGAGATGATTACTCCGGCAGCAGCTCCAGGACAGCATGAGGCCAGGGGACCACCCCAGGCACCACACAAAGACCTGCCACCCCCTCAGCGGCGTAGGGATGTTGCTGACCCCCAGAGTTTATGCCTGGGGAGGCAAGGAAACCCTTGCCCTGAGGACAGGTATGACGATCTGGAGGGAGAGGAGGCTCCTATAGAATGTTGGGAACCGTATGAAGTCTCCAACAATACTGTACGACCTCTCCAGGACAGTAGAGGAAAGTGCGGGAGACCAAACCCTGATGATCGCCCGAGAGGCTCTGCTTTTGATTGCTTGAGCAGGGGGTCAGCCTTTGAGAGGCTGGGACAAGTAAATGACCTGCGGGAAAAATTGTCCAGGTTAAGAAGTGTTTCGAGGTCCAGGATGGAGGCAGCAGATGGCCGACCCCAAGGACGAGATGACGGCTAAAAGGAAGTAAACAGCCGACATAGGCCTGCCGCAGCAGAACCCTCCGTCCACCTCAGAGAGGCGGCAGGGGATAACATCGGCCAAGCCGACCCTGTGAGGCCCTGGAATGACTCAATCCAGTGACTAGAGGATAAGATCGGTGATATACTGAAGAGCCGAGACCCCCTTCAGAGGGGATACACCATAGGCTCACCCTTTGTGGCAAAGATAGTCAACTTCCCCACGCCATCAAAGTTCAAGCCACCTGTGGTCACCCCAAGATATGACGGGAGCACCAACCCCGTCCACCACATGGAGATGTATCAGTCAGCAGCAGACATATACTCTATTTCAGATGAGATGAGGTGTCATGCCTTTTCTCGTACCCTGACAGGGGCTGCACATGTCTGGTACACGTCTCTTCCAAAAAATTCCATTGAAAACTTTAAGCAGTTGGCTGACCTGTTCATCCACAACTTTTGCTTTGGGGTGAGGCCACAGAAGAAGACCACCCAACTGCTCTACGTTAATCAGGGGAAGAGTGAGAGTCTGAGGGACTACATAGCCCGATTCAATAAGGAGAAGCTGGAGGTAGAAGACTATGAGGAGAGCATAGCTATGACAGCCCTGATTGGAGGACTCCAAAAGGGGAAACTGTTATGGAAGCTTGTCGAAGACCCTCCGAGGACGATGGCTGAATTGCTGTTGACGGCAGGGAAGGTGATGAACGCCGAAGAGGCGATGGCCACAAAATATGAAGACGAAAAAGGAAGTGCTAGTGGGGGTAAATACCCTAAGAAGAACAAAGAGGGGAAGAAGAGGTCCACGGATGACAAGTTCGCTGGTTACACCCCTCTAACGGTCAGCTGTGAACAGATTCTCAATGAGATAAAGAGTGACCGGTCCCTGAAGTGGCCTGAGAAGCTGAGGACAGCCCCCAGCAAGAGGAATAAGAACCTGTGGTGCGAATTTCACCAAGACCACGGCTACGTAACAGACAAATGCTTTGCTCTGAAAGATGAAATTGAGAAGATTCTGAAAGAAGGGAAGCTCCGGAAGTACGTGGACAAAGGTTCCTTCAAGAGGGGCCAAGGGGACGACTCCAGAAAGAAGCGAGGCGATGCATGTAGAGAAGGTCCTCAAAAAAGAGGGGACGACCCTTCTGATGATGAGGACGACCCTGACCTCCCACCGAGAGACGACCATGGCCCTGCCAAGAGGCTTAATATGATCTCGCTCGGAGTGGGAATGATCTTCGGGGGTCTAGCAGGAGGAGGGTCTGAGGTCGCCGACAGGAGGGCCCATGTGGCTGAGGTCAAGGCAGTGACGAAGACGGTACACTCAACCTCTCTGGAGGTCAAATCAGAAAAGAGGAAGAAGGTTGATATGGAGACACTGATAGTGGGATTCAGAGAATGGACTTCAAAGGCCTCTTAGCCCCACATGATGACCCTCTCGTCATCACTACCAGGGTGCACGGGTGTGAGGTGCCAAGGATCTTGGTAGATGGGGGTAGCTCTGCAGATGTGATGCTTTGGCCATGATTCAAAGCCTTAGGTCTCAGTCGTGCTAGACTCGTCCCATGCCATCATACATTGATTGGGTTCAGTGGGAAAAAGGTTCATCCCCTTCGGGTATATGAGGCCGATGTTAGGATGGGGGACGAGTGGCCGAGATGGCTTACTAGGAAGGTCAGTTTCTTTGTGATGGATGAACATGTGTTTTCGGCTTACAACATCATACTGGGGCGTGTGGCCCTCAAGGGGTTTGAAGCTGTGCCGTCTACGGTCCATCAGATGATCAAATTTCCTACCCTTACGGGGTGGGGGAAGTTCAGGGAGACCATACGACAGCGCGAGAATGTTACTACAACTCCGCTGAAGAAAGGGAGGCACACAAGAGGGCTACGACCACTTACAACATTGATACCCTAGACCCCAGGGATGAGACGAAGCTAAAGAAAGGAGAGGCTGCGGAAGAGGTAGAATCCATCATCCTCGATGAGGATGACCCAGAAAAAACCGTCCAAGTCGGCAAGTCTCTGAAGCCCAACATTAAGGAAGACCTCATTAAACTGTTGAGGAGAAGGCGAAGCGTCTTCGCATGGAGTCATATAGATATGCCGGGAATTGACCCTGAAATCATGTGCCACAAGCTCAATGTGGTAGAGGGAGTGAAGCCGGTAAAGCAGAAAAGGAGAATTTACTATAGAGAAAAGTATGAGGTCATCAGGGACGAGGTCAAAAAATTAGAAGACGCTGAATTTATCAGAGAGGTCATCTACCCTGAATGGCTGTCCAATGCAGTCATTGTCCCAAAGGCCAACGGGAAGTGGAGAATGTGCGTGGACTTCACAGACCTCAACAAGCACTGTCCTAAAGACAGCTTCCCTCTCCCCCGCATTGACCAGATGGTAGACGCTACCGCAGGCCATGAGCTCATGAGCTTCATGGATGCCTATTCAGGGTATAACCAGATCTTCATGAACCCTGAAGACTCGGAGACGATAGCCTTCATCACTGACAAGGGGACATACTGTTACAGGGTCATGCCCTTTGGCCTAAAAAATGCGGGGGCAACGTACCAGCACCTCGTAAATAAAATGTTTGAAGACCAAATTGGGAAGTCTATGGAGGTCTACGTAGATGACATGCTGACTAAGAGTCTGAAGGCAGAGGATCATGTGGCAGACCTGGAGAGGACTTTTAATACGATGGACAAATACAAGATGAAGCTTAATCCGGCCAAGTGTGTCTTCGGGGTCGGAGCAGGGAAGTTCTTGGGGTTCATTGTCAACCAAAGAGGCATCGAGGCCAATCCTGAAAAGATAAAGTCCCTTGTTGAAATGAAGACCCCCAAGTCCATTAAAGACGTTCAGAGGCTCACATGGAGGGTTGCTTCCTTGAACAGGTTCGTGTCTAGGGCCACAGACAAGTGTTTACCATTCTTTAAGGTCCTTAGGAAGGCCTTCGAATGGAGTGAAGAGTGTGATGAGGCTTTCAGGGACCTAAAGTCATACTTAGGGTCTCCCTTGCTGCTGTCGCGACCAGTGCAGGGTGAACGACTTTATGTGTATCTCGTCGTCTCAGAGTCGTCCATCAGTGCGGCCATTGTGAGAGACGAAGACGGGACACAGAAGCCTGTGTATTTTAACAGCAAGGCACTCCAAGGGGCAGAGCAGAGATACCCGAGGATGGAGAAGTTAGCCTACGCCTTGATCCATGCCTCAAGGAAGATGAAGCCGTACTTCCAGTCCCATACAATGGTCATCCTCATCGACTCTCCTCTTAGGCAGGTCTTACACAAGCCAGAAAAATCAGGCAGGCTAATGGCCTGGGCTATAGAGTTGGGGGAGTTTGACATAGTGTATCAGCCTAGGACGACCATTAAGGGGCAAGCACTGGCAGACTTCGTGGCTGAGTTTACTTGGGAAGGTAATGAAGCCGAGGGTGAGACCCTCGGGAAGACAGATACACAACAAGACAGGCCCACCGACACACCCGCAGATAGGGCTGAGACAAGCACCGCTAGAAGGAAAGCAGCTGAAAACGAAGAGGGAAGATACATCTTTAGACAGGGATCCCTCTCCGAGGGAAGTTTCTCAGAAGAACGCACTGTGTGGAGTCTCTTCGTCGACGGGTCCTCTTGCGAAAGCGGGAGCGGAGCTGGGTTAATAGTATCAGCACCCGACGGCACGGACATTGAGTATGCCCTGAGGTTCAATTTTAAAGCCTCCAACATCGAGGCTGAATATGAGGCCTTGGTAGCAGGCCTCTCCTTGGCCAAGTCTCTCAGTGTCGGCCAGATTTTGGTCCATAGTGATTCAAGGCTAGTAGTGAATCAGATACTAGGAGCCTACGAGGCTAAGGACGAGAGGATGGCTAGGTACCTTGAGAAAGTGAGGTCATTACTGAAAGGCTTCAGAGAAGTGAAATTAAAGATGATACCTAGGCTCGACAATGTCCGTGTTGATGCCCTTGTGAGGTTGGCCTCGGCAACTAGGACAGACATCAGGAGGACGGTCCCAGTAGAAATTTTGCTTCAGCCAACTATTGAAGACGCCGAGGGAACACTTGGAAATTGCCTAAATGTTTCTCAAAAAGCTTCATGGATGGACCCTCTGATCAGATACATTAAAGAGGGTGAGATGCCAGAAGCAAGGCAAGAAAAGAAGAAGCTGAGGTACATGGCTGCAAAATTCACTGTCATCGGAGACACTTTGTACAAAAAGGGGTTTTTTCTCCCCTTACTTAGGTGTGTGCATCCCTCAGAAGTCCCTTCCATTTTGCAAGATGTGCACGAAGGATCGTGCTCAAGCCACATCGGGGGCAGATCCTTAGCGAAGAGGGTGATCACCCAGGGGTACTGGTGGCCGACCTTGGGGAAAGACGCAGCGGCATATGTAAAAAAGTGTGACAAATGTTAAATATTTGCCACCATCCCTCACCAACCCCATCAGCCTCTTACTTCCATTACATCCCCATGGCCATTTACAGTGTGGGGAATTGACCTAGTAGGACCCTTGCCTAGGGCCATCAATAACTATCGGTTCCTCATCGTAGCCATTGACTATTTTTCAAAATGGGTGGAAGCGGAGCCGATGGTGACGATCACAGAGCAGAAGACCTTCCAGTTCATCTGGAAAAATATTATATGCAGATATGGTCTCCCCAACACCCTCATCTCGGATAACGGGACTCAGTTCAAGAATACCTCTCTACAGAAGTACTGTGAAAGGGTGAGTATCAAACAATTTTTCTCCACCCCAGGTCGACCTCAGGCCAATGGGCAAACCGAAGTTACGAACAGGACAATCCTAGATGGAATCAAGAAGAGGCTTGAGGAGGCAAAAGGAAGATGGGTCGAGGAGTTATATACCGTGCTGTGGGCATACAGGACGACAGTAAGGACCTCTACTGGAGAGACCCCGTTCATGCTAGCTTATGGCTCAGAAGCCGTCATCCCCACCGAGATTGAGTTTCCTACTCATAGGGTCTAAATGTATGACCCCCAGAGAAATGCGAAAGAGAGGAGACTCGACTTGGACTTGATTGAGGAAAGGAGGAAGGACGCTGAGATGAGGCAGGCCTCCTACCAGCAGAGGACCGCAAGGTTTTACAATCAGAGGGTGAAACAGAGGCCAATCGCAGTGGGGGACTTGGTCCTCAAGAAGACTTGGCAAAAGCCCAACAAGCTCCATCCTAATTGGCATGGCCCATATAGGGTCATCGATGAAGTCGTCCCTGGGACCTATAGACTAGAAAACCTAGAAGGGGAACCTTTTTCCAACCCCTGGAATGCAGATCATTTGAAGAAATACTATCAGTAGTGTTGTAAAGTCTTGATAGACCATAATTGTAATAAGATTTGCTCCAACAGAACACTTGGAAAACTAATGAGAAATATCAGTGTTTCCCCTCATCCTTTGGTTATCAGTTCTAGTACGCATGGAAACATCTACAGAGAACTACCCTCGGCTATGATGAGGGTCAGTAGAGGGGACGACCCCACCACTGTCCTCAAGAAAGACGAGGGAAAACTTTGTTAAAAATCATTAATTTGGTAAGTTGAACTCTAGGCTATAATGAGGGTCGGTGGAGGGGATGACCCCACCACTGTCCTCAAGAAAGACGAGGGAAAACTTTCTTAGAAACCGTTAATTTGGTAAGTTGAACCCTCGGCTATAATGAGGGTCAGTGGAGGGGACGACCCCACCACTGTCCTCAATAAAGACGAGGGAAAACTTTGTTAAAAACCATTAATTTGGTAAGTTGATCCCTCGGCTATAATGAGGGCCAGTGGAGGGGACGACCCCACCACTGTCCTCAAGAAGGACGAGGAAAAACTTCATTAAAAACCATGTTTGGTAAGTTGATCCCTCGGATATAATGAGGGCCAGTGGAGGGGACGACCCCACCACTGTCCTCAAGAAAGACGAGGGAAAACTTTGTTAAAACCATTAATTTGGTAAGTTGAACCCTCGGCTATAATGAGGGTCAGTGGAGGGGACGACCCCACCACTGTCCTCAAGAAAGACAAGGGAAAACTCTGTTAAAAACCATTAATTTGGTAAGTTGAACCCTCGGCTATAATGAGGGTCAGTGGAGGGGACGACCCCACCACTATCCTCAAGAAAGACAAGGGAAAACTTTGTTAAAAACCATTAATTTGGTAAGTTGAACCCTCGGCTATAATGAGGATCAGTGGAGGGGACGACCCCACCACTGTCCTCAATAAAGACGAGGGAAAACTTTGTTAAAAACCATTAATTTGGTAAGTTGATCCCTCGGCCATAATGAGGGCCAGTGGAGGGGACGGCCCCACCACTGTCCTCAAGAAGGACGAGGGAAAACGTCATTTAAAACCATTAATTTGGTAAGTTGATCCCTCGGCTATAATGAGGGCTACTGGAGGGGACGACCCCACCACTGTCCTCAAGAAGGACGAGGGAAAACTTCATTTAAAACCATTAACTTGGTTAGTTGATCCCTCGGCTATAATGAGGGCCAGTGGAGGGGACGACCCCACCACTGTCCTCAAGAAAGACGAGGGAAAACTTTGTTAAAAACCATTAATTTGGTAAGTTGATCCCTCGGCTATAATGAGGGCTACTGGAGGGGACGACCCCACCACTGTCCTCAAAAGGATGAGGGAAAACTTCATTTAAAACTATTAACTTGGTTAGTTGATCCCTCGGCTATAATGAGGGCCAGTAGAGGGGACGACCCCACCACTGTCCTCAAGAAGGACGAGGGAAAACTTCATTAAAAACCATGTTTGGTAATTTTATCCCTCGGCTATAATGAGGGCCAACGCAGGGAATGACTCTTCGTTCACCCTCAAGAAAGACGAGGGAGAGGTTTGTGGCATTAACAAAGACAAAGAAAATCATACAAAAAGAAAATAAGGAAGACAACAAAGGAGACGATAGTATTAATGAAATATCAAGTGTTTTACAAAAGAGAGCACAAAAATGATGATTACACTAAGAGGTTATGGGCTACAAACAGCCACCCTATGGGACAATATCGGAGGGCATAGCCTCAACATCCACCAGAGGGGTTTCCTCAATGACCATAACAGGCTGATCCTCAGATGTGCCGACCCCTTCAACCTGCACTTGTGATTCTACATAAGTCAGAGCCTCGGCAATCATAGGGTCGTCCAATCTGACTGCTTCAATCGAAGGGCGGACCGAGTAGATGACATCACCAAACTTGAGGACAACCCACCGGCAGGCAGTCCTGATTCCTCTCTCCAAATATTCAAGGCCGAAGCCTTGAAACTCGTCAGAAATTTTATAAGCTTCAACAGCATCAGCCTCGGCTTTCTTGATGGCTGCTTCAAGATCAGTCTTATACTTGGCCTCCATGTTGGTTAAGTCCTCGTCCTTTTCCTTGATAAGCAAGTCCTTGGCCTTAATTTCCTCGTCGTGCTGCCTCGTCAGCTAGTCCAGGATCCTTGCATGCTCAGTCCTGGTACTTTCCAACTCGGCCTTGGCAGTATCTAAATCAGCCTGCAGGTCGGCCTCATGCTGGATGGCCCTCTCGGCGTCATGGAATTTCTCTTGATTTTCAACCATCCATTTTTTTGCCGAGGTAAAAGCGCACACAGATTGTACAAGAAAAATAAACAGATGTCAAGAGGCCAAGGAAACAGTTGTTGAAAGAATGAAATTTAAGGAGTGGGTCAAGACCAATACCCGTGCAAGGGCGTGCAGACCATAGTCGTATACTTTGGCAGGAGGCATCTTGGACAGGAACTCATAATCAGCGGCCGAGGGTGCAGAAAACATTGAGGCCTTGGCTGCCCTCAAGTTTGCAATGAGTGATGAGGGCTCGGCCCTCAGATGTGCCAAGTTTTGAGACCAGAAGGCCCCCATGCTGGAAGGAGAAGCAGTCCCTTCAGATGCTTCGACCCTGGCCCTCGTCCGAGAATCCGGCCGAGGGTCAACAGGGGCCTCAGGCTCCTTCCTTTTGTGGCTATCGGTGGTAGGCTCCACAACAGTCGACCCAGCGACCTTCGTCTTCCTCAGAGCCTGCTGAGGATCCTTTCCTTTCTTCTTGGCCAAGCCTGATAATAAACTGGGAGCATTCATTTCCCAAAGATAGTCTGATATACCTGCAGGACGACCTGGAAAGAGGATGACACGTCAGAAAAATGCAGAGATAACGAGGAAACACTTCAAAAATAAGTAAAGAATGGAAAACGTTCAGTATAACTCACATAATTTTGTCAGAGGGCCGACCCTCAGACCAGCTTCTTTGAGGAACCGAGGGGTCATCAGGTCTTCAAATTTTGGAAGTTCACCCTCTCTCCCTCGTCCTCTCAAATACTCAACGATGTCCTTCTCCTCCAAACTAAGTCCAGGGTCTGACCTGGCCTTCATGGAAGGGTTAGACCATCTTCTGGGGACCCTCGGACCATCGGCGGTGAACTCCCACTCCCTAGAGAAAAAGAAGAAACTCTTTTTCCAATCGTGGTTGGAAGTTTGCGCCACGTGTAGGAGTTTCTTCTTAGACCTCCTCGCCCCCAGATGATAGTATCCAGGTTGTTTGAACGAGGAGGTGATATTGTAGCAGGCCAAGAATAGGTCGGCCGAGGGCTCGTCAGTGAAAGCATTCTTCCACAGGGAGATGTAGCCCAGGATCGTCCTCCAAGAGTTGGGAGGAAGTTGAGAGGGGGCAACACCAAGGGCAGACAGGATATCTACGATGGCAGGATGCATAGGGAATCTGACACCAACCTTGAACATTTGTTCATAAACTGCAACCTCTCCCTCTTCACAATCAAAAACCCTCTCAGACTCAGAAGGAACCCTCATAGTTATGCTGGGGGGCACTCCATAGGCATGCCTCCATATCAAGAGGTTGCGATCCCTAACAGAGGAGATATAGGACGAGGCATGGGAGGTATCAACCTGGTCATCTGTATCATCGCCCTCGTCCTCAGTCCCCTCTCCCTCGGCCTCATTATCTTCCAGAGGGCCCTGGGGAAAGGCCATCTGAAAGGCATGGGGAGATAGGGTTGTCACAGGGACAGCCTCGGAGGGGACCATACCCTCGGCCTCTCGGCCTGGGCTTGGGTCAGATGTCTCTCTCCTACCAGAGGTTCCAGCGCCAGTTGGCGAGGATGCTCTCTCGTCCATCTCACTTGAATGACTCTCGGCTGGACGAGAGGACGACCCACAAGACTCAGACGGTTCAAATGGTTTTATTGTGGCTAGAGGAATGGGAAAGATGGGTCGTACCCAGTTAGGGTCGGCCCCTCGTCTTGTCTCCTCCTCTTCCTCTATTCGTCTGATCTCTGCAAAGAGCTTCTCTCTCAAGGATGGGAATTCAGATACTAAACTATAAAGCCTCTTAAGCATTAAAGGGGAGACCCTAGACTTGGAGAAATTTGGGAAACTTAGCTACAAACAAGTGTCCAGTTGACCAAAGTAGACTTTTGGATTAAAACAAGGAGAATCAACGATTTTCACTCAAGAACACTCAAGAAATTCAAGAACACTCAAAAGACAGTCACCGAAAAAGTTATAAAATAACCCAAATCAAGCCCTACGAGCCTAAAATAAGAAAGAAAAAAAGAAATGAAAGCGAAGAGGGCGTTGGAGGCGGAAGGTTACCTGAAAAGAAAGGGTGAAACTGCTAAGTCGAAGGCTCAAAAGCTGCAAAATGGCAGGAAGGCTGAAGACTTGAGGGAAAGAAAGCTTGGGCACGAAGAAGAAGAAGAAGAGAGAGAGTTCGAAAATATCTTAAATACCTTAGTAATGAGTGGGCCCATTAACCAAGGCAGGGCACAGCCCACGAGGAAGGCATCATTAGGGCACAAAGCCCCAGGTAAAGTATGCAGCCGCCATGCCTTGGAAACTGGAACAGCAATGAGTATCTGCCCAGGTGTCACTCACCTAACTGATCATACACGCATATCAATTATAACACTATCCCTCAGCCATCTCAACAGCACCTATGGCTAAGGGCTGGGGGGTGATTGATATACCCGTTTATATCCTCGGTCTGGCTGTAGGGTACCTCCAAACGGATGACCCCTCAGGGGCCGACCCTTCACCAGGCTCCAAACGACCCCTCAGGGGGGCCGACCCTTCATCAGGCTCCAGACGACCCCTCAGGGGGGGCGACCCTTCACCAGGCTCCAGACGACCCCTCAGGGGGGGGCGACCCTTCATCAGGCTCCAGACGACCCCTCAGGGGGGCCGACCCTTCACCAGGTTCCAGACGACCCCTCAGGGGGGCCGACCCTTCATCAGGCTCCAGACGACCCCTCAGGGGGGCCGACCCTTCATCAGGCTCCAAACGACCCCTCAGGGGGGCCGACCCTTCATCAGGCTCCGGATGACCCCTCAGGGGGGGCGACCCTTCATCAGGCTCCGGACGACCCTCCAAGGGGTCGACCCTTTATCAGGCTCCGAACGACCCTCCGAGGGGCCGACCCTTCATCAGGCTACGGATGACCCTTCGAGGGGCCGACCCTTCATCAGGCTCCGGACGACCCTCCGAGGGTACGACAGTACAAGGCCAGAATTGGGCTAAACACTACTGAAAGGAACTTTGCCCTCGGCCCGTAGGACGAGGGTGACATCATCACAGCGCGTGGTTTGGGAGACGTGTGGAACAGTGCGCGTGAGGCTCACATGGCACAGGGGAGACCGTTATAACAAAATCACACCCTCACGTGAGGGAATATTATGTCATTATTTGGCATCTGCAGGTGTCAAGAGGGGATTGGCTAGATCATGATTCACATGCACCATGCATACTTGGGGGGTACACTACACCCCCCCAAGACCTATATATACTTATCACCTATAACCCTACAGGGGATCGATCAATGCATTATAACCCTAGCAAAAACTCTGCTTGTACACACAGTAGAGAGAGAAAGTGAGCTTATGTGCATTGTATCCAAGGCCATTAGTACCCATACTTAGTGGATCACACACTCACAGTGGATGTAGGCCAAATTGGCTGAACCACAATACATCATTGTCTTATTTCCTCTTATACTCATCCCCTTCCACATACTTATACACTTATACATCTCTATGGCTTCCATGGCTGCTACTGTTTGAGCTCACTATCACTTATCCGGTGGTGCTAAATCTTAGCATCATCAAATAACCTCAAATAAAACAAGAGTCAATCTTCACTAACCTCATACTCTTCCAGGCTGAGGTTGCACCAGTCAGGGACAGGGCCGAGCATTTATAAACATATTCAAGGATAGGAACACGTGGATAAAATTAGTTATAACCGAATCAATCCCCTCACGTGGGGGGATATTTCATCATCATTCTCTACATGGGACAGTGATATATGTCTTCATCAGATTGTCTAGATCAACACACACATGCTCATTGCATGCATGGGGGGTACATTACAATCCCCAAACACTATATATACTTGTCTTCTCCTACCTTGAGAAGGACCCAAAAATCATACCCTAACTGAAACTCTGTCAAATTATACAGTAGAGAGAGAAAGCTTGAGAGATTGTATCCATGGCCGTTAGTGCCTTACTCTAGTGACCTTATTCATTCACTTGCACAGTGGACGTAGGCCTAATTGGCTGAACCACTTATATATTGGTGTTCATCCTCTTATCCCCATCCTAGTCTCTTATATTTAGTATATATTGGAGCTGCCATTATTACCACTAATTTGAGCTTACAAACACCTTGAAGGGTGCTGTTATTTCCAGCATCATCATTTTGGCGTCGTCTATGGGAACGAGAAGCTGTCTCTTCCTCTTTTTCTACTTAACCTCACCGGAGACTCTGGTGGTGAACCAGTCCTCACCCCTTGTGTGGAGCTGTTTCACCATTGAAAGAGGTCCTTTAAGGTATTAAGCTCATATTCTTCACAAGATATTTAGTTTTAACATATGTCACCAGAGTTACCACCACCTCCTCCACCACCTGGTACTGGAGGACCTAGGTCTAGTCAGGCACCACCCCAGTCTGAAATGGATAAGGTGGCGACGGCCTTAAAGTCATTGGCTGCAACGTAGCAAGCGATGAAGGAGCAATTTTCACAGCTTAGTCAAAATATGATGAGGCCACCTAAGGTCTCACCAGAGATGATTACTCTGGCGTATGCTCAGCCCCAACTTGAAGACAGGGGACCACCCCAGGCACCGTAAAAATACTAGCCTACACCTCAATGGAGGAGGGACGCTGCTGACCCTAGGCATTTATGCCTAGGGAGGCAAGGACACCCTTGCCCTGAGGATAGGTATGCCGATATGGAGGCAGAAGATGATCCAGATGGATGTTGGGAGTCGTATGAGGTCTCAAAAAACATGGTACGTCCGATCCACCAAAGCTGAGGTTGTGTGGACAGAAGAGATAGTGGTTCCCAACAGAGAGGATCAGCTTTTGATCGCTTGAGCAAAGTATCAGCCTTTGAAAGGCTCGGCCCAGAAAAATGACCTGAGGTAGAGGTTATCTAGATCAAGAAGTGTAACAGGGTCACAAAGGGAAGATGGGGAACATCGTCCTCAACATGGCTAACCCCAACATGGCCGACCTCATCAAGGCTGAGACAGGGATCAAGAAGACGTCATTAGCGTTGTACTGCGATTGAGGAACCCTTATTTCACCCCTTAGAGGTGGTTGGGGATTACCTTAGCTAGGGCGACATTTTAAGGCCATGGAATGACTCCATACAACGCCATGAGGAGAAGATAGGGGACCTCATCGAAAGCAGATACCCACTGTAAAGAGGTTTCTCAGAGGGTCCTCCATTCGTGGCCAGGATAGTGAGATTCCCAACCCCTGCCAAGTTCAAACCACCTACGGTGTCTCCCAAGTATGATGGTAGAACCAACCCTGTATATTATATTGAGATGTACCAATTTATAGCGTTCATTTATTCAATCCCAGATGAAATGAAGTGTCGGGCCTTCTCCAAGACATCGACAGAAGCTGCACACATCTGGTTTACCTCTCTTCTAAATAACTCAATTGAGAGCTTTAAGGGCTTGGTTGAACGTTTCATTCATAATTTTTATTTTGGGGTGAGACCTCAAAAGAAGACCACCCATCTGTTTGAGAGATTTTATCCATGGCCATTTGTGCCTTACTCCGGTTATCTTATTCACTCACTTGCACAGTGGACGTAGGCCTAATTGGCTGGACCACTTATATATTGGTGTTAATACTCTTCTCCTCATCCCAATCTCTTATATTTAGTATATACTTGAGCTTCCATTATTACCACTGATTTGAGCTTAGGAACACCTTGAAGGGTGGTGCTATTTCCAGCGTCATCACTAGATATTCAAATGACCGATTCAAAAGGTCAAGGTCGATTTTACGAACCTAAATTTTAAGATGATCGATTCAGCGGATCGAGGTCAATTCAATGAACCTAAAGATTACGATAACCAATTCACCGGGTTGAGGTCTAAGTGACCGATTCAGAGGGTCGAGGTCGATTATGTAGACCTAAAGATTAAAGTGATCAATTTGGAGGGTCGAATTGAAGTGAGCGATTCATAGGGTTGAGGTCGATTCTATGGAACTATAGAGTTGAGATAGCCAATTCAAGGGGTCGAGATCTATTCTACGAAGCTAAAGATTCAAATGACCGATTATGAGGTTCGAGGTTGATTTTGTAGACCTAAAGATTGAGACGGCCAATTCAGCGGGTCTAGGTTGAAGTGACTGATTAATAAGGTTAAGGTCGATTATAAAGACCTAAAGATTGAAGTGATTGATTCAAAGGTTTGAGTTAAAGTGATAGATTTAGAGAGTTGAGGTCGATTCTACGGACCTAAGGATTGAGATGACCGATTCAGAGGGTCGAAGTCAATTATGTAGACCAAAAGAGTTGAGATAACCAATTTAGTGGTTCAAATTGAATCAATCGATTCAGAGGGTCAAGGTCAATTCTGTGGACCTAAGGATTAAATTGATGGATTCATAGAGTAGGATTTAAGTGACTGATTTAGAGGGTAGAGGTCGATTCTGCGGCCCTAGGACTAGGATGACCAATTCAGGGAGTCGAATTGAAATGACATATTAAAAGGGCTGAGGTCAATTCTGTGGACCTAAATATGTTGTTTATGGAGATTTTTTCAAATTGTGGCTCCGTTGGGGAAATCATAGAGTATTTTGGTATAGGCGCACCTTAGATTTTTGGTTTTCATGGGGAATATGTAAATGACAAGAGTGAGTGTTGATGATCCTGCTGGGGATTAACGAGGTTTTATAATTAGTTTGGCATTCCAAAATGGGTTTTTCTAAAAGTAATGACATTCTCAACTTATAGGGGATTTTTTGGGAATTTTTATGAATTTTTCAGGCAACTTTTGCATTTTTCTAGCATTTTAGTGATGAGATTTTGAGGGGACGGTCAATAGGCAAGTTTGGGGAGGTGCTTATCAACATAGAGCATGGACTCCTCGGTTTATTGGGGAAGGGTAAAGGTCACTGTCGATAGGATATTGACTCTTACTGGGGAAACAAGTGACATTCTATCTTTGGTGTTTGTCCTTGAAGGATACAGGGATTATGAATATGCACATCCAGATTTGGAGGTTGTTGGCGCATGAGATTGGGTACATTTGGTATCTTGGAGAGAGAGTGGTCCAGCAGATCTGGAGGGTGTGGTGGCATCAATTTTTTATTCCTTCCTTTCGAAATTTTCTTGTAGACCCATCGTTGTGACTGGAGAAGCTTGGCCTTGACCATGCTATATGCTTGATTTAGTGGATTTGAACCGAAAAGAGGCTCAAAATGGAAAAAAAATATGCATCTTTTGTTTGATTATCTCGATTCAGTGGCTTACTCTGCATACGCTTTAAATTTTCACTAAGGTTTTATTTTGAGCAAAAATAGAAAAATGTGTTTTTGGGGATTTTTGAATACGTTTTTAGCACATTTGGATAAAGGAAGGCCTTGGAGGCTTGGTTGTAAAGAGATTCCCTTTAAAGGTAATTATTTTTAAATAAAAAGTGTAAGAAGATAGGAATGAGGGTTTCACAAAATAGGGTGCGATCGATATATCCTTGCCATGCTTGTCGACATGTTAGTTCAGGTACACTGCTTTTAATCTCTTATGGCACTCTTTTTGCATTCTTGGTATTTAGATTTTTCAGAACCGTTACTACTTTGGTTGGTTTATGGATGAGAAGATAGAAATCTCGATGTCAAGTGGATGTAATCACCTTTGTTCCATTGTGTAAAATCTGGTGTATCGAAAAGATTGTACTGGTAATGGCATCGCTAGTGCTGTAGCCATAGGATTGATTGTCGAGCTTCTATTATTGACGGGCGATTTGTTGAATGACCCTCATGTGGCCATAATAGCATTGTGTATGTCCTACCACTATATTCCTACTATGGTGGTACTAGATAAGACTCTGAATGGCTTAGATGACTTGAAAGAAGATTGGGATATCTTTTTATAGGGGAGCCCTGTCATGATGTTCATGTGGATTTTTAAGAGACTACACCTGGTGGCTTCTTCTAAGTACCCTATGTCGGGTATTCTCAATTTCTTTTTTAGGAATTTCTTCAACTTCATTCTATTGACTGAGAACTGGGTTAATTAGCTTGTGAAGCACTAGGCCTAATGCCTTTCTTAGTTTGTGTTGTAGTGGGAGAACTTGTAGTCTATTTTGAACTTTGGGGACTACCGATATGTGTTATTGGTTGGTCTTCACCAGACCTTCTTCTACTTTCTCTGGGGTCTTCTGTGATAAGAAGGATGGTAGCAAATTGTTCTTTCCCACATAACTAACTATTTGGTTGAGTCCTTCAGAATGATACTGGGGCCTTTATGGCAGTGTTGTCGATCGCCTTCCCGTCTATTACAATATGTTAGAGAGGTCAAATTTATATCTGGAGATTATTTGAAGTGGTTATGAAAACGGGTGGTTGAGAAGATTTTGGTGGAGGATAGTAGGCAAAGACGGATTGTTATGTTCGACACCTTGGAAGAGGGTTTTGTGGTTTAATCAAAGTTTATTAAGGCTTACCGTCGCATGGAATGCATCTGGAGCAATAATCAGGAGTAGGGTGTCTGGGGGCCTCCAAGGATAGGCAATGATGATGACGCGGGCCCATCTGGCAGTCAAAGACAAGGTTTGAGAAACTGGGGTAGGTTTTTGCAAAATTTGTGTTTGGTTTTGGGTAGGTGTTTGGTTTAGGATAGGTTTCTGGATCTTTTGTGAAACTTTCTTAATGGTAGGGGTTTAGAAGTTATATGGGAGTTAGGAAAGAAGTAGTTAGTTTGTCTCCCGTCGCCGATACTAGATATAATAGCCATATTCCTCTTAAAATAAATGAAAAGTGATTTTGACATATTTTGTTATGTCTTTGATGAATTTTGTATTTGAATTGTCTATAAACCACTAAGGCATATATAATCCTTTTGTTCGTTTTAAATTATGTGAGTGACCATCATTCTTGGGGGAGAAAAGAATAGTATTTTATGAGAAAGAAAAGACCGTGCCTGTTTGTATTTTATGGGCTACCTACGTACCTCTGTGGGTTTTAAAAATTTGTGAGATTTTTCTTTAAAAGGGGTAAATTTAGAGGATCACATCCCACATAGTTCTGAGTAGGGGAAATGAAGAGATTTTTTATTTTTTACTTTTTTAAGAGAACAGAAGGAGGCTGAGAAGAGTCATAGCACGATGAGAGTTAGGATTAAGGGTCAAACTTTTTGAGACAGTGAAAGTTGACTGGACATGTTGTTTCTTTTACGTCAATATCTGTGAGCATAGCGGTGCCATGTGATAGGATTTTCTTCATAAGGTAGGTAATGGAGGTTAACATCTCTGAATTAAGAGGCAAGCACTTCTAGGTGGGCGTGGACGGGTAGAAGCTTCTCGTCCTTAATTTTCCATTTCTTGAGAATTTTTTGATAATGAGGGTTGAGTCTCTATAGATGTCCATGTGCTTGATTCCTTTCTCGGGGGTGATCTTGAGCCCTACGGTGCAAGCCTCGTATTTTGTCATATTATTGGTGCAAAAGAAATCCAGTTTAATGGCAACGGGGGTGTGAGAGTCATCGAGAGCTATCAAAATACCCTAATACTACATCATTTATTGTTGGTAGTTCTATCGAAGAATATCTACCACTTAAGATCCTCCTAAGAGGTGCAGAGGATGTCTTTATCAAGAAACTCAGAGACCTAAACTTCGGTTCCTTCCATGGCGTGGTCGGCAAGATAATCAGAGATGGCCATCACCTTCATAACTTTCAATGTGACGTACACAATGTTGAACTCAACTAGCATCATTAGCGAGAGGTCCATTCGACTTGGCAGAGTGGGTTTCTCCAGCAGGTATTTTATAGGATCCATTCAGGATACTTGTCTAATGGGGAATGCAAGCATATAGTATCGTAGTTTCTATGTGACCCAGATTGGGGTGACACAAGCCTTCTGTAAGGAAGTGTAGTCGACTTCCTATTCAACCAGCTTTCAACTGGTGCAGTAGAATTCTCTTTCCTTATCAGATTCCCCCATATATTATGCCAACAAACCCCCTTATTGCAGTATCAGTTATAGTCAAGTATAGGAGAAAGGGGATACCTGGCTATGGAGGCATGAGCAATGGAGGTTGGGTGAGGTATCTTTTGATCTGATCAAAGGATTTTTGGCACACTTTGTTCCAAACTTTATTTGAGTCCTTTCGGTGAATTTTTAAAACGGATTCACAAATAGAGGTTAGTTGGTTGATGAACCAACTGTTGTATTACAAGTTACCAAGGAATCCTCACACTTTTTTCTCCATTCAGGGTGGTGGCATCTAAAGTATGGCTTTTAGTTTTGCGGGGTCTTCTTCAATCCCTTTCTCAGTGACCATGAAACTAAGGATCCTCCATTTAGTGATGCCGAAGACACATTTATGTGGGTTGTGTCACAACTGGTACTGTCACAGCCGCTCGAAGAATTTTCTTAGCTTAAGAATATGACCATCCCAGGTTTTGAACTTGATAATCATGTCGTCGACATAGACCTCGACTTATTTGTGGATGTGGTGGTGCAGTGTGGTTGTGGCGGTCATTTGGTAAGTATGACCGATATTCTTGAGCCAAAATGAAATGACTATGCAGCAGAAGGTTCCCCATCGGGTGATGAAGATTATTTTTTCTTGGTGGTCAGGGTACATTTTAATCGGGTTGTAACTGGCAAAACTGTTGACAAATGATTTAAGGGCATGGATGGTTGTGTTGTCCACGATCATGTCGATATTGGGGGGGCATCTTTTGGGGATTTAGTGTTCAAATATTGATAGTCAACACATATGCATACTTTCCCTTCCTATTTTAGCATGTGGACGATGTTTGTAAGCCATACAAGGTATTCGACAGCGCGAATGAAGCCTGCGTTGAAGTGTTTCATCACTTCTTCTTTGACCTTGAGGTACCATTCTATTTAGAGCTTCCTCGATTTCTTCTTGATGGGTTTTCTTTCTGAGAATGTAGGGATCTCGTGTTGAGCTATCTCTAGTTTAATATCGAGCATGTCATCGTAGGACCATGCGAAGACGTCCACAACCTCTGTCTGAAGCTCTTCGAATTGCACTAGCTCATACTCATTGAGGGTAGACCCTATCCTAATCTCGTGCATTTGGCTACGAGAACCGAGATTAATGACAATAGTCTCATCATTATTAGTTTTAACACGATCAAGTTGTTTATTTTTTCCTTATTGAGATCAGTTAGGAATTGTTCATTTACTAAATCATCATTATCAAAGGTTTTATTAAGATCAAGAAAATTAATGTAAGGCACAACAAGATGCTCAAAATCCTTGTTAATTTATTAAGGAGTTTTCAGGAAATACATCACTGAGAACCTCATCAAAAGAGGCCTCTTTTACAATGATATCAGAAACAGGAAAAATAGTAACATGCTCAGGGATCTCTTAAAAAGAGTGGATAACAGGGTTTAGATTGGCTTGATCAAGTTTGGTTGGAATGGCATGCCAGTTAAGGAGAGGTTCTTCAGTAGTGGCGATCTTTATAGACAGTTCTATTAATGTGACCTCTTGGTAGACCATGCAAAGGCTCAGCCTCAGTGTCTGCAGGTTGAATGACTTTTCGATGTCGTTGTCCTGGGTTTTCAGTGATTTTTGTGGCTTCATCAGTCAGAGGTTCTGCCTCATGTTTCTGCTCCTCATCCAAGGTATTGTCATCTTTAAAGAAGATTTTTAGCTTCAGTTTCATCTTCTTGTCAACACGGTCATACCACGGTTCAAGAAACCCACAGAAGGGGAAATCATCACATTTTGATTTTTCATTTGAGCTCTCGGAATCATCACCCCAGCCCATGGAAATGATATCATATTCATAAGAGTAGTCAATGCATTCAACAACCTTCACGGCTTCATCATACAATTCTTCTCACTTAGCGAGGAAATAAATAAATGAAAGGACCGATTGTCCCTAAAGCCTCATGACTGTGAGCAACTTAGGGATGCTGCATATCTCCTATTTCTAGCAGAACACATCTGACATGGTTTGTACGATGTCGTCCAAGTTGATCTCTTCTATGGGCATAACCCATTCATCTGATTCTTAAGACCACTTTCAGGATTCCATAAACAATTCACTAAACCTTTCGTAGTCGATAGTCATTTATGTGGGCAATTTCAAACTAAACCTCTAGAGTTGGTCCAAAATTGCACGTAATTCCATGAATTTTCCCTGTGATTAGGCGTGGACGATAATACAGGCTCAGGTGAGGAGTGACAGAGCTTGATCAGTAAAGCTCATGAGGTCTAGGAGAAAGGATGGGCAAAATTTGAGGGGTTTGGGTGAAATTGTAGGTATGCCAAGTGTTTTGACAAATATGATTTGGCTAAAGGGAAGACTCTGGATTTGCTTCTGGGAAGATGGTGTTCACACCAGTTCCATGGGCTAGGAGGGGGTTATGAGTAGTGTTGGGTTTAGGATTAGCTAGTATAGCAATGATACCCCGATCTATAAGACCTTGGATCACATTTTTTAGGTGTAAACACTGGTCATTGGTGTGTCCTATGATCTGGTGAAAGTCATAGTGAGTGTCGTGTTTAAAGTTTTCGGGAAGGGAATTCGGCAATAATCAAGATTCTAAGGGCTTGATGAGGTTTCGAGCCAATAGGGCTTGGTAGACTTTAGATGGGGGCATAGAGTTCATTATATTCCTCTCCAGGAGGGTTATAACAATTTTCAAGTACCTATGGGATATGTAGTTGATTATCGAGACTGAGGCACTAGCTAGCTTGTAATATTTTTTTAGATCAAATTTTCGATTAATATTTTTGGTACAGACTTTGCTTTGTGACTAGAGACCCCTTCTTCTCTCGTTATACCAGCCTTTTGGAGGGCTCTGAAGTGTGGGTAGTATTATCTCCTATCGAAACTCGGATATGAGGCAAGAAGTTTTTCTTGAATATACTTAGTTGCTCTTTTCTTGATGGTCTATTAATCATAGTAACAGCTTTATCTCTCCATCTTTCGATGAAACTACTGACTTACTCCCCTGGATTCTTCTTGATCAGCTCTAGGTATCGGGGTGTAGCTTCCAATTCTTTATTGTACTTGTACAGTGACATGAATTTTCTGGCTACATCCACCTAACTGTGAATGTTTTATTCCTCATGGGATAGGAACCATCTGAGGGCACTTTGTTTCAGGGTTTGCAGAAACATTTGAGACATTATTATAACACCCCGTATTTCTGAGGATATAAAATGTAATAAATTTAGTGATATGGGATTTAAATTATCTCGAGGATTTAATTAATTTAATGAATTAAGAATTAATTAATTCGAGATATTTTTTAAATTCACATGTGTCATAATTTGAGGACGAGGTTGGATATTTTAGTAAAGTAACTCAAATGACGATCACGGTTGATTCCGAATAGGTCGAGATAGTCGGAAATGAGTACCCGATGATAGTAATTGGGTCTCGAGGCATTTTTAGGCATAACCGGGCTCACACGGGGGTGTGCGGATCATTTGGACTGGGCCCATAGGCTTAATTTAGGGATTAGCAATATAAAACCTATATTAGGGAGTTTGTGGTAGACACAACTCTATAAGAAAACCTTATTTTGGCATAGGAGAAAGGAGGGAGAAATTTGTAGAGCATTTGGGAGCCAAACCAAGAGAAGAGGGTGTGTTCTTCGTCAAATCTTTGTCTACACTAAAGGAAATCAGACCCTAGGAATTTATTCAGGCAAGTTGTTAAAGTTTCTTTAATTTAATTTTTAGTATTTCGATTCATATCATGGTGGGTGTAAATCATATTCGCTTTTGGGTGGGTTATTGCTTAGAAAATGGGTGTATATAAATTATTTAGTTTACGTGCATTAAAGGTGAAATTTATATGGTCTTATGAATCAAAAGAGTATGTATTTGATTTCTATCCATAGGCTCATACTCCCTGCCGTGTAATTTGGAGTTCGAAATCAAATTTTGAGAAAAACGGGTGTAGGAAAAATCATACTAGGTATTTCTTTTTATTGTGAGTTTTGGAAATCGACGATGATTAATAAGGTATTTGGGAATTTAAAACTATTGAGAAAATGTATAAATTAGTGGGTCTTGTGAGAATAGATTTTGGGTTGAAGTATGAGTTTGGATGAAATTGTTAATGGAGGAAACACTAGTTGTGGAGAATAAGACGACAGTGATGGATAAATAAGGTCGTTCGAACGACTAGGAGACTCATTCAAATGACAATGGAAGTCGTTCGAACGACCACTAGACTCGTTTGAATGAAGGTGAGGACTTTGGCACGGTGTTGTCCTCTACCTAGGATTCCTTTTGGGATTTTCTTCTAAAGTATTTTATTGGTGAAAAAGAGAAAGGGGAGATACTTCTTAGAACCTTGGGAGGTGGGTTTTATGATGTATTTTATTTAGATAGAGTGCCAATCTAAATAACTAGAATTGGTGAAGTAAATCCAAAAGGTTAAATTGCAGACCAAGTTAGGGAGTCCGGGCATTATGGTTGAGTGGCACCACTTGGATAAAAGTAATTAAGGCGAAATTAATTAAATTAAAGGTCGGGGTCTTGAATCGAATATTTTTAGGCTAGTGCATCGGGAGTTAGGCACGGAGTAGCCGATTTAATTTATTACTGATATATATAATAAATTATTGAATATTAAATTCATTGAAAGATGTTAAACTTAGTAGTGGGATTTTGTGTACTGAATTCTAAAGGGTGAATATACGGACCAAATGAGTGAGTCTGGGTATTGTAGTTGGGTGACACTACCTTAATAACAAAATAATTAATGTGTGATTAATTAAATTACAAGTCGGGATATAGACTTGGATATTTTTGGGCTAGTGCTATAAGTGTTAGGCACGGGTTAGACGGACTTTATTAAATATACATATACGGTTAGTGTGATAGTGTATATATATATATATATATCGGTGTGAATGATATTTATAGGAATACATACCCCTCTACTGCTATCATAGCGTCCAGTATTTATATGTTGTGATTCTTTTTGGGGTGAGACATCTTGGGTATGACTCAGTCTCACGCTCAAGGAACAATGATCGCCTCCACTAAGCTTATTATTATTTTTACCCAAACTCGAGAGTGAGCATGTCTGGGACATGAAATCATTCTTGAGAAAGCATCCATTGAGTTATTACTCGAGAATTGATGGTTATTATACATGACATGTGTGTGAATGTTGTATTATACTAGTACATATATAATATGAGTAGATAATTATATATGGGATTAATACTTAAGTGTGAATGTATTCTGTGTATAACTAGTGTGAAAGTTATATGAATTAAACAGGGAATTTATTATATAACTAGTGTGAATGTTATATGATTTTAATATAGTTAAACCAATTAATAAGTTAATGAGAAGATAACTTGATAATCAAAGTACGAATACTCGGGTTAGAGTAGTGCGGTGGAAAAAGGTGGGATACGGCTAGTTAGATAGGGTAGCTTAACAAGGAAGGTTAGAAGGCAAGCGTTAGGTGTGCACATTAGATGAGGGGTGAGTTATACCTCAAGAGGGTGCGACACTAGATAAAATATGAAAAGTGTTCATGCATATTTAATTATTGCAATTTAACTGCTTGCTAAATATTTTTAAAACATTTTAATTGGGCTCTGACCCATGTCAAAATCTTTTTCAAAACCTTTTAGGTGTCCAGCCATAGGGACGCCCAGTTTGAGGATTATATCCAGGGATGAACAACTACAACTCATATGGAAGTCGCAGGACTTTGTTATAGACGCCTCGTTCATTTATTCCTAGAGTAGGAACTTTACTTCAGTACTCATTTGGACATGTCGCTCTCAGATTTAGTATTCAGTTATTTATTTGACCTTATGTATCCAGGTTATTGTTTCAGTTTATTGTTGTATTTTATTGTTGAACATATAGTTGATTCGGTCATCTTTATTTTTATTATTCATCTATGTCGGATTCAGTTACCAGTTTGTGTGGATGGTTTATTATTATTTATTTTCTCATATTGTTAATTAATGAAAGATAAAATTTGGCACTAGTCTATTTGAATTATTAGGTGGTTAGTAACTTTAAAAAGGTTTTCGACAGTGATGCTAAGTTATGAGACCAATGTTTTATTTTGATCACAGGCGGCCCACCCTGTATTTTAGTTGGTGGGGTATCACGATTATCTCTTATGAATCCCCAATAAGGTTCGTATCTCAACCATTGTTGCATAGATGTACAATCGGGGGTTCGCTACCTTTAAATTTCTAAATGTCTGGCATATTGAATTTCTCTAGTTACTTGGCTTTAGGACAGGGGGACATGTCACTGTAGTCCATGTAATTCCCTGAGATCTTTACTTAGTCGAATTTCTTTGACATTATCTTGAGATCTTCGTAACTTTATTCAATTCTTATTCCTAGGATCCGCGAGCACCGACAGATTAGCCCCTGGCTGGGAAAGATTTAGGATCGATAGCTGATCTGGTGGTGGCCCATTTATAGAGGGACACTCGAGGCATGTTGATACTCTTATGGGACCCAAGATGGTTCAAGAGCAAGTGGTCCCATAACATGGGGAAAGAGGTTTCTTGGTTCATGAGCCTCTAGAGTTTGGGGCTGATGGCGTTTCATCTCTTGGACATTACACTGAAGGTTGTCAATCTTGGAACTGTGTTGAGCTAGGATGGCCATCAAATCTGATTAAACACTCAGATCCTAGTCCACGTTCTCCATGAATAACTCGCGGAGGTAGATCTCAATCTCGGAGGAAGTAGTAAAGCTTAGGGGTGGTTTGATGGAAGACCGTAGCTAATAGAGAGCTAGGCCACACTCTGGGTATGCAATTAACCTGAGAGAGAAAATGATTTTGGTATTTTTTTTTTAAGGAAAAGGGAATATTTTTGGTATTTTATTTTTAAAAAAATAGAGGATATGTTTTTAGTATTTTTTTCAAGAGATTGAGAAGGGAAAATCCTCATCATGGTTATTATTAGGTTCCACTTGTATTATGTTTACCTAAATATGAGAAAAATATTGGACAGGACCCAAGCCTAGGAAAGATTAGGTATATAATGTAAGACAAGGTTTGACTTATTTACAGACTCACGGACATGGTCCTATTTTTAAAAAATGGGTGAAATAGCACAAAAATTAGGATGTTATGGCTACCTAAATTTTTAGCAGAGTTTCGCATTGTAACCGAAAACTAGATATGAGTGTCCAGACACCTATACAAGGTTAATGCATTTGGTGGGCTAGTTGAAGGGTTCCCCTATTTTGCTTGACTTCCATGATATACCTCTTTCCTATAAGGGCAATCATTCATCGGTACGTGTGGACAAACCATTTGATATACCTGAGTATACGTGAATAACCTCATGATATACCTCATGGGGATAGTACGTATGAGAGCTAGTTTAATATACTCGATGTATTTGAACAATTTCCCTATGATATACATCATGTGGTGAGTTCGATCAAGCAGTACGATGTGGGGAAACATTAGATATACACTAAAGGTACAAGGCCAATGGAAGGTGAGAATCATATCTCTTAGGTTAACCACACCCCGTAGAACTACCACCCATTACGAAGTGACCCCCCAGTACGAGACAAAGTGTTGGCCAATATTGCCATGCTTAGGTGATGTAGTGTGCAAAAATGCATAAGTTTTAATTAGTATCTTATGGAGAATTTTTTATGCTAAGCAAAAGGAGTACTGCCACTGTGAGGGAGAATATACAAATAGAATGAGATGAGGGGCTAAAAGTAAAGCTGGCAGGCATATACATAGAGCATGGAAATTATATATAGCATGGTGATAGAGTGTGAACGTGTGAATATAAAAGTGAGGAATATATGTAATATGAGAGAGTGACATGAGAATAGTATCAGTGAAAAAGCATGTTAATATATAGAAGTCAAAGAAACATGGAAGTGTGTGGTAGTGAGACTAAGCATGGATAATCTACGAGTAGTGTGTGAAATATGTGTAAGTGAGCATGGAGATACACAAGTGAGAAAAAAATGATGATATGTGTTAGTAAAGCTAAGCATAGATATCTATAAGTGGTGTGTGAAGAAAGTAAGTAAGAGTGAGACTATATACGAGTGTGAGTATGTTAAGTGAGCATGGATAATATATACAAGTGAGCATAAGGTGAAACATGGTGAACATGTACAAGTGAGTAAAAAGTGAAACATATGACAAGAAGGTGATATGTACATGTGGTAAAAAAGAGTATGGTAAAGATAATAATTATGATAAAACTGAGAAATATATACAAGATGTAAGCATAGGAGTAAAGAAAACATATTAGTGGAGGCGCATGTACACATATAGAAAAGCAGGAGAGTATAAAAATTACACCCATGTGAAAATAGAGTCTAGTCCTGTAAAAATGTCCTCAACGGAGTCTCCACTGTGTCCATCTGAGTTGGATTCCTCCAACGTGGGCCGGCCCCAAAATCGGGATAAGAGGGGGAACAACCCCCTTTGGAGGAGGATTCGTCTCCCTCCCTTCTCCACCGTGCGTGTGCAGGCGATTCGAGGATATGGGGATCCTCTTTTCACCACTTGCACTCGTATCTTAGCGGGCTGCCTTAGATATAAAATCAACCTTCGTTAAAAGGGGATAACACGAAATAATGGAGTTTCCCACCTATTTTGCTCAAAACATGCAAAAGAAATGTAGTCATCTCGAGAGAATGGCATCAAGGTCATACTAATGCATAAAAAACTAAGTGAATCAAGGGTTAGGGTACTAAGTTACGGAATGAAAAGATGTTAGGCACCCATTCTGCCCTTTCGATATCTCATGGGCTATGTTAATATTCTCATTTTCTCCAAAGAGTGATGTGTGTGTACATGTATCTGATGTAAATAATGGGAGAAGGAAATCATCTAACTCGCGTAATGGGAAAGACATGGAAAAATCATCCTAAGGAGTGCTTATAGAATAATATAAACATTTAATGTGAGTATTCGTCGAATCACGAGTCACTATAGAAAAGCAAGTGTACATGTCGAACGAGACACAAATGTATAGGATTTCATGACTGAAAAAATAAATACAAGATAGTATAAAAGAATAAAATGAAAATAGAGGACTTAAATAATAGGATTAACTCGAGACGCCTACGTAGCGCAAGGGGAATTAAAGTCCACATAGTTTGATATATCATAGGGGTGGGGTTTATCTTATGAACACAAATTTAAGACTCCACTGTGAAGGTATTCAAAGAATGTGTGCTCATGTGAAAACATGTGAGAAAGTGAGGAAGTCTTGCTTTGGGAATTTACAAGTAAACCCTATTTTTTGTCTTTTGGATTTCATGAAAATAGGTTATATGAATATTAATAATTAAAATGAATATCAGTTGATGTGAGATAACAAAGTGAGACTAAAAATATATCAAAATGTATATGAAGTGAGTAAATAATGCTAAACGAATAAACTAGAAATAAATAGGAATAGGAATCCTAAAAGATTTTTGCTAGAAATGAGTAGGAATAGACCTCCTAAAAGATTTTTGCTACTGAATTTGGAATGTATGTAGGTTGATTTTGTGGTGGTATAAGTGCGAAAATGTGGTAAGAAAGTTAGGTAAGAGAAATGGACGGAATTTTACAAATTGGGTTATTTAAGAATGACGGCGTTCTAATTTCAAGAGAATGTTGTTGATTTCTGAAAAGGGACCCTTTAGGAGTGAGGTCATGGTCTCCTTAAATAGTGTCATTTTAAGGTTAGGGGTTGTTGATCGACATGTCCCCTAGCCTGCCTGTCAGCATAGCTCCTTCCTTATTGGGTAAGGAAAGTACACCCTACCGATAGGCAAGGGGTCTAGGGTGTATATTGGCAGTCTGGAATGATTTTTTCAAAAAAATAGGTATAAAATGCAAACCGTAAGTTTGAATTAGACATGACTGGGACCATTAGAAAGGGAATTAAGATACCTTCAAGAATACATGAGCCACTCTCAGGTTCAAGAGTTGATCGAAGTCCAACGAGGCTCGAAAATGCCTAATGGTATCTAAATAAGGGATTTTCGGAGTAAGAAGGGTCGTTTGTGCAAATCATGAGGCCGATTTATGCACTGTACAGACAGTTGGAAAGGGATTCACAGCACTTCGAGATTTTATTGAGCTTATCTTGGTTTGAATAGTTACCAAGATCAAATGGGGCTCGATAGCACCCAATGGTCTTTCGAAGTAGAAAGGGTCATTTCGTACGAACTGTGAAGCTGATTCACGGATGCTATGCACCATTGGAATGGGGATTCAGAACCCTTCAAGATTTCATTGAGTTTCAGTTGGTTAGGAGAGTTGACTAGATTCAAATAGGTCCTGGGAGTGCCTGGTGACCTTTAGATCTATACTCGGAATAAAAAGGATCATTCATGCAAATTGTGAGATCGATTAATGCACGTTATGGACCGTTGGAAGAAGGATTAAAATCCCTCTAAGGTTTCATTAAGCTTCGTTCATATGGGAGAGTTGACTAGAGTCAAATAGGGCCCGAAAGCATCTGGTGGCCTCTAGATCGATACTCGAAGTAGGACCTAGGGTTTACGGAGGGAGGAGGAGTGTTAGCAACTTGAGAAGGTACTTAGGTGGTACTAGGATGGGGTGTCTACACCAATGCATTGACATTCCTAGAATACGTAGCAAAAGAGTCCCAACGATGGGATACCCATTGGGAGTCATTGACCATCACATTAATTGAGGGAACCTCTCATTAAGATGAATAAGTTTTGGTTTAAATGCAAAAAGGGATATATTGGCCCCGGTTTTAAAATCTTTAGAGATGATCAAAGAAGGTAATCGAGTCATACTTGCAACGGTGTAAGATTTAGGTTCACCTATCTGCTTGCTTTGCGAGAGTTTCGACCACTTAGTCGAAAAGTTTCCCACGCTTCTAACCCATAAAGCACACACTAAACAACAAACGCCCTCTAGAAAAATAGGCAAAAAATATAACCTATACTCCAATGCATACAATCTAGGGTGGATAGACTACCTTAACTTTTAGTAGTCTAAGGGTCAACACTGAGGAGGTGGAGGTCAATGTTCCGGTAACCCACCCCAGGGTTTCCAAAAGGATGCCCCCTAACATCGTATCTTTCATCCAAAAAGATCAAATCTTTAGAGAAAATAATGAAAATGATTGCCTAAAGTACCCTTTAGTTACATCAAACCACAAAATGTCCCCCAATCCACCCATCAAATCCTACACGTGAATACACAATCGATTGCCAAATTTGAGATTCAAGTGAGCCAAATAGACAATTCATTAAGTGAGAGAAATCCAAAATTTAACATGCCTAGGGGTCAATATACCGTTCAAGATAACACAAGCACGTCACACACCCAAGAGCATGCGAAAGCCATCAGCACGCTTAGGTCTGACAAGAAAGTAATGTCCCACTACTTACTGAGATTCAATCCTACAATGTAAGGTGAAGGAAGATCCATTCATGGATCCAACTTCCTCCCCACCCTCGTCTTTTGACCCATTTATAGATACCTATGTCCCAAATTCTGATTATTTTAGGACAAATTTCTCTATAGATTGCTCGAAAAACGAGGGTGGGGAGTAAGTTGAATCATTGGGTGGATTTCCCATCTCCTTACGTTTCTTAGATTCACTCTCAGTGGGGGTCGAAAGTTATTCTAAACTTCTTTGTTAGACCTAAGCATGATGATGACTTTCACGTGCTCTTGGGTGTATGACGTGCTCGTGTTGTCTTGAACAACATATTGATCCCTAGGTATGTGTGTAATACCTCACAATTTTCCATGCCTGGTTGATAAGACTGCACATGAAATACCAGAGACGTCTAAACAATTTACATCGTTCTCATAATTAATGTAAACTAAAAATCATGGTAAATTAAAACCAACATGATAAAGAATTTAATAGGATATGATGAATAGAAATACTAAACTGTGAAAACTGAATCCACTATAAAAAAAACCACTGATTAAAATAGTTCAACTAAAATAAAGAGTACAACTGAAACATCCTCTAACTAAAAAATCTCAATTGAAATACAAATAGAGTTCAAAGGTAACCCTTCCAGGTAACTCCGAATATGCTGACAGCTATAATGAATCGGCAATTTCAACTCTATAAATACCTAGCTGGAGCGCCACAATTACAACTCTGATTGCTCATTCCTATTAACTTGTTTATACAATAATCATACTTGGGGAAACATTTTATAATTTGGGTTAGCACCCTAAAGTTGCAATATTTAACTTTCAGTACTAGTAAATAATGATGCAATTAATTTGCAATATATGCCACAAATCATCTCTCACATGCAATAAGTATCTCATCTCTCACCTAAGTGCAACACCACATGCATGTCCCAACCTAAGGAATAACGATGTTAAAAGTCTCTATATCTTGCAATTAAGCACTATCATGTAGCGGACAACTACCATGGAATGGTACTAATAACCTAAATATGATTTTACCCCAAGGCCCGCACATATATTCTCATTAACATATTCTTAGTCTCAATAAAGTAATGCTCTATCTATTTTAATATCTTTTACTTAAATAAATTATTATCTAAACTACGGTAAGAGATAGGTCACAACTACAAATCCTAGACAAAGGAATGTAATTAGCCACACATGTAAGAAAATACAACCCCAGATACCTACCCCGCAATGTCATACACAAGGGTCATACAAGTAAACCACATAAAGTACAAAACATGCCATAAGGTTCATTATCAAAGTCTATCATTAAACTACATAAATTCTTACATAATACATACATATATATATATATATATATATATATATATATATATATATATAGAGAGAGAGAGAGAGAGAGAGAGAGAGAGAGAGAGGCAGGCTCCTGTGCACACTAAGTTTGCACACTAAGTTTGCACATTACCTTTTAAAAGTGTGCAAACTTAGTGCTGGCGCACACCAATTTTTTTATGTGATATTTAAACATTTCAACGGACTCACATAAAAAAAATCAGTTCAAAAAATTTTTTTTTGCTATTTTTAAAAAATCGGTCAAACTTTCGCAGTTTTAAAGGGCTTAAAAACTGCGAAAGTTTGACCGATTTTTTAAAAATAGCAAAAAATGTTTTTTTTAGCTGATTTTTTTTATATGGGTTCCTTGAAATGTTTAAATATCACACAAAAAAAATCAACTAAAAAATATTTTTTTTACTATATATAAAAGGTAATGTGCAAACTTAGTGTGCAAACTTAGTGTGCACAGGAGCCTGCCTTTATATATATATATATATATATATATATATATAGCACACTAAAGCATCTACCCTCGGTGTCCATGTCGTGCCTCTATCAACAAGTCCAGCTGATCCCCTCGCCTAATGGACTTAAATAAAACACATATAATTGAGGCGATCACTACGCAGTAACATAACCTACCACCCATAAATGATCTAAAATAATGACCTCCACTATGGCACCACATCTCAGTCGATGTATGGTACATGGCCTAATGTCAAATGCAGCTCCTAACCGATAAATTCACCACGTATATGGGTTTGTTCACATAATCACATTGGGGGTGTGTATATATAGTCATAGGTTAACGCATACACATAAACTTACCCAACCACCTAGGTGCTCACATCGTTGGATCCTTATTTTAAATAGATTTACAATCTCTCAAAACCAAGCTCAACAGAAGTACATATACAAGTAGGATGCCGCATACACTACAGTGTACCACAAATCAATTAAATACCTAAACACTGGATTATTCTTATGTTATTTAGATCATCAAATCTAATACTTATTAAATTCAATTCTTAGTGTGTATATATATATAATCTTTCGTAACGTACATATATATTTCCTTCATTTAATCACTAAATTAATTTCACGACCTATATCCTCTCAAGAACTAAATTAATTCTATCAAACACCTTAACTCGTTAATCTCTAAGCTCGATATATATGTACCACCATGGGAGACCGCTCACTCACTCGTCTACTCATTCTAACCAAATCCTAACAGCGGATGCAAATAGAATAGTACAAAGGTTATACCTCTAATCTATATAAATATCCTCAATATTAACAAAGTCTGATCCATCACTAAATTATATGTAAACCTAAAGGATAGTCCCAACTAAAAATCACAAAATCCAACTCCTAATCTCGCCCACCTTTTAGTAGAAAAATCATATCAAGTCCAAAAAAAATTAGAAAAATACGAAATCAGGCCCACACCTTCGTCTTTCGATTCTGCATAACTTGGAGAACTTTTCAAAGTCATTCAAATAAGAATGGAATCTCGTTCAAATGATATCTCGTTCGAATGAGAATGGTACCTACATCGAACAACGTTCTAACGAGAATGACGTCATGCTTCATCGCGAACTACAAAAATCATCCCCATAACTCTCCAAAAACGTCCATTAAAGTCCCACTAAGGTCTCCAATCAAATACCCATAATACTAAAACTTAAAACTATCACATATGGGAAAGAATTTCGATGATTTCTAATCATAAACAATAGTTTGCAACATGATTTCAATCAATAATCAAATTAACCCAAATTCCTCAAGAACAACTTATAATTCCTAATGTCTTTCAATTCACAATTGAGTAAATATGGATTCGATTGAAAAGTAACTACAAATGAAAATATGTATTCTAATATACTTTCCATTAATTATTCAATGTCAATTTTGAGTTTTACCACCAAAGTATTAACTTTCAAAGTAAGATTAATTACTATTAATCATAATCAGTCCCAATCTTAAATCATCATGTAAATAAGTCTCCAACATAATTAATAACCCAAAATCATATAAGAAAGCATGCTTATAAATTAAGAAACACGTTGTTAAAAATATTGCAAGAAAATTATTGTCTTGGAACACGATTGAAGATTCCTCCTCTGAGATTCTCCTCCTTTTCTCCTTTGCAATCTTGTTAAATTCTCCCAGAAGGTTTGTGGATGCTAGGTTTAATTAAAATTGGATAAGAAACCTAATTTAGGTGGCTTAGGATATAACTAAATTCTCTAATCCCGTATCTCCCCATAACGCCTAATTTAGGGCCATACAAAGAGCCCAGAATGCTCCCCGAAATAGCCCAAAATATCTCCAACTCTGCAAATACCAAGTTGGATCGCCACAACTACAACTCTAATCTCTCAGACCTATTAACCTATTTATATAATAATAATACCTTTGGGGGGAGATTTATAATTTAAGTCAGTTCCCTAAAGTTCCAAGAATAACTTTCAATACCAATAAATAAGGATGTAGTTAATTTGCAATACATGCCACCCATTGGCTCTCACTGCAATAAGTATCTCACCTCTCACCTAAGTGTAATACTACGCACATGTCCCAGCCCAAGGCATAACTATGCTAAAATTTTATATATTTAAACAATTAAGTACTATTTGTAACGAACAACTACCACGGAACGCTACCAATGATTTAAATTGAATTTTACCCCCAGACCCATATATATATATCTATTCTCATTAACATATTCTTAGTATCAATAAAGTAATACTCTATTTGTATTAATATTTTTTAATTAAACTAATTATTATCCAAATTATCATATGAGATAGGTCACAACTACATACCCTGAACAAAGGAATGTAACTAGTCACACATGTAAAAAAATACAATCCCAAGTACCTAGTCATGCAATGTCACTTATAAGGGATATACAAGTAAACCACATAAAGTACCTAACATGCCATAAGGTTCATTGTCAAAGTCTATCATTAGACTACATAAATTCTAATGTAATATATATACATATATATTTATAGCACATGAAGTCATTTACCCTTGGTGTCCATCTCGTGCCTCTATCGATAACTCCGTAGGAGGCCCTAACCTAACGGACTTGAATAAAACATACATAAATAATACAATCACTAAGTAGTAACACAACTTGTCGCCCGTTCCCAGGCTATGTATATGGATCCGGTCATCTTACTTCGCTTATCACGAAGCGATGACCCTAAATGTATTATCTAAAATAATGACCTCCACTACCATAGCACATCTCAGGCGACATATAGTATATGATCTGATGTCGAACGCAACCCCCAATGGATAGATTGACCACGAATATGGGTATGTACATATAATCACATTGTGTGTGTGTGTGTGTAGATAATATATATAGCCATACTTTAAGCATACACTCAAGAGTACCCAAACATCTAGGTACCCCACATCATTGGATCCTTATTTTAAATAGTTTTACAATCTCTTAAAACCAAGTTAAACATATTATATACAAGTAGGATGTTACGTACACTCCACTGTACCCCAAATCAATTACATCCCTAAACACCGGATTGTTCTTACATTTTTAGGATCATTAACTTTAATCCTTATTAAATACAACGTCTTTAAACTATGAATACATCTATTCCTACACACACACACACATACACACACACACACACACAATATCTCTCTCTCTCTCTCTCTCTCTTTCGTAACATACATATATATTTCCTTGATTTAATCACTAAATTAATTTCAGGACCTATATCCTCTCAAGACCTAAATTACTTCTCTCAAATACTTTAACGTGTTACTCTCTAAGATTGATATACACATACGATCATAGGATATTGCTCACTCACGCATTTACCCATTCTAACCAAATCCCAATACCGAATGTGAATGGAATAATACAAAGATCACATCACTAACCTACATAATTATCCTCTATATTAACCAAGTATGATCCATTACTAAATTAGATATAATCCTTCAGGAAATTCCCAACTAAAAATGACAAAATCCAACTCTCAGTCTCGCGCACCTTTTAGTAGAAAAATTTATCAAATCCTATAAAAATCAAAAATATATAAAATTTGTTCCCACTCCTACGTTTTTCGATTCTTCCCAACAGGAAAATTATTTCAAAGCTGTTAGATTGAGAAAGGGATATCATTCGAATGAGATCTCATTCGAACGAGAATGGCACCTCGTTCAAACTAGAATGTCACTTTGTTCCAACGGCGTTCCAATGAGAATGATGTTGTTCTTCGTCCCCAAATACGAAAATCATCCTCAAAACTCTCCAAAAACCTCCATTGAAGTCCCACTAGGGTCTCCAATCATATTCCCATCATTACAATACCTAAAACTAACATCTAAAGGTAATAATCCAATTGTTTTTAATCATAAACAAGGGTTTTCAACATAATTTCAATCAATAATCAAATTAACCCAAATTCCTCAAGAACAATTTATAATTCCTAATATATTTCAATTCATGATTCATTAAATATGGATTAGATTGAAAAGTAATTACAAATCTAAACAGAATGAACACATGAGTCTTGGCCTTTAAACTTTTTGTGAGCATATCATCCACATACACCTCCATTGTCTTCCTAATTTGGTCTTCAAATATCTTATTGACCAACCTATGGTAGGTTTCCCCTGCATTTTTTAGATCAAATGGCATAACCTTGTAACGGTAGGTTCCTTTGTCTATGAGCTCATGATCTACTATAACCTCTATCATTTGATCAATGCAAGCAGAGGAAAACTATCCCTCGAGCAGACCTTATTAAGGGTTGTGAAGTTCACACACATTCTCCACTTCCCACTCTACTTAGGCAAAATGATGACATTAGACAACCACTCTAGGTAATGCACTTCTTTAATAAAATCTACAGTCTGCAGATTCTTGACCTCATCATGTATGACATTGTATCTGTCTCTGGAAAATCTTTTCCTTCATTATTTTACTATCTTAGCATTCTCGTTTATATTCAGCCGGTGACAAATGATTTCAAGGTCAATCCCCGGCATATCGCAATGGCTCCATGCGAATGCATTTTACACTTTTTCAACAACTTGATCAGTTTTTTCTTTATCTCAACCTTAGGGGATGAGCCTACTTGGATGATTTTTTTCGATTCATCTTTATTGAGAATGATGGATTATACCTCCTTAGTAGGCTCTCCTTTTGTAAGTTTTTGCTCGTCCCTTGGATCAAGGGTGTTTATATCATAGGAAGTTATCTTCCTTTGGTGAGCTTCGAGTACATATTCACACAGAAAGATCTTAATCTTAGATAAAGACAATGGATAGAATTTTTAGAAGATTATACATCTAACTTACTCTACCATCCCAGAAAAAGTAATGTAGTGGCCGATGCCTTAAGTTGCAAAGCCTAAGGAAGCCTCCATAGTATGTTTGTATTTTTAGAAACTATTAGAGATTTCAATTTACAACAAGACTCCTCTACAACATGGATTGTGTTACAAAACATTGCGGCTCGCCCCATTCTACACAATAAAATCATGGATCTTCAAGATCAAGAGTAATTTTTGCATTCCCAAAAGCAAGAACTTCAAAACAACCCTTCAAAAAAATATTGGACTTTGGACCCTGAGCATGGGTTAAAATTCGAAAGCGAGTATGTGTTCCCCTCATATATTCACTCCAAGAAGAAATCTTGCATGAGGCTCATCATTCTAAATTCATGGTTAACCCCGGTAGCACCAAAATGTACCAAAATTTCAAATAAGATTATTATTGTCCCGGCATGAAGAAATATATTATACACATTGTAGCCAAATGTCTAATGTGTCAGCAGGTAAATATTGAGCATCAACATTCCAACAGTTTAATCCAACCATTTTCTATAGGATCATATAACCATGGACTTTATCATTGGATTACCCAAAACAATTTAAGGTTTCAATACGATATGGATTATCGTTGATTATCTAACAAAATATGCCCATTTTTTACAAATCGGATTCACCAGTTCTTTCCAACGATTAAGTGAACTTTACATGAAAGAAATTGTGAGATTACACGATGTACCTATTTCAATCGTATCCGATCGACATGATAGATTTATAGGAAAATTTTGGTAAGCCTTACAGATAGCCCTAGGAACCAAACTCTACCTAAGCACAACCTTTTACCCCCAAATCGATGGACAATCAGAATGGGTAATTAAAACTGAAGAAGATATGTTACGAACCTTCACATTAGACGTTTCTAGTTCATGGAACAATCACCTTGCCTTGATCGAATTCTCCTACAATAATAGTTATCAAACATGCATTCAAACCATCCCTTACGGTGCTCTTTATGGACGACCCTGTCATTCTCCCTTATATTGGAATGAATACAGAAATAATCATATACTTGGACCCGAAATTATTACAGAAACCGTAGAAAAGATACGCCCCATTCAAGAAATATTACATTCAGCCCAGAGTCGACCAAAGAGTTACACCGACGCTCGACGAAAGCCTATAGAATTTCAAGTCAATAATCAAGTGTTTTAACGAGTATCTCTACGAAAAAGGATAATCTGATTTGGAAAGAAAGGAAAGTTATCACCTCGCTATATTGGTCCCTTTAGAATTATAGAACGTATTAGACCAATAGCTTATCGTCTGGAATTACCTCCCGAATTATTTAATCTTCATTACGTATTTCACGTTTCACAATTGCAAAAATATATTCCGTGATTCAAGTCACATCATTAGTTGCAAAGGTAGCACCGTTGAACCCAACTACAAATTCGAAGAAATTCCTATCCAAATTCTCGACCGAAAAAAAAAGTTTCTCCGATGAAAAACCATACCACTAGTCAAGGTTCTTTGGCGACATCACGAATCTGAAAAATCTACATGGGAAATAGAAGACATGATGAGACAACAATACCCCGCATTTTTTCCAGGAAATTTCGAGGACGAATTTTTTTTGGTAGGAAGAATAAAACAACACACCTTAAATTTGCCTTTAGTCCCTTAAATAGAAAGATTTCTAAGCAAAATCTTAAACTTTCCCTAAATGATCAAAATGCCCCTATAAGTAGAATTATAATACTTTACAAGTTCTTATACCAATTTAATCACAACTTTCACTCAAAGTTTGACCTAAGCACCGATATTTTATAAGATTTTCATAAATAAATCCATTAAGTTTGTATAATTACACAAAAGCCCCCCTAAACTTTGATAAAATAAATAAAAAACTTAAAACTCATACGAAAACTATCCAAGGACCTAAATTTAAATCCAAACTTGTTTATCCTACACCCTCTGGTGACATGGCACTAGCTGGACAGCCAGCACAGGTTGTACCATGTGGGAAACCTATGGTACCTTTTTTTACCTCCATTGAAATTATAATAGAAAGTTGTATAAATCAGCCCAAAATCCACTTCTAAACCCATCAATCAACTACCCACTTCGAACCCTATAAATACCCCCTTACCTCAGTAGAAATCCATCCCAACTGAGTGAAATTTCAAAGAAAACTTTTGAGAGTTTTTATAATTCTCTAATTTTATGCATGAATGCTTGTTTCTTAAATGTGTTTATGTTTCCTCATGTCTATAGAATAGAAATATGTATTTACATGAAAATTTTCACATATATCAAAAATATATAACTCCATTAAAGCTTGAGCTTCAATGGTGGATTCTGCTTCCTTGACTTTGAATAAGTTTCAAAGTGAGGTAAGTTGAGTTGAAGTTCTTAGGAACATAGGTGTAATGTTTAATTGAAACAAAAAATGGCTTTTGATACCTCAAATCATGGGTTGAAATTTCTGGCCCTAAAAATTTCAGGAAACAAATTCAAAGGTTTTACTCCACCAAAATCCCTCAAACTAAGTTCAAATTTCTGACGTACGTCGTGCGAGTGAAAGCCAAAACATGCGCGTCACACATTTGACTGAGCGTGTGAGGGCGCGTCTCCAATAATAAAATTATGATTTTTTTCCGATATTTATTTTTTTATTCTAAAGATATTGATATGTTACATCACCATGTTTGGATTCCATGAAAGTATTTTTTCAAGAAGTTTAAAATTTTAATTTTATATTTACACATAACCCCCTGTCCACTTTCTCAAGTATTTCAAAACCCCCCAAAAACTTTTTTCTATAATTACTTGAGTATAAATAGAGCTACTATATATTTTGTCACTAATTTTAAATCCTAATGGAATGAAGAAAAATATTTATTTTAAAAAGTTTTAAATTTTATACTTTATAACCTCGTAGTTAATTTTACACGAAATCTCTTTTGAAATTACATCCTACTACATCACATAAACATTCTTCTTAACCTATATGACCTACTTACACTTTTTATGGTTTCAGACTACCAGTTTACCCAACAAATTAGTGGCACAACCAACCGACATTTGTAAAACTCAACGTAGGTGATTTAAATTTCAATATTAGACAATTTTAGCTTACGTCTTATAAAATATTGATTGTTATATCACTCTATGATAATTTTAAACTCCTATTTCAAATACGAACTCCTTTGAGTAGCTTCAATTTATTTCGTATAATTGATTCTCTCAATGTTCTCGATTATTTCCGAAATCGATAAACCATTATACCCGAACCTTTAAACCTCTTTACCCTTAATTGTGGTATAACCCTGCAGCCTATTATGCATAATTGCATATAAACTTGCAATTTATTTTCCTTATCAGTACAAACCCAAGTAGCATGCCTTACGATTCAGAGATTAGATTCCGGTATACCATGGTAATCCTAATTAGCCTATAGGACTCATATGTTGAGTGCCTAATTTTGTTTACTTCTTACATACGTATGAGTGACACTTTAGCTAAGTGTGACGAGCTATATTTTATTATTTTCAGATTATTGGATTTGCCTGTTCAAGTGTATTTTATGCCTCGAGCAATATTATAACGGTATGTCTAGGTTGTTGAAGCCCTATAACCGATAATTTATGGGTTATCGTATTTAATTTGAACCAATATCACAGTAAATTGATACTCAGTTTATCTGGTTATCTTCACCATATTACTCATTTACATATCAGTAGACTTCGGTATACCTTTGATAGTCCCTGATATTTCTTTTCGTTTCAACAGGTATAATCTCAATAATCTACTTTCGTTATTTTCTAACACCATATCATCTTCCATATCTTGTATAGAAATAAAAATTATCTATTTTTCATGTTTTCTTAATTATTTTGTTCCATATGGATGACAAACCTTAAGAATATCAGTTACTGCATGTGCCTTTGAACTTTTATTCTCTTCTACCCCTGAATATATTTGCAGCTACGTACGTGTGGGCAGTGAAAGATAAGGATGGTAGTCCCCGTTAGAATATGTACACCGCAACTTGTCAGCTCTTATAAATCCTGAGTGTTTCTTTAAAGTTTTAAATTTATGTATAGCATGAAAATTAATATTGTACTGTCACACCCCGCATAATTCTAGTCTCGACTGCCATCAAAACTATGATGGGTGGGAACTAAATTAAATATTATTCTTAGCACGTGTCAGATATGAGACATAAAACTACTTCCATAGCATAATAATTAAATTAATTCTGTAAATAATAGCTATTCATGAAATTAAAATTCCATCACCATGCTAAACTCCAAATAGATCCAATCTCAAATTGAATATAAACTCCAATAATATAAATCTAAACCCATACTGAAATATCTAAAAAAAATCGTAACAACTGTGGAACCGAGTGGCCCACCAAATCCATCAACAGAGTCTCAATATAAATGCGAAGGAATGGAAACTAAAATAAACTACTAATTATAAAATAAATAATTCCAGCTGCACTTCCAAGATACAACTCCAAACACTCCTGTGCATCTACTCCAGCACTAATAACTGAAAAATATTAGTCAACATACAGGGTCAGGGCCCTAAGCATGAATACACACTACTCCCCTCAATTACGGTCTGTGAACCCAGACAATATAATTATACATGATAAATATCACAATAGAATATTTAAAATTAAACGAGATAATAAATAGCAATGCGAGTAAATAAACAACCTACGCTAAAAATACTCATTTATGCCATCTCAACATCTAGGTCCAATTATTCATTCATTTAACTTAATTTAAGTTAATCCAATTATTAATTTATCCTCCTTATTGATATCATATATGGGACTTCCACCTACATCTTTTTCTCATTTTATTTATTTAGTTGCGGCACTCCCGCTGTTCTACACCACACACACTCCCATCGCCATAGCCAGCCAGTCCGTGTAAACTATCGACCCTACAATTATGTATGAGGTTCTTTGCATGACACGTCTTCATAGCCAGCCAACCCGTTTAAACTATCAGCCCTGCAATTATTCAGACGCCACGCACCCACACATTGCAATAGCCAGCCATCCTATTTAAACTATCGGCCCTGCAATTATTAACTACGTCAATATATTTTAAAACCCGTTTTTATTATCTTAGGTATTTATTCTAAATTTCTTATTTTTCTCCTTTTCAAATATTTATTCGCCTCACCCTTATTATCGATGTGGGATACTGAAAACCACCCTTAGTCCCATACCTATGTAACAACCCGTCCTTTTGGAGACAATTAAATTCCACATTTGGGCATAAATTGGAATTTGGAGATTTTTCCAAAATAGTAATTTTTGGGATTTTCAAGGATTTGAGGATTGTCGATAGGTGATATATTTACTTTTGGGGTTAAATAAATATGTCGAGGTATTTTAATTATATGTTGGAGTTGAGTAAAGCGACAAAAGAGGTAAGATTTTGATTAAAAAACTCGCATTAAGTTATTTGGGTTAGAATAGTGATTTGCGGTCAAGTACCTCGGATGGGAATTTCGACTACGCCATGAGTCTCGAAATGTCCTAGATAGTCAAAAAAGAGTGTTCGATTGTCGAAATTGAGTTTCGGGGAATTGTGGAGTTAAACGGGCTCGTAATTGAGTAAACGAGTCGTTTTTGGATTTTAAGGGTTAAAACCCTTTTCTCCTTATAAAATGAGGGAGAAAGGGAGAAAAGAGAAGAGAAAAGAGAAAGAAGATATGGAAGAGAGAGAGGAAGAAGAAAGAGGAGGAGAAAATGGAGGTTCCGGCCAAACTTCGCGGGATTCGGCTCGAGGTCGTCGGATTATATCCATGAGGCAAGTGTTTACTTGATTTATTTATTTTTGAGCATAAATATCATATCGTAGTTTGGTATAAACAAACCCTAAAGATTTTGGGTCTGGTATTCGTGAATAAAATGGGTTTTCAGGAGTTAAAACGAATAAACCCCTAAAATTTTATAATTGGAGAAACTTAGGTTTTAACCTAAATTAATTGGTGGTTTAGGGTTCTAGGATGTTTAGAACCCTTAATATATGTGTATTTGTAGTTGGTTGAGGTTGTAGGACGTTGGGTGATGCGACAAAAGCTTGGGAGAAGCTTTAATGGCCGAAACCGTCTCGGATAAGACGATGAATAGTGAACTGCGTGCTTACCGAATCGATTCGTCCTAGAGGCGAATCGATTCGGCTCCTGGTCCAAAAATAAAAATTGTAGATCTTTTCGACGCGGTCGCGTGGGCACCAACCGCGTATTTTTCAGATTTTTTTGGGTTTATAGTGATTTTTCTACGAAAAGCTATCCGAGATCGAAATCGTTTGTCAGAAATTATTGGAGATAAATATTAGAGGTTCTAAAAAGGATTGTTAGGACCTCTAAAGAATTTGAGAAGATATTAAAAAAACTTTGGGTTTGTAGGAATAACTCCAAGTTATGATTTAAATGGAGATTGGATTGAATTTTGGGTATTTTGGAGATTGAAAAAAATTGCCCAAATAGTGCCCCTCGAACAGGCCGAATTGATTCAGGTCTTGGACGAATCGATTCTCCTAAGGGGATCTGGGTTTCTGTAGTAGGCCGAATCGATTCAGATCTAGACCGAATTGATTCCCCATTAGGGACCTGTTTGCAGAACACTTTTCGAATCGATTCGAATTGGGGGCCGAATCGATTCGCCCAATCGAATCGATTCGCAAATGGGGCGAATCGATTCGCTTTGGGCAGAACTGCTAGTTTTCTCTCCTTAAGAGTTTGGGGAGTTAAATTTTGATTTGGGAATATAGGTATATATTCGCTTAGTGAGAAATGGTATAATTGGAGATATCCAATAAATCCTCAAATGGGATTTAGGTATGTATTACTTATTAAAACAAGAAAATACTTTGGGTTTAGTATCATGCAAATATGAATGCATGATTATGATTCTTTGAGAGAATCTTTGGGATTATTGGTCATCGCTAGATGAAATTGGCAATTATGGCCATAGATATATTCGAGGAGGAATATATGGTATATGTATATACTATGTGAATAAAGTATATATATGATATGAGGTAAATGATTTTGAAAATGTAAAAATGAAAGTTTTCAAAATGTAAAAGAAATGATTTTTCATAATTAATAAATTATGGTTACACACCTCCCTAAATCGCTATCATAAGGGAAGTTGCGTGCGTATGGTGATGCCCCCTGGATAATGAATGCATGGTGGATATAGTCCTATAGGCCACATGGGAGATTATTGGTACTGCGCTGGTTAGGAAATTCTGGGTGTGGTCTTGACTTTCCCGCAGGCATATGGCCGCTTCCCGACGTTGGTAGGTTCTAAGGTTATCTTGTTTGATAGGCCCTGGAAGATGATAGCCATTTAGGGGCGCATCCAGTGGGGAAACCCGGAGGGGCGGTCTTAGGTTTGTTAAAGAAATTTATGATAATAAATTGGCTTTAATTTACATTTCCTGGATAGAAAAAGGGAAACGGGAAAATGGTTTTGGCTTCGGTAACACTTCCCAGATGGAAGAAGGGAAGTGGAAGCATATCATATGGTAAAAGCATTTTTATGATAATAAAAATGGATTTTAAATACATTTCCAGAATATAAAAAGGGAAATGGGATATTTTGAAACGAAAAAGTATTTTTATGATAATAAAACTAGCTTTTGAAAAGTTATATGATTTGTTAAAGAAATTCATGATAATGAATTGGCTTTTCAGTACATTTCCTGGATATGAGAAGGGAAATGGAAAGTTTTGAGATAAAAATGAAAAGTATTGATAAATACTTTGTATATGGATTCTCATTCCGGGAGATAGATCCGAATGTATATTGTAATATGAATATGTATATATGGATGAATCGAGTACCGAGGGTCTAATGGATCACGATGATCGACCTTACCGCATAGTAGTGTATCGGGGGGGTTCATTGTTTGGATTTCGCTTTGCGAGACACCCTACGCATGAATATGGCATTGCGTTGAGACTGGGGAGAATTTTAATCCTTAGTGCTCTAATATTAGTAATTCTTATGTAATGTATATGTATTTATATATATTCTGTACTGAGGGACTGGAATATCTCGACGATCGACCTTGCCACGTAGTAGTGTATCGGGGGGGGTTCCTTATTTGGATTTCGCTTTGCGAGACACCCCACACATGAACATGGCTTAGTGTTGAGACTGGGGAGAAGTTTAGCCCTTAGTATATTTATTGGACTATCTAGGGTTGATAGTAGTTGGGTGATAGACTAGTTTAGCAGGGTAGCTTGACTAGGATGTTTAGAGGGATGCGCTAGGAGTGTATTATTAGTGGAGAGGTGAGGGGTATCTCATGGGAGTGCGATACCAAATTTAAATATGAGATAAAACTTTTTCTAAAAATAAGGCATTTATGCACTTGCTAAATATTTTCCAAACTCGGGCTCTGACCCGTTTATCTACTTTTCCTTTCTTGTTATATTATATATATATTTAGGTGTCCAGACATAGGGACTCCTGGATGACCCTTCTTTCGAGTCAGACGTCAGCTGCAGTAGCTGTGGATGCGTGCAGGATTCTCAGTAGACGCTTATATCCTTGTTATCTAGATAGGAGGTAATGTATACACATTCGGGCCATTGGTCCAATTGCATTTATTTATTCTTTGAGTACAGCATTCGATATGGTTGTATATTTTCATCGAGTGTTCGGTTATTTTATTAAATTTCAGTTTCATTTCCACAAAACTGTGTGGATGTTTTATTTACAGTTGTTAAAAAGAGTAGTAAAGTTAAAATTTTGACACCGGTCTAATAGGTTATTAGTAATTAAATTGATTTTCGACAGTGATGCTAAGAATGATCCATATGAGACTCCTGTTTTAATTTGATATAGGAGTGATCACCCGGTATTTTATTAGGCGGGGTGTCACAGATGGTATGAGAGCATCAGGTTCTAGTGTCCTTAGAAATCTGTGCGGACGTACTACGCTTTCAGCGTTGCTCTCAATTTGTTATAGAGCCTCAGGATTAGGATTGTTGATTTCTCTTGTGAGATTTCGTTCTCCTGCCATATTATAAGATTACAGTGATCTTTTGCGCGCTCATTTGAGAATCGCGTGCGGAGCTTGGATGGCGGCAGGAGGTGGGGCTTAGTTGGAGCTTTAAGGTTGAAGCTCGTAGTGGAGTTTCCTTTTAACGACGAAGTTATGAGGACTAGTAAGATGATTGTAAGGAGCAAGGTTAAGGTTAAGTTGTTGTTATGAGTTTTACCTCAATGAAGGAGGTATATTTGGTGTGACTAGATAAAGTCGCGGTGTTTTGTTAGTCCTAGGTTCGTGTGTGCAAATTGAACTTTGTGGAGGTATCGATAACATTATCTAATGTATGCCTATGTGTGGTCTGTAGTAGCGGAGTTTTATTTTTCTTCATTCTCCATAGAGGCGGGTGTTGATATATTGAATATATATATATATATATATATATATATATATATATATATGGGTTGTGATACTCGTTTTATATGTCTATACGAGTATGGTAATATGGTGAGTATATATGTATTGGTATTTTCGGAGCGATAGCAGGCTAAGGATGGCAAGCCTATCGTGTTCGCAGTTCCAAGGTGGAACGGGTTGTTGTTGCGATTTCTCACCTGGATACATGTTGAGTTCGCTTTTATTATGTGCAGAGATGGAACTTCGATGAGCAGAGGTTTCATTATTGTGATTTGAGTATATGGCGACCTTATAGATATGATTTAAGGCTGTAGGATTATTGTTGAGCTGTAAGATAAAGCTCATTATTGATTGCGCAAGGACTTAAAATTTGTGCGAGCGCTGGATGGTGTGACTCTTAGTTAGAGATAGGAGTTCAGATCACCTTCTTGATAGAATATGGGATAAGGTTATCCCGGTTGCATGTTTGAAATAACGAAACTCCATGACCGACGAAGTCAAGTGTTATTGTGTGGAAGGGTTCCTTGTTTGGATTTCGCTTTGCGAGATGCTCCACACATGACTCTTAACGGCGCCGGGAGTGGAGAGATGTTATACGATGCAAGGATGTGGGTTTTGTGGATAAGGTCTTATAGTGTGGATGAACCACTATAGACTATGAGCCATGTGATGACGGTATAATTATGGAAATATTATGCTATGGAAAAGCACTAAAGTGGTCCTCTCGCCACAAGTAGGTGGGTGGAGTAGGACTTAGAGCAATTGATTTGAGGATAATAGTCGGGCCTTAATGAAAAAGGAAAATTTTGAGAAGGTATGTTTTGGGTATGATGTACATAGTGCTCTTACAGAGATTGGGCACTTCGATTAGTTAGGTTTCCTTTCGTATGGGCGAAAGGATATAATAGTAGAATGCGTTCGTAGGTTACCTTAGTATGATTTAGGGCGTCCCCCTAGTGTGCCTTAGGTTGCTATATCTCGATGACTGACTACGCGAGGGAGTAGTGTAACGGGAGGGTTCCTTGTTTGGATTTCTCTTTGGCGATACGTCTCATGCATGAAACCGAGCAAATGTCGGGAGTTGAGAGAGGCCTTGGGCACTAGGGACATACTTATGATTACATTCATTTCGCGTAGGTAGGATAATGCTTAGTCCGTATGTATGTTAGGATGTAAGTTTAGTATAGTTAATGACGTCGAGGGTAGAAAAATTCATTTCGTGGGTTGGGAGGACCCATAGGTGAGTATTACACCGAGGAAAGGAGACCCTTATTGGGAGAGAGTGTTACGTGTCAGACGTTCACTATGGATGTGCAGATGTGCACAGGATAGAAAGGTGTATGGGAACCTTAGTAAGTTGGTTTATATATCGCCTGAAATAGAAGGGGCGTGGTATGTAAATTTGAAGTTTATGCCGTGAGGCACTAGTAATGATGAGTGGTATGTGACGCTATTGGAGTCACTTTACGACCATGGTATATGGTTAGGAACCGTTGGGTTAGTATCGTTCCCCCTGAGGTATTAGGATTTGGAGAGATTCTAGGATTTGCGGTGTAGGTTATATCTGAATTTCGAGGATGAAATTCCGTTGTAAGGGGGGGAGTATGTAACAACCCGTCCTTTTGGAGACAATTAAATTCCACATTTGGGCATAAATTGGAATTTGAAGATTTTCTCGAAATAGTAATTTTTGGGATTTTCAAGGATTTGAGGATTGTTGATAGGTGATATATTTACTTTTGGGGTTAAATAAATATGTCGAGGTATTTTAATTATATGTCGCAGTTGAGTAAAGCGACAAAAGAGGTAAGTTTTTTATTAGAAAACCCGCATTAAGTTATTTGGGTTAGAATAGTGATTTGCGGTCAAGTACCTCGGATGGGAATTTCGACTATGCCATGAGTCTCGAAATGTCCGAGATAGTCGAAAAAGAGTGTTCGATTGTCGAAATTGAGTTTTGGGGAATTTTGTAGTTAAACGGGCTCGTAATTGAGTAAACGAGTCATTTTTGGGTTTTAAGGGTTAAAACCCTTTTCTCCTTATAAAATGAGGGAGAAAGGGAGAAAAGAGAAGAGAAAAGATAAAGAAGAGATGGAAGAGAGAGAGGAAGAAGAAAGAGGAGGAGAAAATGGAGGTTCCGGCCAAACTCCGCGGGATTCGGCTCGAGGTCGTCGGATTATATCCATGAGGCAAGTGTTTACTTGATTTATTTACTTTTGAGCATAAATCTCATATCGTAGTTTGGTATAAACAAACCCTAAAGATTTTGGGTTGGGTATTCGTGAATAAAATGGGTTTTCGGGAGTTAAAACGAATAAACCCCTAAAATTTTATAATTGGAGAAACTTAGGTTTTAACCTAAATTAATTGGTGGTTTAGGGTTCTAGGATGACCATCCCTCTCAGCTAGTGTAGCTCTAGTCACGACGTCACTATATGATGTCAACTTTAGGATGGAAATTCGACTACGAATATTCAACCTTAACCCACGTTCAAACTTCTTTGCTCTTAAAACATCAGTTACTACAACATGACATGCAAAATGTGATAACTCAGCAAACTTCCCCTCGTATTGACTAACCGTCATATTTCATTGCACTAGACTCATGAAGTCAGCTTCCATTTCTTCTTTCACCATTTTAGGAAAATATTTCTCATAAAAGATTACTAAGAAATCATTCCAACCTATATAATTATGCCTTTCCTCGTGTATTCTCTTAGTCATTCTCCACCAATATTCTGCTTCACCTTCTAACATAAATGTTACAAATAAAACCCTTTGTTCATCCATGCACTTAAGAACATCAAGTATATTTTCCATCTGCATCACCCAACTTTCTTCTTCAATGGGGTTAGGAGTACCTTTAAAAGATGGTGGATTCAACTTCTTGAACTGTTCAATAATACATCTACTTAGTTCAAGATCCCTTAGTACTCCATTATTCACTTTCTGCTCCACAATCTTTGCTAGACTTTCAATCGCCTTGTATTCACCTTTTAGTCCTTCTATACTCGAATCACTAGTTCCCATAGATGATCTTCTCTTGGTAATTTTCTACAGTCATGGACAAACGTAAGATCTACTATACTATATCAAGATTGAAAACTAAAAGACCAATTATAAATAATATAACATACTGGGAGGGTTATCACATAAATTAGATTTTTAATACTATCTCCTAAGGATGGAAACATAGAATCTATAACTTTCGAAAGAAATGCTCAGTAGTCTACGAGTTCATAACCTATGCTCTGATACCACCTCTGTCATGACCCCGAGCCAAAAATAGTAGCGAACTAGTGTCTTGACATGCCACCAAGGCATTGAATATTCTGGCCTTAAATTTTTCTCTTAAAATATATGTAGCGGAAATAAAATCACATGGTTATGAATTGTAAAATACTGAAAGTGAAGGAATTACATCATCAGATCTTTCTAAAGGAAACCTTATTTATATTAAAATATCCAAGAGTTACAACTTGACAAAAATTTCAAAGCCTTTTAATTAAAGACCCAAACATCCTCTATCTAATAAAAAAAATCTACTTAATGTAACAAAAAGAGCTCTAAAAGCTAAATCTTCAACATAGTCCTCTTATGTTCCATCCGCTTGCCTAATTATTTCCTTAAAAAAAATGGTTAATTATAAAACATCAGCTAAAAGTCGAATGAGATTCAATCTCCAAATACTCCAAGGTTTTCAAAAAATAAATACCTATTCAAGTCGAAAGAAAACATAAATGAAGTGGAGACGGTCATATTCCTTCCCTGAAAGTGAGATAATCTCCTCACCTATATACCGGACGCTGTGACCTGGGGATATACTCACCCTACTCCTCGAGCTAGGGGATTCACCCACATCGCGGAACCTCCCTTGATAGCACTAGAGTATACCAATTAAGTAAATATCTAATCACTAATATTTAATATCACACACAAAAGATACACATATATATATATACTATCACTACACCGTATATATATAATATAAACTAAGGCTTTACCGTGTACTCAAATTCCCGTACACTAGCCTGTAATTTCCTGAGTCTGTGGCCCGACTCAACATAATTAATTTTCTCACTTAATAATTTATCATCTTCCCGACTCTATGGTCCGAATCTAATACAATTAATTCACACCTCAATTAATATAATACTTTCCCCCAGTCTATGGTCCGACTCTAATTAAATTAATTAACACACCAATTAATTTAATACCTCCCCGAGTTTATCGTCCGACTCTAATAAATTAATTAACACACCTATTAATTTAATACCTCACCGAGTGTAACGTCCTACTTTAATTAAACTAATTAACACATTTATTAATTTGATACCTTCCCGAGTCTATCGTCCGACTCTAATTAAACTAATTAACACATTTATTAATTTATTACCTCCTCGAGTCTATCGTCCGACTCTAATTAAATTAATTAATACACTTATTAATTTAATAACTCCCCGAGTCTATCGTCCGAATCTAATTAAATTAATTAACGAACTTTTTATATTTAATACCTACCCGAGTCTACAATCCGACTCTAATTAAATTAATTATCACACCTATTAATATAATACCTACCCGAGTCTACAATCCGACTCTAATTAAATTAAATATCACACCCATTAATTTAATACCTTCCCGAGTCTACAATCCGACTCTAATTAAATTAAATATTACACCCATTAATTTAATACCTACCCGAGTCTACAATCCGACTCTAATTAAATTAATTAACACCTCAATTAATTTGATTACTTGGCATCGCCCAACCATCCTACCCGGACTCGATCCCTTGGCCCATAACTTAATATTTCACGAGTCTATGTTCCGACTCTAAATTAATTACTCTCTCAGTAATTAATTTAATACTTTGGTGTCACTTAACCAACATACCCGGACTCACTTACTTGGTCCATTTTTACATCTCATAATTTCATTCCCACATTTTCACCCACAATGTGTCACACATTCATCTCCATAAATTTTCCAATTATATTTACCTATAATTACCAACATACTCGGACTCGCTCACTTGGTCCATAATTAAATTGAATATGTTTCACCCAAAATTCACACTTTAAGTCTCAACTCTTAACTTATATTGTACATTCCTAATAGCTATCTTTTGAGTGCCTAGCTATTAACTTCTCTATAATTTTTCACCAATTAAAATTATACCCAACATCAAAAGAAAACCAGGCAAAACATCAACCTGCCCAACCTGCCAAGGTTTTCCCATCGTCGATCGATCGATGGCCCCAGATCGATCGATCGATCCTTTCATGGCAGTTCTCCTTCCCCACTGAATTCCACCATTAACGAAATTTCAAGGTTTGTAAACCTTAATTTCAACCTCTAATCAAGTCATCCCACCACATAAACATATTGGACTTTGATCTTATACATCATATACACTTTCTAGTATATGAATTTCTCAACTTATCTCACAATTTTCGAAATGGGTTTTTCCATAAATCTCCATTAACTTTGTTCTACAATTCTAAATTTCAGATTCAAATTCCACCATTTTATATTCTGGTTTCTCATTCAAATCAGATATTTATACTCAGAGATATACAACACAACTAATTCTTACTTTGAATCTCATTCAATAGTTCTATGAACAGAAATCCCATTTTGTACCCATTTATCCCCAAAACGGATTTCAGTTTACACATCACTAAAATATGAATTGGATATCACCATTTACACATTACTGCAAATTAACCACTTGCCTGAAATTGTTCGTAGGATCTGATTCCGTTGGTGTAAAGAATGGTTGATGAAGAACACCCCAAATTAGTCCCTTAATTTGGCTCCAAAAGATCCTCTAATTGACTTCTTGATTAGCTTCCTCTAATCCTCTCCCCAAACCCTAGGTTTAGGATTTTCTATCTGCCGTTCCTAGTCCCTCAATTAGGTTAAAAATACTAAATCCCGTTTTTGGCCATGTGGGCCTAATTAAAAAGGCCCAACTCACCTCCTGTGGGCCCGGCTATGCCCAAAATACCCTGAGACCCAATTACTACCCCCGGGTACTCTTTTCTGACTATCACGACCCATCTGAACTCAACTGCGCACTCAGAATTTCCATCTGAAATACTTTTTGACATTTCCAAATTTTGACCTCAAAGTGCGACACACGAGATTTCGAACCATTAAACTTAAAAGTCGCCAATTATAAATAATTAGGCTCACTTAAATAAATTCTCCAACTCATGAATTTAAGTTTCTCCAATTTAAATAGTTTTATAACTCCCAAAATATTTAAATATTTAATCCTCAAAATTACGGGGTGTTACATACTCCCCCCCTTATAAAGGAATTTAGTCCTCGAAATTAAGATGAGCGTAAAGTTCCAAGCTTCGCATATCACATTCTAGTCATGTGCCTCTAAGCCCTCTATAACTATCCCATCCGCTTCTAAGCATAAGTTACACAAGTATGCATTTAAATTAACCTGGGTGCCCATACACCCTATACCCGTGCTTATCCGCACAAAATTTGCCTTAATTAACCCGGGTGCCCATACACCCTATCCCCGTGCTTTACCGCACGAAAGCTACCCGACTATGCTAGTCGTAACCCGTAATATAACTTTGAACCCGTAGTCATATCTCTCTCTCTCTCTCTCTCTCACACACACACACACACAGATATATATATATATATATATATATATATATATATATATATATATATATATATTTACTGCCCGGGGTACCCAACCCATGTACTAAGAACCAGACATCTCCCCACTTTCCAATGTTGCGCTAAGTTTCATGCGTGGGATGTCTCGCAAAGCGAAATCCAAATAAGAAACCCCCCCGATACACTACTACCTAGCATTGTCGGTCGTTGAGATTCGTTAAACCCTCAGTCCATAGCACGTACCCCTAAATACATGTCTCTTGACACAAAAGTATATACGCTTACCCTTATGCCACCAAAGACAACATAAAATACCGCACCCTTACTATCACTAGTCCTTGCGCAAAATAAACCCCGAGCTATCTTTCTTTGCTTGAAAATAAATCTAACCACCCTGATTCACTTCAGTAAACACCCCTACTTACCGGGATAAAAATGTGAGAACATAAGCCCCACTTTGTGTCTATCGCACCACACAATATAACATAAATACACACATATACATAGGTTAAACTCCCTCTCAGGTGATACCTCGTATCAATCATATCCTGGTGTCACGAACACCAAAACTTACCCCCACTATTCACAATAGTTCAAATCCCATCGCTATCCAGCCAATATTTAGGAAATATTATCAACGCTCCCCAAAAATTCTCGAAAGTAGTAACTCTTTGCATAATTCAAACCTTCACTCAGTGTACACCTCCACTCTCCCGTGAAGAACACCAAGGAACTCCGCTACCCCACGGAAAGTTTATCCATATACTATGGCTGCTACAGCTAACGAACCCACTAAATTCGACTCACCCGCGAACTCTAGTGAAAAATAAGTCTTATATTCTGACATCCTCCTTGTCACTCAAAAATATATCCCATGCTCATACGGTAAAAATAATTACCTCCATACTCCAGCTGCAATGGCTGATCCTCGGGTTCCGGAGCATCTTCTCCTTGCTCGAATGCGCCCATGACTTTCTGTAGTGGCTGTACATCCAGGACCTCGTCCTGTAGTTGACCCCTGCCTCACTTAAGACAATCTCTCTTCATGTATCCCGCTTCCCCACAAACGAAACACCTTCTAATACATTCATCCTGTCACTGATCCCTTCCATGCCGACCTTATTTGAATTCCTGGAAATCCTGCCGATAGCCCCCAGCTCTAAGTTTAGCATGATTTCCCTGCTGAAAATCCTGCCCCCTGATCTCCCCCTGCCTGCTGCTGGGATACCCCACTGGTACTGTTCCCTCCTGCCTTATATGACTGGCTAGTTTCCACTCCCCTCCATCTTCCTTTCGCGTGGAAGAGATATTCTTGATAGTGTAGGAGTGTTGCGTTAACGACATCAGTGTAAGCTACTAATGCGGAATTACCAATTAAATGTTGTCTGATTCTCCAGACTAACCAATTCACAAACCTTACTTTCTTTCTTCATCACTTATCTTATCCAGTACATATTTACCAAATGAGTAAATTCTTCCTCGTAATCAGCCACTAAATGGTCTACCTGAGTAACCTCACTAAATTTTCTCCTCATTTCGGTCTCAACCTCTGGAGGAAAATATTTGCGGCCTAATCGCACCCAAAACCCTTCAATAACTAGTGTATCCCTTTCCTCAACTGTGGTGATTGACTCCCACTACTGTAGTGCTGCTCCCATTAAACTAACAATGGATAGCATTTTCTTTCGCACCTCATTGCAATCTCCCATGCGTAGGTGACGCTGGATATCTCTCTTCCTTGACACGCTAGAACTACATCTGAACCCCCTCGCAATTCTGGTGAATTTCCACTCTTAAAAACCTCTCGTACTTGCTGCCACCCCGATGGCCCCGCGTGGCCTGAACATCTGGTGCCATTAACACTTGTGGCTGATCCCATGGAAAGTACCCTGCCATTGCGACCACCATCGCTTCAACTGCCTACGCCACTAGTTCAGTTACCTGTGCTGCCAAAATCATCTCTGGAAGTTGCTACGGTAACTCTTGCTCCTGATGAGCCTCTCTAGTCTCATCTCCCCCTGCTACCCTGGCAACTCTCTCTCTTCTGGGCGGCATCTGGAATGAGAATCGAATCATATGAGTTTACTCTCAAATAAAAATTTGGCCGAAGATCGTGTATTCGCATACGTATGAGAATACAACAATCCTATAATAGGGCTCTATATTAAAGATTACTAAGCCGAAATGTGAAAAACCTCACAGATCCTAAGGACATTAGAACCTGATGCTCTGATACCATCTAGAGCTGTCAACGGGTCGTGTTAACGGGTCGTGTTAACGTGTTAACGGGTTAACGGGTGAAAACACCCTTAACCCGTACACGACCCGTTAAGACTAACGAGTCAAATGATAATACCCAAACACGACCCGTTAATATTAACGGGTACACGACCCGAATTGTTAACACCCGTTAATATTAACGGGTCTAAATGGTAACGGGTTGGGTGACCCGTTAGTACCCGTTAATACCCGTTAATACCCGTTAGTACCCGTGTAATATTGGTTCGGGTCACACGACCCAATAAAACCCGTTACCACTAACGGGTGATAATGGGTATAAACGGGTTTAATCGTGTAAGAGTACAAACCCAAACACGACCCGTAATGATAACGGATCTACCGTGTTGACCCGTTAATGACCCAAACCCAATAAGACTTAACCCATTAACTTATAATTTCGTGTCGTATCGTGTCATGTTATCGTGTCGTGCCTCATTTTTCCAGGTCTAATACCATCTGTGACACCCCGCCTAATAAAATACCGGGTGATCAGTCCTATACCAAATCAAAACAGGAATCCCAGTTGGTTCATACTTAGCATCACTGTCAAAAACTTTTTTAAAACATACTAACCACCTAGTATTCCAAAAGATGGTGTCAAATTTTAACTTTTTAATTAAAGAAAACAGTACATGTGGAAATAGATTTAAACCATTCACACAACTGAATAAAACTCAACTGAATAATAAATTACACAACTTGCCGAATAAACTACCGGCCACCAAAGTGAAATAATCCAATACAACTATCCAACACCTGAATAAATACATCTGAAAACTGTACTGAGAAGTCTGGGCGACAAGCCCAACTTAAAACTGAAACTGATACAAGATTCCTACTCTAGGGATGAATGAACGATGCGTCTAATCCGAACTCCTACTAGAATCCACATATGATGCAGCTCCGTATCCCTGGAAATATAATATCAATCCTGGTGTCCCTGTGGTTGGACACCTAAAAGGTTTTGAAAATAGTTTTATAGCAAGGGTTAGAACCCAAAATATTTTGAAAATTTTAGCAAATGAATTAACTGCAGTAATTTAAAATGCATGAATGCTCTTCATATTTAAGTTAGTGTCGCACTCCCTTGTGGACATTCTCACCCTCCACTATTGTGCACACCTAACGGTCACCTTGACCCCCACCTAGTTGCACTACCCCGTCCAACTAGTCCTGGTATATTCCCCCCTTGCCATACTACTCTAACTCGAGTATAATGATTCTTGAATTATAAGTTATCTCACAATTAACTTAATTAATTCCTTCTTAAATAGTAGCATATAACCGTGTCATAAGTTATATAAAGTAAATACATCACACACTGTATTATTACCCGCATATAATATTGAATACCATTATATACGTACTTTTACTAACGCATCCACACATATAACATACGTATATCCATCCCTCCGAGTATACCCTCGCCGGATGATTCCCTCTAAAGTGCTATCTCACTAGGTGTGCTCACAAAACATAGTTCCCCAAGTTGGAATCGCTCACCAACCTGGCCCAAAACATAAACGAAGTGGAGGCGGTCATATTCCTTCCATGAAAGTGAGATAATCTCCTCACCCATATACCGGACACTATGACGTGGGGATATACTCACCTTACTCCTCGAGCTAGGGGATTCACCCACATCGCGCAACCTCCCTTGATAGCACTAGAGTATATAAATTAAGTAAATATCTAATCACTAATATTTAATATCACACACAATATATACACGTATATATATATACAATCACTACACCGTATATATATAATATAAACTCCGCCTTTACCGTGTACTCAAAATCCCGTACACTAGCCTGTAATTTCTTGAGTCTGTGGCCCGACTAAACATAATTAATTTTCTCACTTAATAATTTATCATCTTCCCGACTCTATGGTCCGACTCTTATATAATTAATTCACACCTCAATTAATATAATACTTTCCTCGAGTCTACGGTCCGACTCTAATTAAATTAATTAACACACCAATTAATTTAATACCTCCCCGAGTTTATCGTTCGACTCTAATTAAATTAATTAACACACCTATTAATTTAATACCTCCCCGAGTGTATCGTCCGACTTTAATTAAAATAATTAACACATTTATTAATTAGATACCTTCCCGAGTCTATCGTCCGACTCTAATTAAACTAATTAACACACTTATTAATTTAATACCTCCTCGAGTCTATCGTTCGACTCTAATTATATTAATTAATACACTTATTAATTTAATAACTCCCCGAGTCTATCATCCGAATCTAATTAAATTAATTAACGAACTTTTCATATTTAATACCTACCCGAGTCTACAATCCGACTCTAATTAAATTAATTATCACACCTATTAATTTAATACCTACCCGAGTCTACAATCCGACTCTAATTAAATTAATTAACACGTCAATTAATTTGATTACTTGGCATCGCCCAACCATCCTACCGGGACTCGCTCACTTGGGCCAAACTTAATATTTTTCGAGTCTATGTTCCGACTCTAAATTAGTTATTCTCTCAATAATTAATTTAATACTTTGGTGTCACTTAACCAACATACCCGGAGTCACTTACTTGGTCAATTTTTACATCTCATAATTTCATTCTCACATTTTCACCCACAATGTGCCACACATTCATCTCCATAAATTTTTCAATTATATTTACCTATAATTACCAACATACCCAGACTCGCCCACTTGGTCCATAATTAAATTGAATATGTTTCACCCAAAATTCACACTTTAAGTCTCAACTCTTAACTTAGATTGTACATTCCTAATAGATATCTTTTGAGCACCTAGCTATTGACTTCTCTATAATTTTTCACCAATTAAATTATACCCAACATCAAAAGAAAACCAGGCAAAGCATCAACCTGCCCGACCTGCCAAGGTTTTCCCATCGTCGATCGATCGATGGCCCCAGATGGATCGATCGATCCTTTCGTGGCAGTTCTCCTTCCCCACTGAATTCCACCATTAATGAAATTTCAAGGTTTGTAAACCTTAATGTCAACCTCTAATCAAGTCATCCCACCACATAAACATATTGGACTTTGATCTTATACATCATATTCACTTTCTAGTATATGAATTTCTCAACTTATCTCACAATTTTTGAAATGGGTTTTTTCATAAATCTCCATTAACTTTGTTCTACAATTCCAAATTCCAGATTAAAATTCCACCATTTTATATTCCGATTTCTCATTCAAATCAGATATTTATACTCAGAGATATACAACACAACTAATTCTTACTTTGAATCTCATTCAATTGTTCCATGAACAAAACCCCCATTTTGTACCCATTTCTCCCCAAAACGGATTTCAGTTTAGACATCACTAAAATATGAATTGGATATCACCATTTACACATTACCGCAAATTAACCACTTGCCTAAAATTGTTCGTAGGGTCTGATTCCGTTGGTGTAGAGAATGGTTGATGAAGAACATCCCAAATTAGTTCCTTAATTTTGCTCCAAAAGATCCCCTAATTGACTTCTTGATTAACTTCCTCTAATCCTCTCCTCAAACCCTAGGTTTAGGATTTTCTATCTGCCGTTCCTAGTCCCTCAATTAGGTTAAAAACACTAAATCCCATTTTTGGCCATGTGTTAAAAAGGCCCAACTCACCTCGTGTGGGCCCGGCTATGCCCAAAAATACTCCGAGACCCAATTACTATCCTCGTGTACTCTTTTCTGACTATCTCGACCCATCCGGACTCAACTGCGCACTCAGAATTTCCATCCGAAATACTTTTTGATATTTTCAAATTTCGACCTCAAAGTGCGAGACACGAGATTTCGAACCATTAAACTTAAAAGTCGCCAATTATAAATAATTCGGCTCACTTAAATAAATTCTACAACTCCTAAATTTAAGTTTCTCCAATTTAAATATTTTTATAACTCCCAAAATAATTAAATATTTAATCCTCAAAATTACGGGGTGTTACAAGTTTTTGCCAGAAAAAATGAAGATTTTGTTGGAAAAAATGAAGGTTTTACATAAACAGATAAATTTATTTGTTTTGATTTTTTCATAAAAAAATATCAAATATAGATGTTGTTTGATTTTAATGTGCATTTGTCATTTTAATGTGATGAGTTGATAAAATAGAACATTTGATACCATTGATTCAGTCAAAAGATCTCTTACATCATTGATCAAGTGAATGAAATTTCAAAACAATGCAATTTCAAAATAATTACGCCTTTTTATTATTGTGGACCGTCATTGGCTTGAATTTTTGTTGACTCATCACTTGGATGACTGCACTATCTTTTGTGGTTTAAATAATTTTTGGTGTCGATTTTGCCACATGTCAACCATCAACTGAAGCGATAAATATTCACTATTTTGCATGCGCGTTAGGAAGCGCACATGCAATTTTGAATCATTCGGTGTTTCCTGGATAGACTTCATCACACATTTTCTTTTTTAAATCAATCACTAATTTTCCTATGCTATTTAAATCATGTTTTTTCTTCATTTCAAGCATTTACCCACTAAAAGTCCAATTACAATTATAGTATGAGAAAGTACATTAGCATTTGTGCCATTTTCGACCAACTCCCTTCCTTTTTTTCACTAGCCTGGGTCTAAAACCACAATTCTTCCACTTAGTCTTGATTTCTAAGGAAACTATGTACATGTCAGTCATTTATCAGTTTTTTTTAGGGGATACACCAAATAGTTCCTTAAACTTTTTTTAATACATTTTTAGTCCAAGTCTTTTTATTTTGCAGGGTTTTACCATGCCGCTGACGCGGAACTTTCAAGATAAGAGAATAAAGGATTTTTTGGTACAAAATAAAACGCTTGAACTAAATGTGTATTAAAAAATATTTTAGGAACTTGTTAGTATTTGATCATTTTTTTTATGATTTCTTAGATTTGTTTTGGTTTTTCCTTTAGAAACATGATTTTTCGTTGTTTTTGCTGATTGGATTGGCCATTTTTTATCATACCGGTGGATTTCAATGTTTAGATAGACAATGAGTTGGTTTGCTCTACGCTTTAAAAATTTCAAGGGTTTCCGTGGTTTTTACTCTAACCCTCAACTTTAGTTGCTGTTTCAAGAGGATTTCTTTCTTTTTACTTCATCTCCGCCATTTATGCCTGGTTATCAGTTAATTAAGAGAGTATTGAGGTAACTTTCTGAGCCAAATAGAAATTCCACCAAGCCCCTTTGGATTGTCCCATTAACAGTTGTTCCTCCTTATACTTTTGAGGTAACACTCTTCAGAAACAAAAGGACATCGAATCAGGCCCACCATCTTTTGTTGACTTGGATCGTCAGCCCCAAAAAATTCAGTATAGTATGCCCGAGGTCATGGCTTCAAGGAGCCTGAACGACGATGCAAGGAGTGAAGATGGATGAAGTAATTATGTTGACCTGGCCTCGTTTAAGTCTGTGGCAATGTTTTGGGATTACATTAAGGAACTCATGTATTCTCATCCACCTCCGACATCACCCATTTCACGTGTTGTGGTGCTTATTGAACCTTTAGGTCAAGCAAAATGAAGATATTATGTCACGCTCTTACTGTTTCAAGAAGGCTTCCTTCTGAAATGGATGTTGTCAGCTTTTCTGTAACATCACTCCATCCGAGTTGTTTAAGTTTGAACGCGTTTGCAGCATCCATATCATTATTGTGTGTTTATAAGATTCAAGATTATTATTTGGTTACAAAGAAAGTGAAAAGAGAAATTTGAAAGATGAGAAGAGAGGGAAATAAATGAATCTGAGATTTCTGCAGTTTTTCACTAATTGAAAAATGTGATATATTGAGTTTATATAGACGATCAATCACTTGAGCAGCTAACAACTTATATGTTGACCTGGCATAACTAACTGCACAACAACTTAACCACCTAACCATCTGACTGTGACCTATCCATTTGAGTGATATGGCATCACAACAAACTAACTGATATTTGACATGGCATATACTCTAACATCCCCCCTCAAGCTCAAGGGCGTGGAACAATATTGAGCTTGGAACGACGATAGCAGTGTTGATCAATGTTTAATGTTTTGGTCAAAACATCAGCAAATTGTTCTTCACTTGAAACATGAACAATCTGTAACTCCCTTCTTTGAATATGCTTGCTCACAAGGTGTAGATTCAACTCAATATGCTTGGTACGAGAGTGATACTTAGGATTGCTAGCTAAAGCTTCTGCACTCTTATTATCACAATATATAAGGGGAACATCTACCATAGAAACCTTTCGCTCATTTAGCAGGTATGTAATCCATAAGACTTCAGAAGTAACTAAGGCAAGAGCATGATATTCAGCTTCAGTTGTGCTCCTAGAAACAATAGGTTGTTTCTTAGATGACCAAGACACAAGATTATCACCAAAGTAAATAAAATATCCTCCAATTGACTTGCGATCATCCAAATCTGACCCCCAATCAGCATCACAATAAGCTCTAAGAGAGGATACCCTAGAGTGATAGAATTGAAGTCCAAAATGAGAGGTACACTGAAGATATCCCAATACACGTTTGCAGGCCATCCAATGAAGCGTAGTAGGAGCACTCAAAAACATACTTAGCTTATTAACTGAGTATGCTATATCTGGCCTAGTAAGAACCACATATCGAAGAGAACCAGCAATACTCCTATAACGAGTTTGATTTAAAAAAGAAACACCTTTATCTTTGACAAGTTTTTCGGTATAACTCATAGGAGTAGAACAACCTTTAGTATCCAACATGTTAGCCTTCTTCAAAATATCCCCAATATACTTGGTTTGAGAAAGATGCAAGCCAGCAACAGATGGTGTAACCTCAATACCAAGAAAGTAATTAAACTCTCATAAGTCTTTCAATGCATACTCTTTTCCAAGTGTAGAAATCAGCTTCTCAATCAAAGAAGTATCTAAACCCGTAATCAAGAAATCATCCACATAGATAAGAATGAATAGTACATGGGCTCCTTCATGTTTGTAGAAAATATAAGTATCTGACTTTGTTGAATTGAATCCCCATGAAACCAAAGAACTTTTAAGCTTATCATACCAAGATCGACGAGCTTGTTTAAGTCCATAGAGGGCCTTCTGAAACTTACACACATGAGAAGGGAAAAGTGGATCAATGAATCCTCGATGTTGCTGCATAAACACATCTTCAGATAATAATCCATTCAAGAATGCATTATTAACATTAAGTTGACATATAGGCCACCTTTGCATGACTGCCATACTTAGAATCACTCGAATAGTACATGGCTTGACAACTAGGCTAAAGGTCTAAACATAATCAACACCATAGGTTTTATGGAACCATTTAGCAACCAACCTAGACTTGTACTTGGAAATGGTACCATCAGGATTATACTTGATTCGAAACACCCATTTATTACCAACAACTTTAGAAGCTTCGTGTGGCGAAACTAGACTCCTTGTGCCATTTTTCATCAAAGCACTCATTTCATCATTTATGACAGCCTTCCATTTTGGATAAGTTAAGGCTTTCTTTATAGAGGTAGATTCTAATGTTGAAGTTATGGAAATATAAGTTTTAGGCTTTATAACACCAAATTTTAGTTAAATTTTAGGTCATAGAGCGAGAGCCAACATATTGGTTATGGGAAGGCATGATGTTTGGATCATTTGATAAGGATGGACCAGAGGAGAAAGAGGATGAATTTCGAATATGGGGAGTGGTTGAGGTAGTAAATATAGGATCAGTAAGAGGAGAAGGAAAAGAGAAATTATTACTTACAAGTGCATGTATTGAACTTAAAGTTTGTGATGCCATGCCTGCCCTTAAAGTAACTAAAGATGGTGATGAAGGAGAATCTGAAGCAGTAATTTTGAGTGTTTCAGAAGGATTCAAAATATGAATGAATGAAGAAAATGATTGAGAATCAGTAGGAAATTGATATAATTTAGAGGGAAAGAGAAGTGAATAAGGAAATTCCTTCTCATTAAATTTAAAATGTCTAGAATTGTACACACGACCATAGGCATCTAAGCACTTGTATCCTTTATGTATGGGAGAATAACCAATAAACACATATTTTGAGTGAGAAAATCAAGCTTATGTTTATGATAAGGCCTTAGAATAGGGAAGCAAGAACGACCAAAAGTTTTGAGAAAAGTGTGATTAGGTAATGTATTATAGAGTTTTTGAAGTGGTGAAATGTTATTGAGGGTTGGGGTTGGTAATATGTTTATAAGGTAACAAGAAGTATAGAAGGCCTCCCACCAATAAGACAAGGGCATTTTGGCTAGAGCTAACAGAGTAAGCCCCATTTCAACAATATGCCTATGCTTCCTCTCTACTACCCCATTTTGATGATGAGTATGAGGACAGCCATGTCTGAACATAATTCCTTCCTTACTTAGAAATTTTATGAAACATATAAATTGTCCCCCAAAGTCAGATTGAACACACTTAATCTTGCAATTTAATTGTTTGTCTATGATGTGTTTCCAAGCTTTGAAAGTAGAAAAGGCATTGGATTTGAGAGCTAAGGAAAACACCCAAGTGTACCTTGTATAATCATCAACAAAACCGATGTAATACTTAGAACCATCATTGCTCACTAAAGGTGATGGTCCCCATAAATGTGCGTGAACTAACTCTAATGGAGCTTTTGATTTTATATGATTAATAGGAAAGTGAAATTGATGCATTTTACCTTATTGACATGCATCACAAAACTTAAGAGAAGATAAAGAATTAAAAACAAAAGAAGAAGAAGAAGATTTCGTTACTTTCTGCAAAACACGCTTATTTGGATGTCCTAATCTTTGATGAAGGATATTAGAAGTAATTGCAACATTTGTACAAGGATTTACAACAAGAGACGGACTAGATGTATTATTACAATAGGAAAGCATAGAAACAGAAATTGAAGATGTTTCAGAAAGATGAGCAATAAAGTCTTCTTTGGTGACAATTTGTAGAGACCATTTTTAGCCACTCCTTGAGCAAGATGGATCCCCTTCTCTTTGTCCTTCACAAAACACATATGAGCAACAAATTCAATAAGAAGAGGGTTATCTTTTAGTAACTTAGAGATGCTGATGAGATTTTTGGTTATTTGAGGTACAAGCAATATATTATTTAGATGCAATTTATAACCACACGATGAGTTAAAAAATACACTGCCAAAATGAGTAATTTTTAAACCTGCTCCATTTCCCATAAGTAGAGACTCATGACCTCCATATTTCTCCATCAACTGAAGATTATTCATGTCATTTTTGATGTGGTGAGTTGTTCCACTATAAACAAACCAAGCTTTATTAGCAGCTCCTTCTACCATCATATTTAACCTGCCACCAATAGTTGAATTTCACCCATTGTTTGATCCTTCAAAACAAGTCATGTTCTACCCCTGTGCCACAAAAGCTGTACCATTCACATTTTGGCCTTGTCCTTGACTTGGCAAATTTGGCCTTTGATAGCCACTATATTGATTCACAAAGTTTCCAAGGTTACTTCCATCATTTCCTTGATAACCACACTGATATCCACCACCAAAATTTCCTTGAAAACTATTTTTATATCTATTTATACACTCAGTAGCTGAATGATTCCATTTGAAACAAATTTTGACATTGAAATCTAGGACTATTTCCTCTTAACATAATACCTCTTCCACCAAATGAATTAAATACACCTCTGAACTGGCTATTAGGATTGCCTTTTCCACCTCCATCGAACTGATTTCTACCACCACCAGATCCTCTTCCTTGATCAAATCTTCCTCTATTTCAGTTACCTCTACTACCCCTATTCTAATTATTTTGATTTTGCCCATTCCAACATCCATTTTCCATATGCATATTGTTATTCCAACCATTATATTGAAACTTATCAGTTTGTACTAAGTTTGCACCAAAATTCTCTTTCACAACCTCTACTTCACCAAAATTATTCTTCTCAATCCGAGCTTCATGAGATACCAACATGTTATAAGCTTCACTCAACTACATTTTACTAATGTTTTCTTCAATATACACAACAAGGGGATCAAAATTTTCTCCTAAACCACTGATCAAATATGTAATGATCTTTATATCATTTACAACTTCACCAGTAAGCAACAATACATCAGCTATTTTCTTTAACTTTGTATAGAGTTGTGTTATAGTTAAATCACCTTTCTTTGTATTCAAAAGCATTGTTTTAATACTTATTTTCTTAGCTAAACTGTCTGCCCCAATTTGTTATTCTAATTTATACCACAAACTTACCACACAAAGCAAATCTTCACTAATTGAAGAGATCAGCGGACTTAGGAGCAACTGATCCTTTATTTGCCATAGAACATAGGCTGAACTTAACTTCTAAACTTCAACATATTGACGCGACTAAGAATGTGTCTCAGAAGTGCGTACTCCCTAGGCTTAAGTGCAAGACTGTTGCGTTAGTAATAAACCCGGTAATTCAGGATCGTATCCACAAGGAAATAGGACAACAGGGTTGTGACGACGTTCGACAGATAACGGAATCCTAACTCTGACTCTAAAGAAAAAGAAAAAGATGATTGGTATGAAAATTTACTAAAACTAAATGCAATTTTGAAAATAACTATTTAATGCACGAAAGTCTAAAGGAAATGCAGCTACTCTAAATTACTGATGATAATTGACTTGAAACTGTAAACTATATAATGAAATAACACGACGGGAATACAATCCCTCAACCCTAGTGTATTGCAGGTATAATACTAATCGTAAATTTAAATGATTAATTAGACCTAGAATTTAGTACTCCCAAGCATTACGTATATGAGGTTTAAGCCCGCATCATACTTAATCAGAGGACGAGTAAATCAGTATTGCGATAGTTGCACTCGAATTGCATTTCAAAGCATCTCGATTACCCAGAAGCAAACGAGATCCAAGGATCTACAATTGTCACGTTCCTACTCAATACGGTCGTAATCAAACCATTAAATTTAGAGGATTAATTTTATACACATACAATTATCACATCAGGTTGGGTTCATGTATCCCGACCTTAGAAAATCTAGCCTAACATGCTGAAACTAATGAAAACAATTGTTGAATTGCAGAAAACCATGATTAAACTAAGGAAGAATTGTAAAATGATGTAGAAAGGAGATTGGACAGAAGAAATTAACTACTAATCTTACCAAAGCACTAAAAGAAATAATTAAAATTACTTGTAATAACTGAACTCTGAACAATCTTCAATCTTGGAATTAAAATACTAAGCTATCTCTAAACTAGGGATTTTACAGAAAGAGTGGAAAATTAGATAAATTCTCCGTCCTAAGAATGATAATAAAATGGGTTTAAATACCCTACAAAACTTCAGGAGTTTTAGCTGAACTAGGACTCTCCATTAGAGGAAGATTAGAAAATTAAAATTCGACAGTCGGACCGGTTCGATCCTCCTTCGGTTCGGTCTTGCTAGAATTCAGATTAGTTCGTTTATTTCTTGGGTGGATCGATCCGGCACGAATCGGTTCATTTGTTTTCTTTCAGCTTCGGTCCGTCTTCGATCCGGGGTTCTCTGGAAATTGGCATTGTGAATCGGTCCGGATTTCCTTTGACTTTTTCTTCAGACTTTGACTGCTCATAACTTTCACACCGGAACTCCGATTGAGGTGTCGTTTCTTCGTACGTGCTCGTGAACTTGATGTCTTCAACTTCTCTTTAGTTGCCTCAACTGAATTCTAGGTAAAAATTACAATTTTGCCCTTTTGAATTTCCTTTTTTCTTCCTCGATTCTTCCGATTTCTTTCTTTCTTTATTGGCATTAAATACCTGCAAAATTAGTACGAAATACCAGAAACTCGGTGTACTCGTTAGAATAAGTCAGTAGTAAGATTATGGGATAAACTCAAATCGATTACGTTGTTCGAGGTGCTAAAAGTAACTAAATTAAAGGGATAAATTTGGAAGAATTTATGCCTAATCAAATCCCCTAACTTAGAACTTTGCACGTCCCGAGCATTATAAAAGAATCCTAGCAAGGCTTAACTCTTGAAAATCATTTTATTGGGATATAATACCTTTTTCGCGGGCAAGCGATTGCATTTAGCGTATGCAACAAGCCTTTAAACCCCTAGGTCACCCTACTAGGATGAGTTGTGTCTTGTGAGGGTTTGTAGAGAATATACCCACAAAATTCGGCTCGAAGAACTTTTAAAATACGCAAAAATTGTATAATTCAAACTTTCCCAGAAAATAGTCATCATCAAGTCATGCTCAATAGTCTCAAATCATAGTGCTTGTGTGCGAAGCCGGAAAATTTAACCGCGAATTTCCATCGATTGACCATTACCTTACTTATCCAAAAATTCGCTTTGATTTCAAATTCTCACGGAATGCTCTCTCAAATGAATCACTCGGAATGTGGCTATTCTCTCGGTGTGCGTGATATAAAGAGTAAATATATTAGAACCAAGTTTACGCACACAAGTAGAAAGACAAAAATTCTATAGTGATTGGATCTCATCAACGGAATACGGTTTGAAAAATGGGAACATTGCCTCTTATACATACGTCTTATCTCTTTTATTATCTTTTTTATCTTAGCTCTCTACACGGTAATCAATTTCACAATTTGGACTCGGTTAGGACTTTTTCGAGTTATATGGTATATTGAGTAAAATGAAAGTGGTAGGGAAGGTTGGAATTAAAAAAGTCATTTATGATGTCCATTTGTGCTTTTTCCGGGCTATTGCTCATTTTCTCTTCTTTTTCTCTAATTTTTTCTGTTTTTCACTTCTTTTCTTTTCTTGCTATTTTTCTTGAGCATATCTATTTTTTTCTTGCCCCTTTTTATGCACTTTTCGGACTTTATTGAATATTCCCTTTTCGCAATTCCAGGCTACTTGGGTTTTTCGGGGTACCAAACGAAAAGGATAAATTTTTCAGCCCAATTGGGTTACAAAATGGATGATTTTTCATAACTTTTTCTAGCCAATATTTTTGGGTAACAAACAATGGCCTACTTCATTATCCGAATTTCTTATTAATTTACCATATGCATTTCGAGATGAATTTAATTCAGAGATTTGTAGAGCGCTTTTCAATGCAATATTACACATGTTTTCCATAACCAATCAAAATGAAAGAATTGAGATCATCAACGACTTATTTGGCGCTGAAAAGAACTTTGAGTTAATAATTAACTCGGATTGATTTATAAATTTCACAAAGATGAAAGGCTCGAATCTCCGCAGGGTTGTTAATCTCCACACTTATTCGTTAAGTCGTCAATTTTCGCTCAATTTCCATCTTTGGTCAATTTCGGCTTTGTGTACTTGAATTTTACAACTTGAGACTTTAACTGACTTTTAATGATATTTTTGAAAATTTTGAATTCCCATTTTTACTTATTTTGAAGAAAAATATTTTTGGGTTTTTCAAAATTTTAGGAAGCTTTTAAATTTTTGGGCATTTTTGAGGATTTGTGAACTTTTAGAAATACGCACTTATGACCCCCCTAACTTAAACTTTTGCATTGTCCTCAAGAAAAAAGGACTAAAATCTAAACAAGGAAAAATAAGAAGTGCGATAAATAAAACAAACAAATGGAGAAAATGCAGTGTTTTATAAAACAGGACTGTGGTACAACAACAGCAAAGAGCATACAGCATGTGGACAAGGGAGACAACTAAAAACTGTCACAAACAGCCAAGGCTTCAATGGGGTGGTGGTTGGGAAGAGCTAGGCGCGTCGGGGCCATAGGGGTCATAGAAGTAGGATGTCAATCGCTCGTTGGGATCCCCTTGGCGTCGGTACAAGTCCTCTTGGAAATGAAACATCATGCTTGTATCGCGACGGTAGTCAGTCAAAAAGCTGTTGAATCTCGTCTCAAGGGCCGACATACGGTTAGTGAAGTCGCTACCCGCCCATTCAAAATCGGGGTCGTCTTCTTCTTCGACTGACTCTTCATCCTCACCTATGTCACCCATGTCCACATCAGCACCTCTTTCTTCTTCTTCCTCTTCCTCACTCGAGGCAGCATCGTCCTCGTCATCACTTCCCCGCCTCATCCAGAGGATGGCTAGATGTTTGGCGCTCCGCGTGCGAGTTCCCTGTCCAAAAGTATCGGGGAGGCGAGTATGATCAAGCGGCGCCTCAATACCAGGGTCCTTGAGGATGGAGGTAATCAAACGTGAATATGGAAGTTGTGTTGCACCTTTCTCATCCATGACCGCGACGATGATGTCGGCGTATAGGGTGCGAGCCAGGTTAATGGAAGTGTTAGGATCTAAGAGGTGGTATGTCAATGTGGCCTTACGGGGACGCATCGCTGAATTGTTGGATGTTTGCAAAATATTTGCACACACAGTTTGGAAGGCGAGGCATGCTTTCTTGTTAAGATGGCCAATAGCGACAGTGCCCCCTCCATGCAACATCGGGGGCAATACGCTCCATAATCAGTTCTTTGGCGACCGAGGCGACATTCATTGGGTGGGTGAAATCTTGAACATAGGGAACGTCGTATTCGGCCAACTTGGCCGTGAGAAGGGCCAACGAAAAAGGGATGACGGTACCATCAACATAGGCTTGAGACTCGAATTGGCCCGTTCGAACAAGGGATCCATAGAAAGATCGGACCTCGGCTGCCCAAACCATTTCGCATGGTTGATTAAGGAATCGACACCAAACCCTAGGCATGAAGAGGGCGGTGACGGAATTGGGTATACCTGACCATTGAACAGCGCGCTCCATGTGGAGTTTGCGATCCGGACCAAAGAACCGATTGCACCATCGCTCCTCTTGGCGGGAACGGAATTCACTATGGCCGGAAGGTAGGATTTCAATGGAGTCATATTTGACGGGGGTGGGTCGTTGGGCCATGATAACACATATGTCAATGCGTAATACTATAGAGGTGAGTTAATATGTCCTTTTTCACTTCTAATTTTGAACATTTCAATATTTATGTAGGACCTATACCAGTACATATGATTTATAGAACCTATCATGCTCTAAGAAATCAAATATATGTGTGTCTCTATTTACTATACGCGTGTCTCTATTTTCCAAATGAATGAGTAAAGGTTGCACATTTATTTTCTGAACACTGAATTCAACGAATATAAATAGACATGCATAATATGAAATGAAATATGATAACAATGATCCTGAGAATATTTTATGGCTGTTGTGAAATCTGCTTGCCCATTTGTTCTAGGTAACAGTATTAGTGCTCCCTTTTATGCTACTTAAATTACTCAATTAGTGGGTTTGAGGATATCCCATTACTGGCCTCTTTGAGATGGAAGTAAGGATTCAATGTGCCTAATATAACTAAGAAAAGTGATACTGCTGTTGTAAATATAGAAATATGTTGATTTAATCGTATTATATTGTTCAATCAAACAAAAAACATATAGCCCAAGGTTAATAACATTAATAACATGAAAGAACTTAACTTTACCCTAAAACACATGAAAAACAGACAAGTCTTAAGAAGGGTAGATGGTTCTCATACTGAAAACTTTAGAAGTTCACAAAGCCTAAAATCTCTGGCTTCAGAAGTAGATAAAGACTCTTTTTCGAATCAGCTAACACTGAGTTATTGTTGGATAAAAGAGGATTGTAAGGACATCATCTGTGGATATGGGGGCCCATATGAGCTAGTATCATACAACGGGTTACATTTTGAGGAAGAAGTGACATAATTTGTCAACGAGTACATGCTTCAAAGACACAAATCTTCTCCCTACCGACCACAAACCAACGATGCAGTTAAAGACTCCAATAAGAACCTCAAACTAATCATCAACAAGATGACTGAGAGTTGCTGAGATTAGGCGGATCGAATCCCTTACGTCCCCTTGGGCTATTGCACTTCAGTTCGAGCATCAACTAGGGCTACCCCTTACTCTCTATAGTATATGCCATTGAAACATTCCTACCCATTGAACTAGAAATACCTTCACTACGCATCAAGCTTAAAAGAAAAGTTAACGAAGAAGACTGACATCGAAGGTGACTTACGAGTTTTCTCTCTTGGACAGAATAAGGCTAAAGGATCTATATCATATACAAGGGTACCATCACCAGATAACGTTATGATTTAAGAAGAGAGTTAAGGACCATGGTGTTTGAGAAGGGTACTTAGCCCTCAAAGAAATCATAGAACCCGTCTGGGACCATAGAGGGAAACTCAAGTCAAAATGGAGTGGCCCCTATATTGTGAAGAAAATCCTGTCTGGTGGCGCCATTATGCTCACTGACCTTGACAGAGAAGAAATGGCATGTCCAGTCAACCTGGACCACCTCAAGAAATTCTATGCCCAATTCAAAATCTCGGCGCGCTATGACTCCTCCCATACCCTTCTATTCTAAAAAAATCTTCATTTCACTCCACTTAGAACTACACATGGCCTGATCCTCTAAAAAAATCCTTTTGCTTTAAAAATGAAGCTCAGAATTTTTTTGAAACCCTAGAGGTATCTAGGCAGCTCATATGCTTTACATGGGCACAATCTCCTTATTTTTCATAAAATGCTATTATTTTCTTATTTTCGAGAATGAGAGTTCATTTTATCATTTACATTAACAAAGGGATAGTATAGATAATTCAAATTTAAAGCTCATCAAGAGGCACAACAATATAATCAAAATCCTTTTTTATTCCATTTTGAGAAATTTTGGCACGATTATATGAAATATCAACGTAGGGAATCAAACAACTACCCCCGCCAACCTAACTATCCTAAAACAAACCAAAACAATCTACTCTTAAGAAAACTAACTAAATACTTCCCAGTCATACGAAACCTTCACAAATATCACCAAATTCATAAAAGACATTGCCTGCATCTACCAAAAGATCCAACCCCATAATCGTCTGCATCTTGAGGCCCCTAAACTTCCCCTACTTCGATAGTATGTTGAAGGCGCTCCATGGAACTGTAAGACCAGATCAACTTAGAGGAAACCACTACGCCCCCTCCATACTGTAAAACATGGCAAACCATCCCTGCATGGTCTCCTCGGCCAACATCTTAACCACTTCCATCTTCCACAACCATTTCATTTAATATCCGGACACATGTCAAACCTTGCTAACATATTGGGAAGAATGGGTTGACGATTGACGACTCTCCCAAAAAGAGCCTAACCGTATGTTCAAGAGCCGACAAGGAAAAAATAAGGAGGTCTGTCGAAGGCCAAATAACCGAATGTACCGGTATCCCCCAGTTCCAGAATAGGTTGCAACCCTCCCATAAGGGCACTGACTAGCGCAAACGTCGATCCCCATGCTCAATTAACTAGTTTACTGAGTTCTTGACATTCGATACAAAGATGATGAAATAGTGTGTGAAGAAATTTGGCACAACTACCAAGGGATATTCATGGGGATCGCCAAACATAATCTCTTCGATAGCCACATGAATATGATGATGGGACTTCCTCTAAAAAAATTAGAACATCCTTCCCACTAAGCATCTAGACAGTTTAGTGTCTCCACCAGTATCATTATCGCAGGATTGTGACGGTAAGACATCCACATAGTAATAAAAGTCATTTGGGGGTCCACCAATAGGTCCCCAATCACCAGCAGTAGCTTAAACATTAAGCTAATGGCAATCGCTCCGACACGGCCTGCATCATAAACATATCACAGATGCACGAAGTACATTACAACTGGGAGGGAGATAATTCCTCTAGTAACTAATGACCAAGTCTCCAAAGGGGAAATATGGAGAAGTATGCTAACAGCTCCCGAGGAGATCGAGAGAATTCGGGCATGATCGTCGCCACATTGGGGTTTACGCCCAATATAGTAGAAAACTCCTCATAGGTAAGGCAGACCTCGTCCAAGACAAAACAAAAACATGATCCTTGGGGTACCAAAATTACGTTGTTGCTACCAGCATGTTCCACTCAATGGGGGTGGTTACGCCCCAAAGAGATCCAACGCATGTTAAAGGTGTCATAGTCTACATTGTACGAACACAGAGCCTCTAAATTCCAAATATAAGAGGCCAATTCCGCACTTATGGGAAAGGCCATTTTACAAATAACAAGACACAAGACATGAAATAAGTAAGAGAGAGAAAATGTGAATGGGTGAAGAAATCTCTCCCACCTTACCTCCTTTTTATACTTTAAAAATTAAGCTAAAAACAAAGAGCTTGCAAATATCATAATGGAAGACTACCCCATCAACTACTAAGTAGCTGAAAAAAGTGCAATCAAAGCTTTGGAGTGATTTGATTGGGATGACCTACCGATAGGAGGGGCAAGGGGCATATTGATCGACATCCCCCTAGTTTTAGAAAATTCTATCCTTCCTTTTTTGTAAAAATAAAAAACTTATAAAAAGAATCTTTGTTTACAAGAAATTCGAATTTTCCTACCTAAATTTTTACTCATCCCGTCTTAAAATAAATTTTCTCTTGAGAAATTCTAATCCTTTTTATAGTCTCAACAGCAAAGTAAAAAAGTACACGTAGATTAAGTCATTTAAGGGAAAGATAAATAAATAAAAAGCCCCTTTCATTTCTTACATATTGCTATCACTACATATTTTGCATAAAAGATAAAGAAAAACAATGGGACTCGACCTGGTATCCTAAACTTTCTTTCTGTCTCTTTCTAGGTTCCCCCATCCCTGCGACGTGCATGCTTCCCCCGGGGACGTGCTGAAGATCCTCCGTAACCCGATCCAGATACCTCCAAAGAAGAAGAATATGGCACAAAATAGGAAGGAACCGAAATAGAATCCCGAATATTAGCAGTCCTAGTAACCACCCAATCTCGGATGAACCTCATCCAGGTTGTCGACACCCGGACAGGCACTAAAAAAAATGAAAGGAAAATCAGTGAGTCTAATGCAAAAAAAAAAAAAACCCAAAAGATAAAGGACCAAGAGATGAATAAATATACCTCTGGCTAAAGAACATCCTGTATCATCCCCAATACCATTAGGGTGATGTTGCATACTCACTGATCCTCCCCCAGACAGTCAGATATTATGAGAGGAAGGAGAAAGTAGGAGAAACGGAGCCTCTGATGTCGCTGCTGCTATTGATGTCGACGCACCACTAGTGCTTCACGAAATCAGCCGTAGTAGGTGAAGGCATATTCACCACATCGTAGATGCATGATGAAATCTTCCATCTTTTCACAAAAGCAAGGTAGTCGTACATCACCACCGTATCCATGTACAACGAATCGGGCTCACCGATCATCGCCACTGGCTAGATCTCCTCCGACATCTCTTGGACTTGCGTCATATATCATGGGAGCATCACTGGTGGGTTCCCCACCTCATCCTATATGATCTTCTGGACTTCTCTCTCTCTCTCTCTCCCCCCCAAATACAAGGAGTATCCAAACTCATGCGCCAACAGTAGATGCGTTTTCATGTGCATCTCGGTCACTCCCGTATGCTCGATGTCCGTCCCCCAGGGATTGAATATCACCTATAGTTTTTCCAAGATAAAGTCAATACTTGACAAGTAAAGAGGATTCCATACAGAGTGATTCAAAAGAGAAAATAAAAAATAACTAGGTCACTCGCCACGACATTTAAGACCTCATGTACTACTACCAAAGAGAGATAATGCTTTGACTTTTGGTTGGACTTTAGCCACGATATATCCAGCAGAAGTTCCCGAAGGAATCATCACTCAAATAAAATAAATGGGAATTAAACCCGATCACCTCGTAGAACCACATCTGCAAAAGGACAAGAGTAAACAATCAGAAGAAATCAAAAAGGAAAAAATAAATGCATAAAGGAAAAATGCAAAAATAAAAATACCTCCAAAAGTTACGTGGCTCTAGTAAAAGTGTGCCAGCGACACTGACTGAAAGCATCCAAGTAAGAATAAATAATCGCCAAAGTCAGGCTCCCCCAGTCAAAGAGAGGGATATTTAAAAATACCCTCAAGTATGGTAAAAACCATAAGTGGACAATGTCATCGCTCGACGCCACCAAAAATCCTCCCAACAATTGAAGAATAAATAAACAGGTTGTCTTCCACACCTCTAGACCGTCAGTCTCATCGATCTATCGACTCAGAAAAACATCCCAAAGAAGAGATATAAGGATCGAGTCCCTCGAGACTATCCGACCCATAGTGCCCGGGGCTGCATCCACCGCTGCCACTGTCACCCTCAGGGACCGGTCCACCCTTAATCTGTATTACCTAACACTCCATCCCCAACAGCTTCTATACAACAATGAGAGTCATTATCATCTCTGCAAAATCTAAATGTATGGTGTTTGTAGTATCCCACCACCTATACCGTTGAGCGCATTGAACTGTCGTAGAGCGTGTCGTCTCATCCAATCTAGATGCCAAACGCCCAAAACCCACAGAAGAGTATACCCAGTGAACCACCGCAAGAAGGGACTCCCACTCATCCCTGAATGGCATTTTCCCCTGGGAGTAGAGACTCGTCGCAGCAATGTCAGTTTGTTAAAACAGAAGGATACCCTTTGTTAGAATTCAAAGAAATAAGGAAAAGAGAAAAAGAAAGGCATGCGGTACTTACATAACCACTAAACTTCATCAACCTAGATGACTGATCGTGTGAAGGCTCACACAAAAGAGTCCGATCATCGAAAACAGGCTCGAACAAATCAAAAGTGTTCTCGTTGTCCAACGCTAAGGGGACCCTGACCCGCTATTCCAAATTCATCGAATTCTCAACACCCAGCCATGCCATGTGGGTCTCACTACTTGAGAAATCTACCACTGTGTACTCTAGAGTGAAGAAAGAATGCAAAACGGATTGGGAAAGAGGGAAGCAGAAGATAAGAAAGCTAGAAGTTATGAAAAATGAAGAGAATTCACCCTTTTTATAGGTGGTTAAGGGGCATGCCGATCAACAGTCCCCTGACACCCACTGATCTGCACTACCCCATCCCCTTCCTAAGGAAGTCTAAAATATTGCACCACTACTAGTTGGAAATGCCTACAACCTTTCGATCGACACCCCTCTAAAATTACATAAAAAATCCCCAAAATTGCCAAAAAATTCCAAAAATTTCCCGAAAAAATCCTAAAATTGCCAAATAAATATTAGAACACTTCTTCACCAAGAAAATCATTTTCAAACTCCCAAATCCCCAAGATGATTAATACCACATTTTTCCTAGCACGCTCAAAAATTCCATTACAACTCCCAGTGGAATCTCGAAAAGTTTCATCCTCAGCAGAAATAAAATGCTTCCTTAGCAGAGCTACCTACTTTCTAGCAGGAATTCCTAAATTTTAACGCAAGAAAAATCCAAATTCCACCCAAAAATGGACAAAATCCTTAACCGAACATCTCTCCCCAGCAATACATTACCCATTGGAATCCTAAAACCTCAATTCATTAATAGTTTCCCCAAAGCCGAGTTTTCGGACAAAGAATTTCAGCTACCCCAATAAAGCAATTTCCTCCCTAAAAGGACATAATCCACAGACAAGTGTCTCTCCTCCATTAAAGTCTCAAAAAAAGGTAATTTCAAAATTGCTCAGGAGAGTTATTCCCCATGTTCCCACTTAAGGTCCTTAGAATTGTCCTTGAACCTTAAAACTGGTCACTCCCACTTAAGGTCCTCATAATTGACCTGGACCCCTAAAATTGGTCGCTCTACTTAAGGTTCTCTGAATTGACCTCGACCGTCAGAATTGATTGCTTCCTACTTAAGGTCATTGGAATTGACATCGACCCTCAAAATTGGTCGCTCCTTACCTAAGGTCCTCAAAATTGACCTCGACCCTCAGAATTGGTAGCTCTTATTTAAGTTCCTCGGAATTGAACTCGAACCTCAAAATTGGTCACTTCCACCTCAAGTCCTTAGAATTGACCAAAGCCCTCAGAATTATCCATAACCATCATTACCTTAAGTCCTCATAATTGACCCTCTGAATCGATCATCCTCGTCACTTTGGTTTACCGAATTGACCTCTTTCCCAGGACATCGTGTGGTGTATATTCGATGGATTTCACTTGTTCCAAGCTCACCCATCAAGGGGCTCTGTAGACATCACATTCTAGTACCCCTTAAGTCTCTCCTTAGGTTCCAAAAATAAAATCCTAGGAGCCATTAGGGGGCTCTAGAGACCCATTTAACTATGATAATCTCCAATGTGAGAGCGAAGGTTCAATAAATTTTTGAATGGCTATGAATCCCTTTTTTAATGGTCTCGCCCATGCATGAATCTGCATAACAATCCATTTTACTATCAAAAATTGATCTGGAAGTCACCAGACTTTCTCGGGTCCAGATTTGACCCCAATCAACTTCATCATCAAAGAAAAATATCAATGGATCTTTGAAAGGTGCTAAAACTTCTTTCTAATAGTCTGTCCCATTCGTGAAACGACATAACCGTTCGGACAAATAATTTATTTCCCCCCAAAACTAATCTGAAAGCTAACATACACTTTTAAACTCCGTTTAACCAAAGTAAACTCTTTATGTCGAATTAAACTGAATGAATCTACAAAGGGAACTGAATACCCTTTCTAATGGTCCACCCCGTGCACGAATCGGCCTTGTGGTACGAACGAATAATTCGTTTTACTTCGAAGGGTCATCAGGAAATTTTGGTCCATGTTTGACCAAATTCAACTCTCTGAATCAAGAACAGATCTTTGGAACATCGAAGTACCTCTCACAAGCTCTCCAACGTTCCACCCAGTGTGTGATTCAGACTTACGATTCAAACGAACGATCCATCATCATTCGATGATCTTCCGTCCAATGGATCAATTGGAGCTTTCGAGCCTCGTTTGACCAAAAGTCAACTCATGGACCCTAGAGAAGTCTAAAGGACTCGTAAATGCCTCTGAATTAACTTTCTAACGGTATGTCCCATGTGCAATTTGGAATTGCGAATTGCATTTTATGACCATTTTTTTTACAAAATTTGCACGAGACTACAAATTGGCAGATTCATTTCCTTACCTATCAGCAGTGTGTCTTAGGCTACCTGCCAATTGGAAGGTCAAGCACTATGCCAATCAATAGTCCCGTTACCCTATATAATGAGATAATTGTTGATGTAAAAAATTAGATTATCTCTAATTATTCAATAACAGATAAAATAAATAAGACAAAAGAATTTTTAAAGTGGTTCAGCCTTAAAAGAATGGCCTACGTCCACTGTTTTTGTTATTGCTGAGTGTTTTGGGAATTCTCGATAACATGTTTTTACCTAGAAATTCCGAGTCCCCTTACAATGAGGATGATACAAAGTATTTATAGCCATGAGGCTGTACATGTGAAAAAAATAATACATAGCTCTTCAATAAGTGTATACATCTGTATGATAATAATCAGCATTTAATGCGCATTTAATCCGCTTAATTGTCTGGTACTAAATGCTCTGATCGAGGTGCTGCTCGGACCGCCTAAGCTGCTCGGACCACCTAAGTATCTCGGTATCCATGAGTTGCTCGGTGCAGTAAAGTTCCTCGGAGAGCACCTACTGCTCGGAGTATCTGAGTTGGTCGGCGAAATTGAGTTCCTCGAAGTCAAGGTGTTGTTCAGAAGTGTTTGTTATTGCCACGTGTCTCCACTGAATTGAGCCATCTCAACAGACTAAATTTGGTATCAACAGAAGCCCCCAATGTTTTACAATTCGAGAATGAGGAGTGTGGAACATTCTTCTCGAAATATGGCGGGATTTAAATGGTCATCCTGAATTTTAGGAGTGTTTCTTCGCATTTATTTTTCTTTTTGTATTCATAGAATCAGACTTTTCGAATTTTTCTAACCGCTTCGATCTTCACGCCCTTTTTATCCTTTTAGTCCCCGATAGAGTAAACGTATCCTTTTGTAATAATTATTTTTACCTTTTCCTAAGGTAAGGTAGTTAAGCGTTGCAGAAAATCACATCGTCTTTTAATTTTTCAAATATGTATCTTTGAGTTTTCCATTTTCTCTCTCTCTTATGCGTTCATCCTTTTTATCGTTCGTTGCCAACAGATCCATCCTTTTTCTGTAAGATCTTCTTCCTTCTCTTTTATTTCCTTTATTCACCATGGTTTACCTTATTGAGTCGCTTGATAAGTTTCGATATGATTTCTCTATTCCTTCATGGGTTATTTTGGAGGAACTTTCTGAACCTTCAGATTATTTTTGTTTGGCTGAGGGACATTCATTCCCCAGTCTCTTTGTAGCTGAATGTGGCTTTTCTTTTCCCTCAAACCCTTTGTGTCTGGAATTCTGTCAATATTTTGACGTGGTTCCTGTAAGAAAAGCCCCCAATACATGGAGAATAGTTAATGGAGTTCATAGATTAAATCATATTCATGGAACTCGTATAGGAATTCCAGAAATTATGTTTTGCTATAGATGGGCTGTCAGTGACAGTATCTTTTACTTGAAAACTAGGTTTTTAAATAGAGCTTTAGTGGTCAATCTCCCAGATGCCAATATGGATTATTTTGAGCATGGTGTTGTTATGAAAAATTGGCAACATGCTCCACTAACTGGAAATGATGTGTATCAGGGTCCCAGATGCCCTCCATATGGCAATGGGATAGGTTTTTTTTTACTTTACTTTATTTCTAAAATTATGCTTTCTTTGTGTTTGATAAAATGTGTCACTGATACTTTAATTTTCATTTATTTACAGTTGACATCAAAAGAAGGTCTCCAAAAGAGACAAAAGTTAACTTAAAACATCTGAAACTTATCTGGGGTTTGCATCAGACTGTTTCCGATAATCATATCAGATCAGCTTCATACTTGCTGCAGTATAAGAGTTACACATCGTCTTTTACTACTCGTCCAGTGATAAGTGATGTAGAACTAGTACCAGCTTCTGAAAGTTCTTCACCTGAGTCACATATTCCTCTCAGTGAAAGAATAAAGAGAAGAAGAGCTCCTGCCCTCTTCGAGAAATCTTCCTCTATTGCTGGAGAGGCGAAGAAAAGCAAGCTTGATGTCCCAGAAGAAAGGACAAGAAAAATCGATGCACCTCCTCCGGCTGCTACTATGAAGGTTGTCGAGAAGCCCCCAGTGGCTCCGAGCAAGGTCGCTTCTCCAAGCGAGGTTATAGTCATATCCCCGACTAAGACTACATCTTTGGTCGAGATCGTTGATGCTCCTTCAAGGAGGTTGAAGAAGAGCTCCTCGATTAATTTGTCTGAATCCATCTCTCAGCGTCTAACTACCGGAAGTGGTGTTCCTACTTTCGTTGCTCCGAGTTCTACCATGAGCTCGGTGAAGTCTTGGATCATTCCTGAGATCTAAGGTATTGAAGAAAATCTTTCCCGAGATAGGGTCACCACTTTGGCAGCTCAGCACATTGCCTCAGTAAGTATTGAAAATCTAAACTTTCATTTTTCATGTTATGTGCTTGCACTGACTTACAGTTATTTTCTTTTTCTAGTTGGTAACTTATTTCAATACAATCTTGAAGAAGAACGAAGCCATCAAGGCGTCCATCTCCTCTGGTGGTGTAGAGGAGGCTTTTGTAGGTTTGACGTAATCTTTAAATGATTCTCGTCAGAAGTATGTTAATGATAAAGCTCCCTGGGAGAATCAGCTCAATTTGACCGAGCAGGAGAGGGATCAGGCTGTTGAGGTCTCCAAGGGATTGGAGAAGAAAATAAAAGAATTGGAAGGTAAGAATAAAGAGCTCGAAGGGAAGCTCCAAAATGCTGGAGAGCTTGAAGGTAAGCTCAAGTCTGCTGAGGAAGATCTAGGTAGACTTCGTGACGTTGGTCGTCAGAAGGAGGAGGCAGAAAAGAAATTGAAAGATGCCGAGGAACTGCTTTCCTCGGAGAAGGTGAAAAGGAAGTTGGCTGTAAAAAAGTCCTTCAGTGCTGGCTGGGACAAAGGTTGGAATAAGGGTTTGGCTGCCATGGTCTCACAAATGGAGAATGACAACCTCAAGTACTTTAGGGATGGTTGGGTGGCTGCTCTGACAGAGATGAATGTAGATGAGAACTCTGACCTATTTCAGTGACACATTCCTGGCCCCCCTCCTACTCCCGGGGAAGAAGAAGAGGACGAAGCTGCCTCCGAGGAATCTTCTATGATGGTTGGGGATCAAGTACCTACTATTAAACTTTGCTACGAACATCCCCAACCAACTATTACTCCTACTGAGCAGCCCCAGTTAACCAACATTTCAGCCGAGCAGCTTCCAGCGCCTATTGAGCAACATTCTGGGCCATCCGAGAAACCTTCCTCTTCGTCCCAGCCTCCCGAGAAAGTTTTGGGAGACAAGGAGAAGGTGTAAAGTTATTTGGACTCTTTTCTCTATTTTATTTTCTTTATCAAATGTAACTCAGAACTATGTACTTCTCCTTTATGATGTAATAAAATTTGAAATTTTGATTATGAATACTGTTGATTCTCTTCTTCTTGCTCTATTTGCACTCTTATTGATTCTTGCTACCTCTTCCTTTTACTAGTTTATGTCCAGGATGGAATTGTTATCTGCTCATGATACAAAGTTGTTGAGACAATGCAATTAATACTTCAAAGCTGGTCATACAGATATGACTGAAGCTCAGATTATTCATATCCTCGGTCCAGATGCTTCAGAGCAAGCAGTCAAAGCCTACCAGTACATAAAGTGTCTGCTCGACCGGGCAGTGTCTAATAATGTAGCATATTATGAGATGATTGAAGACCTTCAGGTCACTCTCGAGGAGCTTCAACAATAATACAAGGAATCTACAACCCTCTTGCACCAAGGATATGAGAAGAAGTATCAGCAACTGAATGCTGATAAGGGATATGATAAGCTGTTTGCTTCTTATGATGTGAGGGAGAGAACTTTGAAAACCGAGGTCGAAGAGAACAGACAGATAGCCAAGTTGCTGGAGCAGGAAAATAATAACCTGCGAGAAGAGGTATCCCAGCTGAGGTCTGCAGCCTCTACCTCAAACGCTTTGGTCCCTACGAACGACGAGGGATTCTCTTTCTTGGAGGTCGAAAATGCCAATCTGAGAGATGAATTAGAAACCTTGAAGAGGATTGGGCCTTCTACCTCTGCTCGGGGACGAGCAAAAGCTTCTCGTGGATGAGCAAGAGCTGCTCGAATTACTATTGAAGAATAAAGAACTCAATCGTCTCTGGAGAACCAAGCCTTCCAATTGATGGCAAAGAACCAGGCATTGGCTGAGATGTCTAAGAAAATCATGAATCTGGACGAGCAACTCTCAGCTCAAAAGTCTGCTTTAGAGAGTAAAGAACTTTTAGCGAAGAACCTCCTTGAGCAATTAGAGAGGCTAACCTATCAATTCCACAAGTAGCCCAAGGAGTTTTGGATGGCTGGTTATAATGAAGCCCTCTACCATCTAGATGATCAGATCCAAAATACAAATAATGTGGGTTACAAGCAAGGATGGCTAAATGCTTTGGCCGTGCTGCAGTTGGAACAAGGTCATTACTTGTGGGATTACCACAATCTTGGGTTTCTCGACCTACCAGTGCCTCCCTTCAAGCTTTATATGAGCTGGATTCCTTCTTGGGCCATTCCACAATGCCTAATTTTAAAGTATCTCGGAGACTACAGTCTTCACTCCAACTTTGAGATATCTCGCCCAGAACACCTTCTTGATCGGCCATCAGTTATGAACATTAGGATGCTTAAAGATTTGAACTTAATAAACTTCCCCTATGCCTTAGACGATCCTCCTGCTGGTGAAGAACCTGTTTCAAAGGCAGAGGTGAAAAACCCATAGAATAGGATTCCTGATGTAAACTTTTATTTTTTTATGTATTCTATTCTCAATGTATTTTGTTTTGGATTTAATGAAAAACTTCTATTTTTATTTGCAATCTTGATTGCCATTATCTTTTAAACATTTTACTTATTTACTAATGAATGTGCATGTATATCTGTTAAAAAGATAACAATATTATGTTATTTTGCCGATCAACCAAAGTTGGTGAAAACTTATTGTCGACTATCCTGAATTTGTGGTAATCATTTGACGACTAACCAAAATGGATGATATTTTGTTTCTCGACCAACTTGGTGGTAATTTGAAATGTTACAAGTACTAAAACTTTGCTTGGTCACTTTTTAATTCTAAGCCGTTAGTTGACTTTTATCACATAATCCTTCTTTGTTTAACTGAAATGTTCTCGACCAACCGGAGTTGGTGGATTTTCTTCCCAACCAACCGGAGTGGATATTTATGGGAAATATTTTTCTTCCCGACCAATCGTAGTTGGTGGATTTTCTTCCCAACCAACCGGAGTTGGTATTTCTGGGAAATATTTTTCTTCCCGACCAACCGGAGTTGGTGAATTTTCTTCCCAACCAACCGGAGTTGGTATTTTTGGGAAATATTTTTCATCCCGACCAATCGGAGTTGGTGGATTTTCTTCCCAACCAACCAGAGTTGGTATTTCTGGGAAATCTTTTTCTTCCCGACCAACCAGAGTTGGTGGATTTTCTTCCCAACCAACTGGAGTTGAAATTTTTGGGAAATATTTTTCTTCCCGATCAACCGGAGTTGGTGGATTTTCTTCCCAACCAACCGGAGTTGATATTTCTGGGAAATATTTTTTCTTCCCAACCAACCGGAGTTGGTATTTCTGGGAAATATTTTTCTTCCCGACCAACCGGAGTTGGTGGATTTTCTTCCCAACCAACCGGAGTTGGTATTTTTGGGAAATATTTTTCTTCCCGACCAACCGAATTTGGTGGATTTTCTTCCCAACCAACCGGAGTTGGTATTTCTGGAAATATTTTTCTTCCCAACCAACCAAAGTTGGTGGATTTTCTTCCCAACCAACCGGAGTTGGTATTTCTGGGAAATATTTTTCTTCCCGACCAACCGGAGTTGGTGGATTTTCTTCCCAACCAACCGTAGTTGGTATTTCTGGGAAATATTTTTTATTCCCGACCAACCGGAGTTGGTGGCCATAGTCGGTATTCCTGGGAAATATTTTTTATTCCTGACCAACCGGAGTTGGTGGATTTTGCTGAGTAGTGTGTAGCACTAGTATTCCGCGAAAAAATTTCAACAAAAGGAGAGAATTGGGTAGAGTATTCACATTTTATTCATACTGAAGAAACTGCATTACATGAGGGTTTACATTACTGATAATATTTGCACAGATGCTCTGCATTCCATGCATTCTTAAACTCCCCCCCTTTTAAAGTTTCAATTCTATATGTCCCTGGTCAAACAACCTCTGTTACTCGGTAGGTCCCATGCCAGTTAGCTTCCAGTTTATTGTGCTTTTGAATTACTTTCTTCAGCACATAGTCCCCTTCCTTCAGGTCGCACTTCTTCACTCTCTTGTTATAGAACAAGGCTATTCATTGCTGGTAAGCATCATTCCTGATGGCTGCTTCTTCTCTAACTTCTTCGAGCATGTCCAAGTATAACCTTCTCATTAAGTCGCTGACAGGGGAGTTAAAATTCAGCACTCGGTGTGTTAGGAGGCCCAACTCGGTAGGTATAACGGCTTCACTTCCAAATTCCAGCATATATGGAGATTCTCTAGTTGCTGCTCGGGGAGTAGTACGATAATCCCATAGTACTGAATGTAGCTCGTTAATCCAATTTGCTTTCTTGTCATTCAGTCTTTTCTTCAAGCCATTTAGCAGCGTTCTATTTGTCACTTTAGTTTGTCCATTACTTTGGGGATGGATTGGTGCCGAGTGGATCTTCAAGATATTTGACTGATGATAATAGGCAGTAAACTCCTCATTGTCAAATTGTGTTCCATGGTCGGTGATGAATGCATGGGGAAGACCATATCTACAAATGATATTTTTCCAAATAAATTGGTACACTTTTTCGTACGTCATGTCGACAAGAGGCTCGACTTCCACCCACTTAGTAAAGTAATCCACTACAACGATGAGATATTTAAATCTTCCTCTGGTCGTTGGAAGTGGACCAACCAAGTCAATTCCCCACATGGCAAATAGCCAAGGGGAAGTAATGGGTGTCAATAATGCTTGGGGAGTTCTTTGGATAGTGAAGAAGCGTTGACACTTGTCACATTTCTGGGCATAGGCTATACAATCAACCCTCATCGTTGGCTGGTAGTATCCTTGCGTCATCACTCTTTGCAAAAGCGTCCGACCTGCTACATGGGCTCCACAGGACCCTTAATGGACCTCTTTAATCAAATATTTCACCTTAGAGGGATGCACACATCTTTGCAAACCTGCCATAATTCCTCGTCTGTATAGAATTCCATTAGTCAGTATATAACGAGCAGCTTTAAACTTCAATTTCTTAGCTACGAGTTTGTTAATCGATAATTCTCCCTCCTCAATATATGCCCTTATGGGATCCATCCAAGATGGTCCTAAATCAAGGGTAATAAAATTCATCGTCAGATCTTCATCTATGCTTCGACCAGCTAGAACTTCAATTGGGATTGTTCTTCGTAGCTCGGTACGAGTAGCCGATGCTAATCGAGCTAAAGCTTCTGCTCTTGCATTCTCCATTCTTGGTATTCTGACCAGTTGAACAGTAATAAATTCTGATACCAATTCCATCGCCTTTGCATGGTACTTAATCATCAACTCTCCTTTTGCTGTATATACACCAAGCATTTGGTTTACAATCAACTGTGAGTCACTGCATACGATTACCTGCTCTTCCTTCATAGTTTTTTCCAGACTAAGACCTACAATCATCGCTTCATATTCGGCCTCATTATTAGAAGCTTGAAATTGAAAGCGCAGAGCATATTCTATATCGACCTCATCTGGACTTTTCAGTTGAATCCCAACTCCACTACCTGAGATGCATGATAAGCCATCCACATATAGGTTCCATACAGGTATTTCGTCCTCAAACTTCTTATTGGACAAAGTTCCTCGATGGAATATTTGTTGCTTCTTTATATCCATTTCTACCACACCTCGCTTCTCGTCGACCTTCTTTTCTTGATCTCCGACCAAATTAAGTTGATCGGGGTTTAAATTTGATGATCCTGTAACATCCACAGGTTGGTCGGTGTTCAGCTTTTGCTCCTCGGGGGTATCAGGATAAGTGAACTCTGCTATAAAATCTGCTACTGCTTGCCCTTTTAGTGACAATCTAGGCTCATAAATTATATCATACTCACCGAGTTCTATTGCCCAATACATCAATCTCCCAAATTTTTCTGGTTTATAAAGAGCTTGACTCAACGGCATATCGGTATATACGACTATGGTATGAGCATGGAAGTATGGCTTCATTCTTCTACTCACTTCGATCAGCGCTAGTGCCAACTTTTCCAGTTTTGGATATTTGATCTCTGCTCCTCGAACAGCCTTACTAGTGTAATAAATTGGTTTTTGTATTCCATCCTCTACTCTTATTAATGCCAAGCTAACTGCATTTTCTAAAACTGCCAGATATAAGTACAACCTTTCTCCCATCACTGGCCTGGACAACAGTGGCGGTGCTCCCAAATATTTCTTCAATTCTTGAAAAGCTTTCTCGCATTCTTCATTCCATTCAAAAGTCTTTCAGAGCGTTTTGAAGAATGGGAGGCATTTATCAGTTGCTCGCGATACAAATCTGTTAAGCGTTGTTACTCACCCTGTAAGATTTTGCACTTCCTTCTTCGTCGTTGGAGATCGTAGTCCCAATAGAGCTTTGATATTTTTAGGGTTTGCTTCAATGCCTCGTTGATTGATAATATACCCGAGAAAAATGCCTTCTCGTACTCCAAATATGCACTTGGTCGGGTTTAACTTCATTTGATATTTATTTAATTGATCAAAGGTCTGGCCTAAGTTAACAAGATGGTCAGCAACTCTCTTGCTCTTTGTCAGCATATCAGCAACATAAACTTCCATATTACAACTGATTTGCTCTGTAAACACCTTATTCATCAGCCGCTGATATGTTGCACCTTTATTTTTCAAACCCAAAGGCATAACATTATAACAATAAGTTCCCCTAGGGGTAATGAAAGAGGTACTCTCTCTATCTTCAGGTTTCATTTTAATCTGGTTATATCCAGAATATGCATCCATGAAGCTCAGCAGTTCATGTCCCGAGGTAGCATCCACTAATTGATCAATTCGGGGAAAGGGAAAATGATCCTTTGGACATGCCTTGTTGAGGTCGATGAAGTCTACACACATCCTCCATTTGTTGTTCTTCTTTTTTACCATCATTGCATTTTCTAACCAGTCTGGATATTTAACATCTTTAATAAAGCAAGCTCTCTGGAGCTTCTCGACCTCCTCCTGTATAGCTTGGTTCTTCTCGAGGCTGAACACTCTTCTTCTCTGCTTCATTGGCTTGATCTCCTTATTCACATTGATCTCATGACATAAGAAATTTGGGTCTATTCCGGGCATATCCTCATGACTCCAAGCAAAAGTTTGTTTTCTCCTTTTTAAGAAAACTATCAATTCCTGTTTTAGTGAGGCATCTAACGATGAACCTATCTGAGTTGTTCGTTTAGGGTGCTCATCGTCCAGAATGATGTTTTTAGTAGCTTCCACCACATGACCTTTCACGAGTTGCGACTCGTCTCTAGGATCCAATGTTTTAATTTATGCACCTTCATCCACCTGATAGGTAGTAGTCTTTTCCTAGATTCCTCCAGTTCCTCCTGCTCGACAGATAAATAGTAGCATTCCCGAGCTACTTTTTGATCACCCTTCACAACTCCTACTCCAAAATTAGTTGGAAATTTTAGGCATTGATGTACCGTAGATGGTACTGCTTCGAACTTCTTCAATCCTACTCTTCCCATGATGATACTGTAGGCTGATTGAAAATTCTTATCCATCACGAAGAAGCTTACTCTTTCTGTTCGACAAGCAGGCCATGTACCAATGAACATATCCAACTTGATCGTCCCAAGTGGAAAAACTTTCTCGCCAGTAAATTCGATAAGGGGCCTATGATAAGGCTCCAACTGAGACAACTTTAGATTTAAGCTGTTGAAGCACGAGTATAACATAATATCAGCTGTGCTACCATTATCAACCAGTACTCTCGAGATCATTACTTCCTTCATTCTCATTTTGATCACCAATGGGTCATCATGAGGATACAACACACCTGCGAGGTCGTTCTTTGAGAAACGGATGACCAATTTTTCTTTGTTTACCTTCCTCGAGCGATCATCTTCAGCCAGGTTTATTCGTTGAATATATGAATAGGCTTGAGCCTCATTGAGGTAAGCATTTCTTTCTGCAGTAAGGTCTCCATCTCCTGCATCTCCACCTGTAATAACATTACAATCAAATGATCCAAAACGTATTGAAAATACCTCACGTTCTGGCTGCCTTAGTCTTTTGGGAAGATCGGGGTCGTCTTATGGATCATTTTCATGGTCTCTTTTCTTGTTATCCTCTACTCGATGAGGAGATCTAGACATCTCTCTTGCTCGGTCCCTATTTCTTCTTTCATTTCTACGATCAACATACTTTTGCCAGTTTTCCTCGTCTAATGAGTGCTTCGATCTTATTCTGAAGAGCTATGCAATTTTTGGTCGTGTGGCCATGATCTTTGTGGAATTCGTAATATTTGGCCTTATTCCTCTTGTCAGGGTCTGACTTCATTTTCTCTGGCCAGTGTAACTCCTCGTTGTTCTTGATTTCTTCTAGAACGTGTTTGATGTCTACCTTCAAAGGAGTATAATTTTCAAATTTCTTCAATACCTCCCATGATGGATTTATTTTTGATTGCTTGTCACCACCATTGTTCTTATGCTCTTTCTTTTTGGCCTTATCAACCTCCACCTTGGTCTCTTTGGTATCCATATTCTTCTTTGCAGCCATAGCCTCCTCGACATTCATGATCTTGGCCGCTTTTGCCATCAGTTCTGACATGGTTCTGGGTGGATCTTTGGCTAAAGTGTAGTACAACTTGTTGGGCAACAGTCCACTCATCAGAGCAGTAATCGCTGTGTTTTCCTCATAATCAATAACTTCGAGTTTCTCGTTATTGAAACGAGTTATATAATCCCTGGTACTCTCACCTGCCTTTTGTCTAACACTTAATAAGTGTGCTACTCGTTTATTCGATTTTGCTCCAAAATAGAAGTTTCCAATGAAGAGCTCGGCCAGTTGAAAGAAAGTTGAAATCTTACCCCGAGGAAGATTATTGTACCATATTTTAGCAGATCCTGTAAGAGTTCCTGAGAATGCCCTGCATCTCATCTCATCTGGCATAACATAGATGTCAGCAGCAGCTTGGTATTGCTCTATATGAAGGACATGGTCAATTTTTCCATCATATTTAGGAGTTACAACAGGTGCTTTGAACTTTGATGGTGTGGAAAAATCCATAATTGCTTGGACAAAAGGTGTCCCTTGGACAAAAGTTCTTTGTATAGGATTCTTGGCCTTAGCCATTTCCCCTAATCTATCCTCCAACCTATGAATAGAACCTTTCCACGCATCATTTCCCTCCTCAGGTCTACTGCTTCGAGCAATTGATCGTGTTGAAGTCGCTTCCTGGGATCTATCTTGTCGAGCAACTGGTTGTGATTTGGCAGAACCTTCTCTTAGATCAAATGGTCGTCGAAAGTTTCTCGACACAGCTTTAGGAGGAATTTTATTCTTCCTAGGGCCCAATCGATAAAAAGGAGATACCCTACTTAATCTTTCCAATGCACTAGTCCTTTCTGGAGAGAGAGTGATGTGTTGTTCAGTATCTGTGCCTCGTACGGACGAAGTTCGACCCGTTTGATAAGAAAAATCATCATATTTCTCAGTGCGATATGAATCTCTTTGCCTAATGTGCGAAGAAACTAAATGGGTATTTCTTTGAACACTTCGTTGTCCTGAATAGGTCGACGCTCCACCTTGGATAGTTTGCATGAGTTGCCACATAGTCTATTGCATAGTTGTCGGACCTTAAGCCAGATTGGCCATAATTCCAGCCAGATCTTGGACATTTGGAGGAGCGGATGGATTTGGAGGGTTTCCAGTGTTTCGATTGTTGGATTCAGGATTGTCAACCATTGGTCATGAATTGTTTTTGGTGAAAAATGAAAATTACAATCGTTTCCCACAGACGGCGCCAATCTGTTGATGTAAAAAATTAGATTATCTATAATTATTCAATCACAGATAAAATAAATAAGATAAAAGAATTTTTAAAGTGATTCAGCCTTAAAAGAATGGCCTACGTCCACTGTTTTTGTTATTGCTAAGTGTTTTAGGAATTCTCGATAACATGTTTTTACCAAGAAATTTCGAGTCCCCTTACAATGAGGAAGATGCAATGTATTTATAGCCATGAGGCTGTACATGTGAAAAAATAATACATAGCTCTTCAATAAGCGTATACATCTGTATGATAATAATCAGCATTTAATGCGCATTTAATCCTCTTAATTGTCTGGTAATAAATGCTCTGATCGAGGTGCAGCTCGGATTGCCTAAGCTGCTCGGACCGCCTAAGTATCTCGGTATCCATGAGTTGCTCGGTGCAGTAGAGTTCCTCGGAGAGCACCTACTGCTCGGAGTATTTGAGTTTGTGGGGGAAATTGAGTTCCTCGAAGTCAAGGTGTTGTTCAAAAGTTTTTGTTATTTCCACGCAGATTGCCACGTGTCTCCACTGAATTGAGCCATGTCAGCAGACTAAATTTGGTATCAACAGAGATTACTTCAAAAGTCACCCCAAATTCATCAATATCAGTGATCTCAACAACATTCTTCTGCAATCAACGAAGTTTCCTTGTGGAAAATCCCTTTCTGCATTTTATTCCCATCATTCCCACATCCAGTTTAGACAAAATTTCCTACTCTCTCATCCAACATTCATCCCAACTTTCAAGGAGTCTCATCAAGGATCAATATCAAGCCTCAAGCCATCTAAAGAATTTCCACCCCTATAAAGAAGGTCCAAACATCATCCCCTCTTCAAATTTCTATATTTTTGCATTAGTTATATAAATTATCAATTTAGCTTTTCATTTATTTCATACACATTTATTCCTCATCCTTTATTAGTTATATTTCACATAATTAATTTTCAATAAACAATCCAAAATAATGAAAATGAGGGTTACAACTATAAATTTTGACAGAATTCTTCATCACATTTCCTCAAAACTAAAAATATATCTTCTATGCACACATATAATAATCTCATGTTTGAATCTATGGGATAAACCCGCCCTTTTCCCGCGTTCGAACTACGTGGACTTTCATGCCTTTATAGGATATGTAGGATACTCGGGTTAAAGCCTGAGACTCAAGTCCTATTTTAATATTTTCATATTTTTCCTATTTTATCCACACACACACACACACACACACACACACACACACACACATATATATATATATATATATATATATATATATATATATATATATATATATATATATATATATATATCATACTTGTGATCCAAACTTTTGCATTTTATCTAACATATATTATTGTTTCATCATAACAATCAATATCTCTATAAGCACACACTTTTCATTTTTAATCATTACTTTGGGAACATTCCTTTGGATAACCTACGTTCATATTTTCTATGGTGCGAGTTGAGCGATTCCGATCTCCACTTACATATACACGCATACACACTTCATGATGAAATTAAGGAATATAGTAACACAATCCCATGAGAGACCGAAAGGGTAGGATGGGTGCCTAAGACCTTCCCATTTCGTAACTTAGCCCCCTAACCTCTGATATATTTGGTTTCACAAGCATCAATTTGTCTTTGATGCTTCTCTCTCGAGGTGGCGACATGTTATTTTTCCTATTTTCTGCAAAATAGGTTGGTGACACTATCTCTTTACATCACCCCAAAATCGATGACGGTCGAAGAACCTCATGATGCAGCAAGGGGCACTGGACCTCTCTCTCTCTCTATCTCTCTATCTCTCTCTCTCGCTTTCCCCCCCAAAATCCCACGGGGAGGGGAAGGAAGATTTCTCAAGGGATGGCCACAATAACCAAAAAATCTTTCGTTCTCCCACTATGTTCCTTTACTAAAATTGTAAAACGTTCTCCATAGACAACCTAAACTAACCAACTTAAGAGACTAGTTATTGTTTTAAAAAAGTATATTAGTTAAGATTTTAAATATGGTATGTAAAATGCATTAATTGATGTTTTAAATATGTGCTACCCATCACTTAATTGGGTAATTATGCTAGTTTCATTAGGCTACATAGTATTCTTCTGTATTTTGATGCGCACATCTGGCACAACAATAGATTGCATTAAAAGTTACACACATTTGATGATTAGGGGTACGTTTGAAGTTAAAATGCAATGTACCTTAGTGAAACTGTAGAAGAATAACAATTTGACAACATTATGGCATATGGGACTTTATATAATGAAATTATCGAAGTTTAACAATTCCATTTAGGAACCTATAGACTTCCCCCATTACCTCTTCCTCATGTTTGAAAAATATCCCATACTCAAGAGAAAATTTATGTGACCTGCATCCACCATTTGCATTGTTCCTATAATAAGAGAATGAAATATCTTCAGGATTGTCCCTTTACATAAGAATGTAGAGAAAAATAGATTTACTATAAAAAAATATAACAAATCCCTAAGGAGAAGTGACATTAGGACTCACTAATGAAGATTAACTCATAAATGATTGAGATATATTGGAATTCCTTTAAGAAGAAATTTTATAAAAGTTGAAGTTATTTAGTTGCATTTCCCTATAATTCTAGTGTTAGATTCCTATTTAAGCCCAAAAATACATAATAAGGAATTTTTTTGAAGAGTTTCTTAGAATATTTTAGAGTAATTATAAAGAGAGTAAGATATTGTATTATACCCAAAAATGGAATTGAATGAATGCCTTATCATAATCAGGATCATGGTATGAAAAATAGTAAATTATATAATCCAAACGAAGAAAGGGATAGTAATAAGTCTTATAAGTGCAAGATTGTCCAACAAAAATATGAAAAAGGTAAAATACAATATGTTCTCCAATTTAATTGAAGAGAAAGTAGTTATATAAAAACCAGTTTGATATCCTATCCAAGGTAATGGTCAAAGAAGCATATCAGTTGGACGACCATCATCCCCTTAAAGGACTTGACATAGTTTGTAATTACAAGCTACCTCGAAATGAAGTTCAACACTCTTGCATCTTTAGTGAACACTGAATTGCTCAGGTACTGAACAATACTACAATCTTAGAATTTTCAAAATATGTTCGGTATTAGTATTGTGTAAATGAGTTTTTTATTTAGGAATATAAATGGATAATAATATTTTGTTAATATGTTTTTATTTTTGGGATTTTATATTGGGTCGTCTTGTAGAGAGAGAGAGAGAACTAAAGAAAATTGGTGTAAAGAAGATGAGTGTGGTTTTAAGGTCCCATATAAAAACTTTACAAGAAAAGGAAAGGGTATATAGCTAGAAGATAAAAGCTGACTACTGGACTCATAGTGAAAGAGTTTATGATATGGTTCTTTGTTGTGGTGCAAAGTATCACCAATCGCGAAACGTGATGCGCATTCATGCATTAGCGCGGTGTGAGAAAATGTGATTGGGAGACTTAGGGAACTTTAGGCGCTTTGATGGCACACTTGTCACTTCGCATAAGCGCATCGTCTTATTTACCATGAGATGCCAAATCTAGACCAAGAGATCGAAATAAATAGGGATAGTAATGATCCAATGGATGCTGAATCGCGCACTTGAAAGGAGGTGAGGGTTTGGGAAAAACCACCAAAATGACTATAAAATGAGTTCCAAGCCCCTGTTTGATCAAACCGTACATATTTGAATTAAACAAGTAACATCACTCCATTGTATCCAGAAGGAAATTTTTTACTACATGATCTGTTGTGTACTCGAGGCCTTCATCCGAAATTGGAGAAATATTGCCTCAAAACAGTGTTCCTAGAACGTGGCTTATAGTGACTTGGATTCATAATTTATTTTATTACTATTCCTTCATAAATTTCAAACATAGAATACTCATCAAAGAGTTTATTGATGATTTACAAAATGGAGGGGCAGAGGTATGTGAATGGTTTTTGGAAAATATATTAACAGTAACTCCCAATATATCAGTAAACCATGACATATTAAAAGAGGAAATTTTGGTATATTTGTTACAAAGTTTACGGATTTAAATTTTAGGATTGGTATTTAAAAGTCTGAAAATCCAGAGGTTTATGTTCAAATTAAAAGATTGATTTTTTAACTTCCAAATTTGTTTTCTTTGGAAAATTCTTTATGGGTACTAAACAGAAAAAATGTGATATAATAATTTGACCGAAAAAGTAAAATGAGAATTTCATAAAAAATAGAATTATCTGACTAGGGACACGCCCCCAGGCTCTGATTTAACCCCAGTCCTTTCCAAGAAAGTTGTAGGTGAAGAACGGTATCTTTACCTGAACATCTCCTCCACAGTAGTCAATTCATCTTTCGTTAGGGATGATAACATGATTTAGAGACCTGTTTATTACGTCGGTAGGGTGTTCAGAGGAACATAGTTATGATATCCTAAGCTTGAGAAGTTGAGATTTTCCCTTACCATCTCATCGCGAAAACTAAGATTGTATTTCTAAGACCATAATATAGTCATCCTTAGAGAGTATCCCTTTAGATAAGTCCTACAAATGACACAAGTCTCAAAAAAGTTGATGGATCGGTTGGCAGAGCTTGGAAACTTAGACCTTTAGTACAAGATGAAGTGTTTATCCAGGGACAAATAGTTATAGAATTTTTTTTGTGGTATTCACAATCTCCAAAGACAAATAGTCTATTTAAAGGATGAATGCCAAGTGACCTGTATGGGACGTTGAGATGTATGGGTCATCTAACAAAGCTAGTTGCAGGGCAAGTTTGATCAATGACATGTTAAACGGTTCAATCATGGAATATGTGTCGAGATCTAATATTTGAACATATAATATTGTTGCCGAAAAAAAGACCTTAATTTCCAATCAATATCATCAAAGATGTTTGGGCGAAAAGTGTAATTTAGTTAATTTAAATCATTATTCCATCCTAATTAAAATGTGGAGATAAAATAAATCATTAAATCTATTCTTGTATGAAACAATTAACACCCTCATTTTACTTGATCCAACTGAAATTAGTAGAATGGATACTTCAACTAGAGTAAATAAGTGATAAAAATGGGTATGTTCACTTGTTGAAATAATATTTTTAGCATGTACATAACCTTAAAACGAGATGAATATCACAAGTCATTATTTATATTGAACTAAAATTATGAAACATAGCAAGAACTCTAAAATACATAGATATAGAATGTAAACAAATTTAATAAAAATGAAATGTAATCTAGTCCTCATCCATAAAATATGGTTCCTTGTAAAGATCATTAACATAACATCTTATCTTTCGCATGGTTAATTTGTATTTGATCACTTGTAAGGAAAACATACTAGAAAATATGGATCATATTCATGGGTCCACTAAATGTGTTATCATGAACACGCTAGAAAACTAAATACTTCCATGCTCCTAAAATGAACTTTTTTTACAGGGAATTATTCTCACATCTGGATTATTGAGTATGAATAGTTTTATTAACTCTCCATAGTAGACTATAATAGAATCTTGTCAAGATCGAATAGGTCTAAAAAAACTGAATGAGAGCTACGACCCCTAAATGTATGGTGTTGATGTAAAAAATTAGATCACTCTAATAATTCAATCACAGATAAATAAATGAGACAAAGAATTTTAAAGTGGTTCAACCTTATAAGAATGGCCTGCGTCCACTGTTACTTTATTGCTGAGTGTTTGGGAATTCTCGATTACAAGTTATCTCAAGAAATTCCGGTCTGGGAGTCCCTTTACAATGAGGATTGTACAATGTATTTATAGCCCTGAGGCTGTAATTGGAAAGGGTAATACATTAAATGATATACATATGAAATGGTAATACATTTAATGCCCTCTTTGCGTGCGCGTCCAAATGATAAGCATTTAATGAGCAGTTAAACTGTTGGTATCCTACTTTGAGGTGCAGCTCGGACCGCCATGAGTTGCTCGGACCGCCTAAGCTTCTCGGTATTTAAGAGTTCCTCGGAGAGGCATTATTCCTTGGAGCTTGTGAGTTCCTCGGGGAACTAGTCTTCCTCGTTGTAGTCTTGTTCCTCGGAGCGAGTGGGTTCCTCGGAAGTATTTGTTGTTGCCATGTAGATAGCCACGTGTCTTTATATGATTGGTCCATGTCAGCAGATTAATTTTGGTATCAACAGAAGCCCCCAATGTTTCATAGTTCGAAATTTGAGGAGTATGGAACATTCTTTCTCGGAATATGGTAGCTTTAAATAGTCTTCCAGATTTTTAGGAGCGTTTCCCTTGTATTTATTTCTCCTTCCCAATTCTTAGAATCATGCTTTTTTGGACTTTTTTGCGTGCTTCGATTCTCGCGTTACTTTTTGTCTTCTTAGACGCTGTTGTCCGCTTCGATTCTCGCGCCACTTTTCCTCTTTTTATCCACTGTTGCCCACTTTGATTCCCGCGCTACTTTTCATCTTTTTAGCCGCCGGTAATGTAATCATCCTTTTTTGTAATCATTACTTCACCATTTCCCAAGGTAAGGTATTTAAACTTCACAGATGTTCCCATCGTCTTCTACCTTTCAAATTTTTATATTCGAGTTTTACGTCGTCTCTTCCTACTCTCTTGTGCATTCATCTTTTCCGTCGTTCGTTGTCAACAGCTCTACTCTTTTTCTCTAAGATCTTCTTCTTTCTTCTTCATTTCTTTTATTCATCATCATGGTTTACTCTATTGAGTCTCTTGAAAAGTTTCGCTCTGATTTTTCCATTCCCTCTTGGGTTGTCTTGGAAGAGCTTTCTGAGCCTTCTGATTATTTCAATTTGGCTGAGGGACATTGGTTCCCCAGCCTTTTTATTGCTGAGTGTGGATTTTCTTTTCCACCAAATTCTTTATGTCTGGAATTCTATCATTATTTTGACGTCGTTCCTGGAGTCTGCATCAGAGTGTTGCCGACGAGCACATTAGGTCGGCCTCGTATCTGCTCTAGTACAAGAGCTACATCACTTCCTTCACTGCTCGTCCAGTGATAAGTGAATTAGAGCCAGTTCCTGCTTCCAAAAGCTCATCACCTGAATCCCATATTCCTTTAAGTGAAAGGATGAAGAAGAGAAGACCTCCTGCCCTATTTGAGAAGACTGCCTCCGGTTCTGGGGAGGTAAAAAGGAGTAGGATTGATGTCCCAAAGGAGGGGACGAAGAAGATTGATGCAGCTCCTCCCGCTGCTCCTGTTAAAGTTATCGAGAAGCCTGCAGTGGCTCCGAGAAGGTCTGCTGCTCCTGGAGTGGTGATTGTGATATCACCGACCAAGGGTTCTACCTTGGTTGAATCGGTACCTGTTCCCCCGAGGAGGCTGAAGAAGAGCTCCTGGGTCCATTTGGCTGATACCATTGCTCAGCCCCGAGTTACTGGAACTGGGGTTCCAACTTTCGTTCCCCCGATCTCTTCCATGAACTCGGTAAAGTCCTCGATCATTCTCGAGGTACAAGGTACTGAAGAGAACCTTACTCGGGATATGGTCACCTCACTAGCTGCTCGTCATCTTGCTTCTGTAAGTCTCTTTACTTTGAATTTTTCATATTTCCTTTGTCATTTCTGTTTCTAACTTGCTTTCTTTTTCTGTTCACAGTTGATGAGCTACTTCAATATAATCCTGAAGAAGGATGAAGCGATTAAGGCTTCTTGCTCCTCGTCCAGTGTGGAGGGAGCTCTGGAAGAGGCTACCAAGTCTCTGGCAGATTCTCGCCAGAAATATGCTGATGACAAAGCTGTCTGGGAGAAGAAGCTTGCCTCCACCGAGCAGGATAAAGCTCGAGCTATTGAAGCCTCCAAAGAGTTGGAGAATAAAAAGAATTCCTTGGAGAAGGCAAATAAAGAGCTCGCAGAGAAGCTCAAAACTGCTGGAGAGCTTGAAGATAAGCTCAGGGTTGTTGAGGAAAGGTTGGGCCAGCTTCAAGAAGTAGGTTGGCAAAAGGAGGAAGTAGAAAATAAATTGAAGGCTACTGAGAACCTGCTGTCTGAGAAACTTTCCTTGAAGAAGCTGAAGAGGAAAGCTACTGTGAAGAAGTCCTTCAGCTCTGGCTGGGACAAGGGGTGGAACAAGGGGTTAGCTGCCATGGTGTCGCAAGTAGACTATGGCAGCCTCAAATACTTTAGGGACGGATGGGTTGCTTCCCTTCAGGAAATGAAAGTCGACGAGTCTTCCGAGCTCTTCCAGAGACATATCCCTGGTCCCCCCCAACTCCAGAAGAATTAGAAGAGGACGAAGCTACCACTGAAGAGTATTCGGTGGTGATGGGAGATCGTGCCCTAACCATCCAGCCTGCTGCTGAGGAAAATCAGCACATTGTTTCTTCCTTCGAGCAACTGCCTACTCTACCCGAGCAGCTATCTCTTCCCTCCAAGCAACTGACCTCTTCATCCCAGCCTCCCGAGAAGGTTTTGGGAGATAAGGAAAAGGTTTAGTGTTTTTCGAGTTTCTCTTTATTTTGTTTCTCCTTATCAAATGTAACTCAGAAGATGTAACTTTGAATTATGATCTAATAAAATTTGACCTCTTTTGCATACTGTTGTCTATCTTTCATTCATACTCTGCTTATTCTTCTTATTGATGATTGCTCTTATTTCTCTGTTAGTTTCTGGCTAGGATGGAACTGCTCTCTTCCCATGATACAAAGTTTCTGCGATAATGTAACGAGTACTTTAAGGCTGGTCACACAGACCCGAGTGCTGCACAAGTTATCGACATACTTGGTCATGACGCTTCAGAACAGGCAGTGGAAGCATATCAATATTTGAAGTGTCTTCTTGATAGGGATGTAGCCAACAACGTTGCCTATTACAAAATGATCGAGGATCTTCAAAGCACTCTCGAGGACCTTCAGCTCTAATACAAAGAATCCACTGCTTTATTGCATGAGGGGTACGAGAAGAAGTACCAGCAGATCATTGCCGATAAGGGCTATGAGAAGCTCTTTGCTGGGTACGATGTAAGGGAGAGAACCTTGAGAGGTGAAGTCGAATAATGTAGACAGAATGCTGAGTTATTGGAAAAGGAAAATAACAACCTGCAGAAGGAGCTGTCACAATTGAAGTCTGTAACTTCCACTTCTAGTTCCTTGATCCCAGTGATCGATGACGGATTTTCGTTCTTAGAGGTTGAGAACGCCAAGTTGAGGGAAGAGTTGGAGACTTTGAGGATCTCTGGCACCTCTTCATCTTCTCGTGGTCGAGCAAGAGCTCCTCGGGGACGAGCAAGAGTAGCTCGGGTTCTTATCGAGGAACAGAGGACTCACTCTGCCTTAGAGAACCAGGCTTTCCAACTAATGGCGAAGAACTAGGCGTTGTCTGATATGTCAAAGAAGATTAGGGACCTGGAAAAATAGCTCTCTGCGCTGAAGTCAGTCTTGGAGAATAAGGAGCTTTTTATCAAGAATCTCCACGAGCAGCTAGAAAGGCTAATATATCAATTCCACAAACAACCCAGGGAGTTCTAGATGGCTGGATACAACGAAGCATTATTCCACTTGGATGATCGTATCCAGAATGCCAACAATGAGGGCTACAAGCAAGGCTTGCTGAATGCCTTAGGTGTGCTGAAGCTCGAATAAGGTCATTATCTGTGGGACTACCATGATCCCGGGTTGCTCGACTTGCCTGTGCCACCATACAATTTGGACACGGATTGGATCCCTGCTCGAGCCATTCCTTGGAGATTAATTTCAAAGTATCTCGGTGACTACAATTTACATTCTCAAATCGAGGTATCTCATCCCGAGCATCTTTTAGATCTCCCATCCGTGATGAATGTCAGGATGTTGAGGGATCTCAACTTCATCAATTATCCTCTGTCTTTAAATGATCCTCCTGCTGGCGAGGAATCTGTGTCAAAAGCAGAGGGGAAGAAACCAGTAGAATAGGAATTTTTGATGTAATAGTTAGTATACATGTGAATGTAACTGTAATGTAATTTATTTTGAATTCAATGAAAGACTTTCATTTTTGTTTGCAAATCTTGATTGCTACTGTCTTGTAATTATCAAACGCTTTATATTTATGCATATCTGTTAAAAAGATAACAATATTGTGTTTTTGTCGATCAACTCATTAACAATTAAAAAATTATAAGTATCAATATTGTTGCTCGATCACTTAATAATAAAGTAATGAGTATAAAAATGTTGTTTAAAATGTTTCCAACCAACCAAGGTTGTTAGATTCTCCATGTCGACCAACTACAGTTAGTGGATTTTTATCCCCGACCAGCTATAGTTAGTCTTTTTGAAATAATTTTACCCATAAAATGTTTCCGACCAACCAAGATCGGTAAATTTTGCTTGTCGATTAACTACAGATGGTGGGTTTTTATCTCCGACCAGCCATAGTTGGTAGACTTTTATCTTAAATGTTTCCGACCAACCAAGGTCGGTAAATTTTTTTTGTTGACCAACTACAGTTGGTGGGCTTTTATCCCCGACCAGCCATAGTTAGCAACTTTTGTACTTTCTGGAATAATCTTACCTCCCGACCAACATAAGTTGGCATTTACGAGAATATTTTGTTTCCTAGCCAAACAGGTTGGCATTTTTAGGAATATTTCGTTTCCTAGACAAACAGGTTTGTTGGCATTTTTAGGAATATTTCGTTTCGTAGCCAAACATGTTGGCATTTTTAGGAATATTTCGTTTCTTAGCCAAACAGGTTAGCATTTTTAAGAATATTTCATTTCCTAGCCAAACAGGTTGGCATTTTTAGGAATATTTTGTTTCCTAACCAACCGAAGTTGGTATTTTTAGGAATATTTTGCTGCTGAGCAGTATGATCTTTGCCGAGTTTTGCTGAGTAGTGTGTAGCACTAGTATTCCGCGAAAAATTCTCAATAAAAGGAGAGACTTTAGCAGAATATCTTCATTTGATTCATATTGATGGAACTGTGTTACATATACATCACTGATAATACTTGCGTAGGTGCTCTGCGTTCCATGCATTCTTGAACTCCTCCCCCTCTAGAGTTGATATTCGATAAGTTCCTGGTCGAACAACTTCTGTAACTCGGTATGGTCCATTCCAGTTTGCCTCCAGTTTGTTGTGCTTTTGGATTACTTTCTTCAGCACACAGTCTCCTTCTTTCAAGTCGCACTTCTTCACCCTCTTATTGTAGAATAGAGTTGTTCGCTATTGGTATGCAGCATTTCTGATGGCTAATTCTTCTCTGACTTCCTCGAGCATGTTTAAATCCAGCCTTCTCATTAAGTCGCTGACAGGGGAATTGAAATTCAGTACCCTGTGTGTTGGGAGGCCCAACTCGGCAGGTATAATAGCTTCACTTCCAAACGCCAGCATATATGGTGATTCTCTTGTTGCTACTCGGGGAGTAGTTCGGTAAGCCCAAAGTACTGATTGTATCTCGTTGATCCAATTTGCTTTTGCATCATCCAGTCTTTTCTTTAAGCCATTTAGCAACGTTCTGTTTGTCACCACAGTTTGTCCATTTCTTTGAGGATGTCCTGGTGCAGAGTGGACCTTCAAAATGTTTGACTGATGACAATAGGTGACAAACTCCTCGTTATCAAATTGTGTTCCATGGTCTGTGATGAAGGCATGAGGTAGACCATATCGACAAATGATGTTCTTCCAAACAAATTGGTACACCTTCTCGTACATCATATCAATGAGTGGCTCAGCTTCTACCCATTTAGTAAAATAATCCACTGCGACGACGAGGTACTTGAACCTTCCTCGGGTCGTTGGCAGTGGCCCAACCAAGTCAATTCCCCACATGGCAAATGGCCAAGGGGAGGTTATGGGTGTCAACAATGCTTGTGGAGTTCTTCGGATGGAGGAAAATCACTGACACTGGTCACACTTCTTTGCGTAGGCTATGCAATCAGCCCTCATCGTCGTCCAGTAGTATCCTCGCGTCATCACCCTTTGTAAAAGCGTCCGACCTGCAACATGTGCTCCACAAGACCCTTCGTGGATCTCTTCAATTAATTCTTTCACCTCGGAGGGGTGTACACATCTCTGCAAACCTGCCATAATTCCTCATCTATATAAAACACCATTAGTTAATACGTACCGAGCAACTTTAAACTTCAATTTTTTGGCAGCGAGCTTGTCAATTGATAACTCTCCCTCCTCGATATACGCCCTGATGGAATCCATCCAAGATGGTCCTAAATCAAGGGTAATAAAGTTCATCGTCATATCTTTATCTATGCTCCGACCAACTAACACTTCAATTGGGATTATTCGTCATAGCTTGGTGCGAGTAGCTAATGCTAGTCGAGATAGGGCGTCTGCTCTCGCATTCTCCATTCTTGGCATTCTGACCAACTGAATAGCGGCAAATTCTGACACCAGCTCCTTTGCCTTTGCATGATATCTGATCATTAATTCTCCTATAACTGCATATACTCCCATCATTTGGTTTATGATCAATTGAGAATCACTGAAAATAATGACCTGTTGCGCCTCCATAATTTTTGCCAAACTAAGTCCTGCAATCATGGCCTCATACTCAGCCTCATTGTTGGAATCTTTGAATGGTAAACGCAAGGCGTATTCCATATTGACCTCATCCGGAGTGCTCAAAACTATCCCCGCGCCCCATCCTGCAGTGCAAGATGAGCCATCTACATATAGTCTCCATATAGGTAACTCGTCTTTAAATTTCTGATCAGTTAGAGTTCCTCGGTGAAATATTTGTTTCTTCCTTTCCTCCTCGGATTTTTCTTGCTCTTCGTCGATCATTTCTTCTTGCCCTTTTACCAACCGGAGTTGGTCTGAGCCCGAAGTCAATGATCTTGTAACATCCACTTGCCCTTTTACCAACCGGAGTTGGTCTGAGCTAGTGTTTGTTGATCCTCTAACATCCACAGGTTGATCAGCGAGTAACTTTTGTTCCTCGGAGCTATCAGGATAGGTGAACTCCGCTATAAAATCTTCTGCAGCCTGCCCTTTAGGCGATGATCTGGGTTCATAGACTATATCATATTCACCGATCTTTATTTCCCAGTACATCAATCTTCCTAATTTTTTCGGCTTATGCAGGGCTTGCCTCAATGGCATATCAGTATATACTACTATGGTATGAGCCTGGAAATATGGCCTCATTCTCCTACTCGCCTCAATCAGCGCCAGCGCCAATTTTTCCAGCCTTGGATATCTGATCTCTTCTCCTCGGAAGGCCTTACTTGTGTAGTAAATTGACTTTTCTACTCCATTCTCCATTCTGATCAACGCCGAGCTAACTTCATTATCGGACACTGCAAGGTACAAGTACAATTTTTCTCCCATCACTGGCCTGGACAACAGTGGAGGTGCTCCCAAGTATCTCTTCAAATCTTGAAAAGCCTTCTCGCATTCGTCATTCCACTCAAAAGTCTTTCTGAGTGTCTTGAAGAATGGGAGACATCTATCAGTTGCTCGTGACACAAATCTATTGAGTGCTGCTACTCGTCCTGTGAGACTCTGTACTTCCTTCTTCGTCGTTGGAGATCGCAACCCTAATAGAGCTTTGATCTTTTTAGGATTTATTTCAATGCCTTGTTGATTGACAATGTACCCGAGAAACATGCCTTCTCGTACTCCAAAGATGCACTTCGTCGGGTTCAGCTTCATTTGATATTTATCTAGTTGATCAAAAGTCTGACTTAAGTCAACTAAATGATCGGTAGCTTTCTTGCTTTTCGTCAGCATATTGTCAACATAGACTTCCATATTGTCACTGATTTGTTCATCAAAGACCTTATTCTTCAGCCTCTCATATGTTGCACCTGCATTTTTCAAACCAAAAGGCATAACATTGTAATAATAAGTTCCCCTAGGGGTAATGAAAGAAGTACTCTCCCTGTCTTCAGGTTTCATTTTAATTTGATTGTAGCCAGAATAAGCATCCATGAAGCTCAGCAACTCGTGTCCTGAGGTAGCATCCACCAGTTGATCGATTCGGGGCAATGGAAAGTGATCCTTTGGGCATGCTTTGTTGAGGTCGGTGAAGTCTACACACATCCTCCACTTGTTGTTTTTCTTCTTTACCATCACCACATTAGCTAACCAATCTGGATATTTAACATCTTCAATGAAACAATCTTTCTGGAGCTTCTCGACTTCCTCCTGTATAGCTTGATTCTTCTCGGGACTGAATACCCTTCTTCTCTGTTTCACAGGCTTGATCTCCTTATTCACATTGAGCTCGTGACATAAGAAGTTTGGGTCTATCCCAAGCATATCTTCATGACTCCACGCAAAAGTTTGTCTTCTGCTTCTAAGGAAAATTATCAATTCTTGTTTTAATGAGGCTTCCAACGATGAACCTATTTGAGTAGTTCGCTCAGGGTGCTCGTCATCCAGAATGATGTTTTCAGTAGCTTCCACCACTTGACCCTTCACGAGTTGTGACTCATCTCGAGGATCCAATGTTTCAATTTCTGCACCTTCATCCACTTGATAGGTAGTAGTCTTTTTCTTTGATTCTTCCAGTTCTTCTTGCTCGGCGGATGAATAATAGCATTCTCGAGCTACTTTCTGATCACCTTTCACAACTCCTACTCCAAACTTTGTTAGAAATTTTAGGCACTGATGCACGGTAGATGGTACAGCCTCGAACTTCTTCAATCCTACTATTCCCATGATGATATTGTACGATGATTGGACATTCTTATCCATCACGAAGAAACGTATTCTTTCTATCCGATAAGCAGGCCACGTACCAATGAATATATCCAACTTGATCGTCCCAAGTGGAAATACTTTCTTGCCAGCAAAACCAATGAGGGGTCTGTGGTAAGGCTCCAGTTGAGATAGCTTTAGATTTAAACTATCAAAGCACGAGCAGAACATGATGTCTATTGAGCTACCATTGTTGACCAGTACTCTTGAAATCATGACTTCCTTCATTCTCATTTTGATTACCAGCGGGTCATCATGAGGATATAAAACACTTGCAAGGTCATTTTTTGAAAAACCGATAACCAATTTCTCCTTGTTCACCTTTCTCGGGCGATCTTCCTTAACTAAATTTATCCGCTGAATGTACGAGCAAGCTTGAGCCTCATCGAGGTAAGATTTTCTTTCTGCAGTAAGATCTCCTCCTCCTGCATCACCTCCTGTAATAACATTACAATCAAATGACCCAAAGCATATTGAAAATACCTCTCGTTCTGGCTGCCTTAGTTTCTTGGGAAGATCGGGGTCATCCTCTGGATCAACTTCACGGTTTCTCTTCTTGTTCTCCTCTGCTCGACGAGGAGATCTAGAACTCTCTCTAGTTCGGTCGCTGTTTCTTCTTTCACCTCCCCGATCAACATAATTTGCTAGCTTTCCTCGTCGGATGAGTGTTTCAATTTAATTCAGAAGAGCTATGCAATTTTTGGTCATATGGCCATGTTCCTTTTGGAATTCGCAATATTTTTCCCTATTCCTCGTGTCAGGGTCTGCCTTCATTTTCTTTGCAAAGTTTAACTCCTCGCTGTTCTTGATTTCCTCCAGGACGTGGTTGATATTTACCTTCAAAGGTGTGTAATTATCAAATTTCCTCAAGACCTCCCATGACGACCTATTTTTGGATTATTTGTCACCACCATTGTTCTTATGTTCTTTCTTCTTAGCTTTATCACCTTCCACCTTGATTTCTTTGGCGTCCATATTCTTCTTTGCAAATATAGCCTCCTTGGCATTCATAATCTTGGACGCTTTTCCCATCAGGTCCGACATGGTTCGAGGTGGATCTTTGGCCAAAGTGTAGTACAACTTGTTTGGCAGTAGTCCACTCATCAAAGCGGTAATTGCTGTCTTCTCCTCATAATCAATAACTTCGAGTTTCTCGTTATTAAAACGAGTTATGTAATCTCTGGTACTCTCACCAGCTTTTTGTCTAAAACTTAACAAATGTGCTACTCGTTTAACTGGCTTTGCTCCAAAGCAGAAATTCCTAATGAATAGCTCGGCCAGTTGAAGAAAAGTTAAAATCTTACCCCGAGGAAGACTATTATACTATATTTGAGCAGATCCGGTAAGTGTTCCCGAGAATGCTCTGCATCTCATCTCATCTGGGATAGCATAGATGTCGGTTGCAGCTTGATATTGTTCTATATGAAGGACAAGGTCAGTCTTTCCATCATACTTGGGAGTCACAATAGGTGCTTTGAACTTTGATGGTGTTGGAAAATCAACAATGTCCTGGACAAAAGGCGTTCCTTGAACAAAGGTTCGTTGTAGAGGGTTCCTGTCCGTAGCCATTTCCCCTAATATATCCTCCAGCCTCTGAATAGATCCTTTCCATGCATCATTCCCTTCCTCGGGAATATTGGTTCGAGCAACTGACCGCGTTGAAGTGTCTTCCTGGGATTTATCTTGACGAGCAACTGGTCGCGACTGGGCAGATCCTTCCCTTAAATATGATGGTCGTCGAAAGTTCCTTGACGCTGCATTAAGAGGACTTTTGTTCCTCCTAGGGCCTAATCGGTCGAAAGGATAGACCCTACTTAATCTTTCCAGTGCGCTGGTCCTTTTTGGGGAGAGGGTGACACGTTGTTTAGTATCCATGGCTCGCACCGACGAAGTTCGCCCAGGTTGATAAGAGAAATCATCAGATTCCTCATTGCGATGTGAGTTAGTACGCCTAGTACGCGAAGAAGTCGCAAGGGTATTTCTTTGAATGCTTCGTGGTCCGGAATGGGGTGATGCACCGCCATGGAGGGTTTGGATGAGTTGTCGCATTGTTTCTTGCATGACGGTATGACCCTGAGCCAGATTTTCCATTATTCCAGTTAGATCTGGAATAATTGGTGGAGCAGATGGATTTGGAGGGGTTCCAGCGTTTTGATTGCTGGATTCAGGAATATCCGCCATTGGTAATGAATTATTTTTGATGAAAAATGATATTATTAGTCGTTTCCCATAAACGGCGTCAATCTGTCGATGTAAAAAATTAGATCACTCTAATAATTCAATCCAAGATAAATAAATGAGACAAAGAATTTTAAAGTGGTTCAGCCTTATAAGAATGGCCTACGTCCACTGTTGCTTTATTGCTGAGTGTTTGGGAATTCTCAATTACAAGTTATCTCAAGAAATTCCAGTCTGGGAGTCCCTTTACAATGAGGATTGTACAATGTATTTATAGCCCTGAGGTTGTAATGTGAAAGGGTAATACATTAAATGATATACATATGAAAGGGTAATACATTTAATGCCCTCTTTGTGTGCGCGTCCAAATGATAAGCATTTAATGAGCAGTAAAACTGTTGGTATCCTGCTTCGAGGTGCAGCTCGGACCGCCATGAGTTGCTCGGACCGCCTAAGCTTCTCGATATTTAAGAGTTCCTCGGAGAGGCATTGTTCCTCGGAGCTTGTGAGTTCCTCGGGGAACTAGTCTTCCTCGTTGTAGTCTTGTTCCTCGGAGCGAGTGGGTTCCTCGGAATTATTTGTTGTTGCCATGTAGATAGCCACGTGTCTTTATATGATTGGTCCATGTCAGCAGATTAATTTTGGTATCAACATATGGGTTTTATATATTTTGGTACCATTTAAAGAGTCCATACCCAAATAGACATCACCATGATAGATTTTAACTTACTATTTCAAACTCCCGTGGAATCATTTGAAATTATATTTTTTTTAATTAAAATTCCAAAAAATAAAGTGTTACTTGCAAATGTGGTATCTTGAAACTTTTTTACAAACAAAAGTCAAAATGTTTAAAGAAATAAATCAGCCAGGGTTTTAATTTTCAAATAACAACAATATTTGACAGATTCAAATATATTTGGAATGTGTTTTCTTTTATATTGTTTTTTCTCCTATCTTGAATTCAAACTCTTATTTTTATGCTATCAAATTTTATTTCCAAATTAATTTCTTAGTTGGTTTAATTAACATTTATTAGATGTTTCCAGATTTTTGTGGCCAATTGTCAGTTTTCAGATACTATGAATAATAAATGTTTTTTAGATAATAAACCCTTTTGTGCTATCCATATATAACAATGTGGTTGTTAAGTTAGGGCCCGTCTAGTTGTTCCAAAATTATAAATTGTTTCACTAATAAATTAGTTCATCTACTAACTGATCAATTAATTATGTTTGGTTTCAATAATTGTCCCATTTTAGCTCTGGTGTAAAATATGAAATTGGATCATTTAACAGGAAATGTGAAATGCATCACATAAATGAAGAGGCGGAATCCCCGGGATTTAATAATCGCAATTAAAATCTAATTTCCTTTTAAATAAATGCGGAAGCGTTGAGATGGTTTTACTTTCAAAAATAACAACAAGTTTTAATTTCTCAAAACAAATTAAAACATAATTCAAGTCCTAGAATTTGCCTAAGTCATAATTACCAAATTATATCCAAAGTTAGGCGAAACCAATTTTAGTACATGACTAGAATAAACCAAATTTATCCAATATATAATTTAAGTCCCAAATTAAATATAGTGTGATAATAAAACCAAATTTTATCTTGAATTAATTCTAAGCATGCGTTCTAAATTATGATGCAAGATAAAATAAACAATGTCACACTACGCCGAGATGTACGAGGAAAAACCCAAGACGGGAAACAACCTCGGACGGCCCTAGCCACAAGTCCACTAGATACGGAATTACAATTACAAGACAGGTAGACTTACAATGACTGACTCGATCCCTCTCAAGCCTCGACGCTCCTCCTCGTAGAAACCTCTTCCTAGCGGACAACCTCGGAACACCACCGCGGTCTCGGAATCCACCGATGGGACTTTATATGGTCACCATCACCCAAGCATGGAGCCTTTCTCCGTGTGGGTAGAATCTCAACAAAAGCCTTCTTTATGATGGGGTGTAGAAGCAAACCCGAAACGTCTCTTGAATTCGGTAGAGAAAACCGGTGCCAAAAACTCCAAGCAATTGATATAAATATAGAAACTTAGATAAACACAATTGGGTGTAAACTAAGTGTTTAAAGATTTTTCTTTAAGTTGAAGAACACTCAAACATGAACATTTTCCTTTTGTAAATAATCTCTCAACTACACCAAATCTGCCCATTTGTCAAGGTCATTGACCTTGACAAATTCACCTTGTCAAGGTCAATGACCGTGACATTTCGAGGCGAGACAACTTTTTTTGTCACGGTCGTCTCACGGTCATTGACCTTGACACAAAACTCGCGTTTTGTGTCACGGTCGTGTCACGGTCATTGACCTTGACACGTTTGTCACGGTTTATAACCGTGAAAAAGCCGTGACCCTTTTTAAAAGAATTGTCACGGTCATTGACCGTGACAAGTCCGTGACAAATGTTGTCAAGGACTTGTCACGGTCAATGACCGTGACAATTCTGGGCAGAATTTAAAAAAAATCTGCTGGGCAGTATGGCCACCGCCACTGCCCAGCAGTATATTTGTACCTGTTATAGCAACGTTGTACCTGTTCCAAACATCATATATCCAACACAAACTAAAGATAATGCAAATATATATTCATGACAGTATAATCCAAATCTTCAAAGTAAAAATAATATACATGACGATATAATCCAAATATAATTAAAATGGACAAACTTAAAAATAATGTTACTACATGTCTTAGATAAAACTGAGGAGGTGAGTAGGCCACACGACATACGAATTGACGCACCCACTAATATACGTCGTGCCGCATTGTTCGCGCAACCACAATAGGGAGTTCTCCTTCCCGGGTATGACATGCGTGACGAGCACCCTGGACTCCATCTCTTGAAGCACACGTCCATGGACTAGTCCACCCTCGACGATGTTCGGGTCCCTCAATCCCCGCCCTATCCGCTGGCCATCAAATATGTCCAATATGAACACGCTCGGCCAACCAATTGTCGATAATGGTCTGTTGGAGGGCGTCAAATAGGGAAGTGGATCGTCGAAGTACGAACGTGTCGGTGATGAAGCAGCGAGGTCCACATCCTCGTCATCCTGCGCCTCGTCCTCCCGCACCTCCTCGTCCTCCCGCACCTCCTCCTCCACCGCCTTCTCCTTCCCTTTCCCTTTCCCTTTCTCTTTACGGTCTCCACCGAACGTACGCTTCATGAATGCGTACATATCTTGGACCGTCGCCTCCAAACGGGACAGCTTCGCGTCGTGTGAATCCACCGTTCGAGCCAACCCGGTGTCGCTCGTCTCCAATCCGATGATCCTAGATTTGGCCACCCGCGAGCTCACTCCCCTTGCGATCAGAGCCAAGCACTTGGCTGAGTGCGTCTGTGGACAAAGATGCCTTGTCGGCATCAGACTGCGACTCATGCACTTCCTTAAGCTTTGCCTGAAACGACAAAAAGCACATGATTAGTAAAATAAGTAAACTAAAAAATTATAACGTAATTAACAATAATTAAACTGTCGGATTACTTACAATCGTGGCCGCGACGCTCGGGGACACCTCCTTGTCCTTCCCCTTCTTCGTCCGAAGAGCCACATAAGTATCGAGCCTATGTGGCTTACCCCCTGGCCCACTCCCTACCCCCTGAAATAAAATAAAGTAAAGTAAAATTAGTATCGGCCCCGCAAAGTAAAATAATATCCAATAATATATTTCTGTAGTTATAGATAAATTAAATATTACCTTCATCCTATGCTCCACCTCAGCGTAAGAGGTCCGGCCGGAGTAGTGCACGTCCGTCTTTTTAGCCCGATTTTCCCTCCCCGATTGGCGAGATGCCAATTGTCGATCCTCGATCTCATTGTCAATGAACTTTTGCCATTGTGCCAATGAGATCGGCTCCTTGGGCGGGACGGATCCGCGCCATTGTAAAATGGTCTCTCGTGTTTTTCCAAAGTACCGTGTCCGCATATTTTTTTTCCACGTCTTGTGTTGCTCCCTCAACTGCTCGAAGACGGAATCGCGTAGCTTTGGATCCAAGTTGAATTGTTCCTGTCCAACAAATACAATGTTAGTTGCGAATAAATATAAATATAAATATAAATATAAATTGAAATTGAAATTGAAATTGAAATATTCATATAAATATTACCTGTAGTGACGCCCAAACAGCTAACTTGAGCTCATACGTCACCTCCTTCCAACTCATAAACCCCGGGCCGATGACCGTCTTTAGCAGCTCGAGGGATCTCGCTAAAAGCTCCGACTTGTTTTCGACGGTAATCCCAAATTTTCCATATTTGGGGAGCCTAGGGGCGGAGGAGCCCTCGTCGCCTCCGCTACCACCGAACCCAGACGACGACATCATCATCATCTTCGCCCTAACATCTGAAGGAGACATTTTTGCTGTAAAAAAAATGTTATTAGTACAGATAGAAAAAATGTTATTAGTACAGATAAAAAAATGTTTCGTTTATATTATAACGTATGTGTAAGTTCCGTCAATACCACCCCCGCCACACGCACACACACACACACACACACACACCACCCCTACCCACCCCACCCCACCCCCGCCACACGCACACACACACACGCACACACACACACACACACACACACACACACACACATATTTTGAATGAAAATATCAATTATTTATAAAATTGATGTCTACTTTTAGTGTTGTGTATATATGTTAGTCTACTTTTGCTTTTTTTTTTAAATAATCAATTAACCAAATTTCATAATAGTGAATAAGGGTTAATCCTAGCCATTGATTAAGTGTATTATTAGTAAGTACAAAAATTAAATATGGACTCTTAATCTAGGATATAAGGAGTATTTGTTAGTGAAATAATAATTTAGTGATAAAAACACACTCGAACAAAAATTTATCTTTAGGGGTTTGTAAATTTAGGATTTATTGTAATATGTATTTTGAAAATAGGACAACAAACATTTTATTTATGATTTTAGTCCCTATTTTTAATAAAACCGCTGGCGCGGACCCATATTCATAAAACGTTAACCAATCATGGAAACAAAATGTTTGTTGTCCTATATCCATAATCAATATTATTTTAAGTCCTAAAATTACATAATCTATTATCTTTATAAGGATAAAATTATCTTAAAATGATTGGTAGGGAATGTCTATGAGGTGGATGATAATTTATTTGATATTTTATTTTATTTCTTTTGGTTAGGTTATTAAGACTTTATTTGAATTGATATCTTAGTAATTATTATTTAATATTTATTTTGAGCAATTATCTTATAGTAGGATTATTATCCTAGAAAGAATTCTATCAATTCAAATAAATAGATATCAATTCAAATAAATAGATGTCATGTCGGGTTCGTGTTAAGTATTAGTCAACCCTAACCCGACCCATTTAACTAATCGTGTCAGATGAGCAAACACTAACCCGACCTATTTATTATCGTGTCGTGTTCGGGTTGACCCGCATAACCCATTAAGTAAAATATAAAATAATTTTTTTCTTCTCTCTTAACCAATCATAGCACTCATACGCCTACAATAACTTAATTTAATTAATTTCAAATTCTTGCAACACATAAATAATTTATCATCCGAGTTCGTGTCGAGTTCGTGTCGGGTATCGTGTCGTGTCAAAAATTGCCACCCCACCCCACCCCTGCCCCCCTCCACCACCACCACACACACACACACACACCCCACCCCACCCCACCCCACCCCACCATACACCACCACACACACACACACACCCCACCCCTAACCACCCCCTGACCCACCCCTCCACCACCCCCTCCCCCACCACACACCACCACACACACACACACACACCCCACCCCACCCCACCCCACCCCCTCCCCCACCACACACACACACACACCCCACCCCTAACCACCCCCTGCCCCACCCCTCCACCACCCCATCCCCCACCACACACCACCACACACACACACACACACACACCCCACCCCACCCCACCCCCTCCCCCACCACACACCACAACACACACACACACACACACACACACACACCCCACCCCACCCTCCCCCACCCTGCCCCACCCCCTGCCCTCCTCCACCGTCCCCACCCCCTCCCCCACCCTGCCCCACCCCGCCCCACCCCCTGCCCCCCTCCACGCACACACATACACACATATATATATACACATACACACAAATATACACACAAATAAGTATATAAATGAGAGAGAGAGAGAGAGAGAGAGAGAGAGAGAGAGAGAGAAGAGAGAGAGAGAGAAAATGGACCTGAAAGTAGAGAGAGAGAGAGAACAGCGTCAAGAGAGAGAGAGAGAGAGAAATGGAGGGAACGGCGCGGGAGGGAAAAAAGAAGGGGGGGTAGGGTTTTTGCTGAGAATATTGTCACGGTCGTGTCAAGGTCTTTGACCGTGACAAGAATTTAAATAATTGTCACGGTCAATGACCGTGACAAGGCCGTGACAAATTTAATTGTCACGGGCTTGTCACGGTCATTGACCGTGACAATTCGTTGTCACGGTCGTGTCAAGGTCAATGACCGTGACATAAAACGCGTGTTTTTTTGTCACGGTCAATGACCTTGACAAGGCTGGCCGGCTGAAAGGTGACAATTTGCCCATTTTGGTGTAGTGAGGATCTCTCATAGGACTAGCCATGGTGTTGGTCAAATCTATCTTTTCCCAGCATAAAACGATAAACTCTCAAACTCTCTCTAGGAGATGTATTAGGATGGAAAAGTTGTCTTGGAAAATGTGTTTCCCGCACATAATAATGTATGAAAAAAGTTGGTTGAAAACCAAGTGGAAGAGTGGGGAAAAACTGCAAAAAACAGCCAAATAACTGTTCCCGTTGGAATCTCGTTCGAACGAACTTTATTCTCGTTTGAACGAGACTTCTAACGAGTGACCAGCCTGGGCTCGTTAGAAGTTCGTTAGATACCTCGTTAGAACGAGCATTCGTTCGAACGACATATCGAACGACTGACCAGTTAGGGTCGTTGGCAAAACTCGTTCGAACGAACTTGGTTCGAACGACAAAACTCGTTCGAACGAAACCTGGTTCGAACGAAAAAACTCGTTCGAACGACATTTCTAACGAACGACCAGAAAGATTGAAAAATTCGATTTTGGCCCAGAAACTTTTATAAGCTTTTATATACTTATTTTAAAGTTCTATTTAATTCTTTCTGAAAATAAAATGCAGTTTGTTATTACACCTAACACCCAATACAATTTGTTCCAAGCTCCTATATAAATATAATTACATTCATACTTTGGGAGCATGGAACCTTAGTTGATGACGAGAAACGAGGCACGCAAACCGGCATTTTGATGAAGCTTTAAATTCTTTGCCGCTACGTCTTCAACATACACTTCATAGGCTTGAGAATATTACAATAAATACTATCCTATGAATAAATGTTTTTGTCCGGAATTGTGCCAAAACTATATATGGACTCAATTGGAAATTTGTGTCCTTACAAATCTCCCCCTTTGGCTATTCCGGGACAAAAACCAAACAAAAATCCTAAAGGGCCGTCAAGCTCTACTAGACTCAAAACATAACCCGCCCAATCTTGACTCAACCCAAGGATCAAACGCTTTGCCATAGAAAGATGCCGCTTTAGAATAATTCCTGCACACTTAAGCAAACTCATCAAATGCATAGGGAATATCAAAATATTAAATATGCAATTAATTAATTACTCCCCCTAAATTAATTCTCCCTTTAAACACATGACCTACTTAGAAAGACGTCTCCCCCTAAGATAAATCTCCCCCAAACGAAGATACGATAATAATAGGATTAGATACCATTTCTCCCCCTATCATCATTCTCCCCCTTTTTGTTCGGGAATAGGCAAAGGATAAAGAACTAATAAACAGCATGTGAAAGCTTAAAGTGATAAGACATGAAAGCATATGGGCAATTAAGGCAAGGCAAAGACAAACAGATATCATATATATATATATACATTAAATATACCAATAAGTACATGCATATATAAATAGATATAAACACACACATGACACAAAATACAATAAGTTTGCACACTCGTATGGCAAAAATGTGTCATATGGAAACGGAAGTGTAGGGGTTAAATTTAGACCCAAACACTTAAGAAACGTTCACGGAGTTCTCATTTGATTGCAAACTTTATCACATTTAAATATAACCTCATGTGACAATATAAAGATTGAACTCAATGAACAAACATACACAATGCATTCAAGCCTAGCATGATGATGATTCTACAAACCAAATAGAGTCATGACATTAAAGACAACTAGGATAAACGGACATTGTGCAAACCGTTGATATACCATCCAATTCTCCCTCAATGAGCATATATATTCTTTTGTTTTTGAATGAATATATCATACAAACATAGGCCTTGGCAATTGCTTTTTGTTTAATGCCAAATATTCTGTTTTTAGGCCTTTGGATCACGTATTTCTTTTAGATCCAATCAACGGTGGCTTACTATCGCAAAGGATTTAATTCATCCTTTCGGAGCCCTTCCCCGTGCATATATTAATTTATCATGTTTTCATTTTTTCACACAAATCTCACATGCAACAGATTTTGACATGCACTAGTCCTCCTAGGTCATAGATATGTAGATGACTAGATTGATAGGAGAACACCTCAAAAAGCTCAAATATAACATGTGACATTAAGATTTCAAAAGAGCTCGTGCATGTGTGAATAGAGGCATATAGAAATAGAATCCATTTAAACAATACAAAAACCAACTACTCCATATAAAACATGGTAAAGAACATTTTAAGGATTGAAAATCTAAACCAAAAGTTCTAGCCACATGGAAGCGTAAACGATAGGATTCAAACACAAATATATGCCACATAAAGTGTGTCAAACAAAAATACACACAAAATAAAATCTTTTTGAGTTTTTAACATTTTTAATCAAAAAATAAATATTTACTCAAAAGGACAAACAAAAATCATTTGTATTTTTCATTAAGCTTAAATGAAATAAATAAAACACAAATGATAAACAAAAATCTTTTTATATTATGCAGTCAATTCAAATACAAAATATAATACAAAAAGATAAACAAGTCATAATTTCTAGCATGTGATATGAAATAGGCAATGACTAGAAAATGACTAAACAAGCATACATTTAGCATATGAATATAGCATGAAGTACAAACGCTAAAGTATGCAAACACTAACACATTCATCCATTAGATTTACCAAGGGAGGAAGGATGTGAAAGTAAATGAGAATCAAAATCCCTATTTTGTAAGGCAACCAAGTCGGATTTCCTAACCCAAATTAATGAAGAATTACTATCTTGGGGTGTAGGAACATTAGCTATCGTGGTTACTTTACTATGGGATTTTCTAGGAATTCGTTTAAGATCTAAACAAAATTTCCTAAGATGACCTTTTCGACCACAATGTGTACAAGTAAGAATATGTCGAAAAGATTTATCTAAGGAGTGATCATTAAATGCATTCCTATAAGATTCTCCTAAAACATTGGTTTTGACTTTAGGGTTAAAATCATTACAAGAATTGAAGCCTAAACCAAAAGTGTCATTTTTAACTTGGACCGTTCCTAACATTTTATCTAGTTTTTCCGAACGACACTCCAAATCAAATTTGACATTACTCGAATCTTTTAATTTATTTTCCAATTCTAAAATTTTAGATTCTAGTAAAACATTTCGCTCTTCAAAAGCAAGAAGCTCCTTTTTCAAGGATTCCATTAAACCCCTAAGGCTATCTCTCTCGCCTTCTACATAGTTAAGCTTCTCTTGAAGAGTCCTCTCATGTGTCCTAAGGTCTTCTATTAAGGCACTTTCATCAAAGACCTTGACACTCTCTCTTAAACTCGCTTCTAACTTCAAATTAGCTCTTTTCAATTTAATAGATTCTTTATATAATTCATGAAAAGCATTTTGAAGTTCACTCTCATCAACCTCATCTTCATTTTCACTCTCTCTTTCTTCTTCACTCTCACTATCATTAAAAATAAGAGAATCATTTACAATGACCTTGGAAGTGGCATGTGCTATAATTTCATCATTCGATGAGTTCTCACTATCACTCACATGTCTAGCCATAAAAGCCACAAAATTTTTCTTAGTGGGGGATTCGGGCTTCTCTTCCTTATCACTATCACTAAGGGTTGCATTATAAGCAGTGGATCGTTTACCCTCTTTCCTTAGTTTAGTGGGCCATTCATAAGCCCTATGGCCATAACCTTCACAACCAAAACACTTATTAGACTCGTCCCTATCTAAATTTTCATTACTAGGTTTAGGGATCTTCTCGGCTTTAGAAAACTTCTCGCTTTTATCATGTTTAGAAGTATCAAATTTCTTAAAATCATTTTTAACTTTATCTTTGTTAAATTTAAGAAATTTTCTAAATTTACGAGCAAACAAAGCCATGTCTTCCGAGTCACTATCACTATCGCTCTTTACTACTTGTTTGACCTCTTTTCGGGCTTTTAAAGAAACAACCTTTTCAATTTTCTTTTCAGTTTTAGAGGAAACATATCCAGTTCATAGGTTTGTCATTTTCATCCATTTTGATAGTTTCAAATTGAGTGGTGAGGTTTTGGAGTTTTGAAGCTTTAACGACACTAGTTCCTTCATGAGTTAATTGTAAAATATCCCAAGCTTCTTTAGCGGTTTCACACGTCATAATACGTCGGAATTCATCCTGTGCGATAGCGCTAAATAAGGCATTTAAACCACGGGAATTAAAATTTGCAAGTTTAAACTCATTTTCGGTCCATCTATCGATGGGTTTGGGAACACGTTCATTTTCAATTAGATGAGTTGGTGGGGAGTACCCGGTAACAACAGACATCCAAATACGTTCATCGATAGATTTAAGTGCCGATTTCATTCGCGCTTTCCAATATGCGTAGTTAGAACCATCAAAAATAGGAAATTTTGAAAATGGGGAAAAATCCATTTTAGCCAAAAATTAAAGAATCTTATCGAAATAATTTATCGTTTTTGGCTCTGATACCAATTTGAAGAGGCGGAATCCCCGGGATTTAATAATCGCAATTAAAATCTAATTTTCTTTTAAATAAATGCGGAAGCGCTGAGATGATTTTACTTTCAAAAATAACAACAAGTTTTAATTTCTCAAATCAAATTAAAACATAATTCAAGTCCTAGAATTTGCCTAAGTCATAATTACCAAATTATATCCAAAGTTAGGGGAAACCAATTTTAGTACATGACTTGAATAAACCAAATTTACCCAATATATAATTTAAGTCCCAAATTAAATATAGTGTGATAATAAAACCAAATTTTATCTTGAATTAATTCTAAGCATGCATTCTAAATTATGATGCAAGATAAAATAAACAATGTCACACTACGCCGAGATGTACGAGGAAAAACCCAAGACGGGAAACAACCTCGGACGGCCCTAGCCACAAGTCCACTAGATACGGAATTATAATTACAAGACAGGTAGACTTACAACGACTGACTCGATCCCTCTCAAGCCTCGACGCTCCTCCTCGTAGAAACCTCTTCCTAGCGGACAACCTCGGAACACCACCGCGGTCTCGGAATCCACCGATGGGACTTTATATGGTCACCGTCACCCAAGCATGGAGCCTTTCTCCATGTGGGTAGAATCTCAACAAAATCCTTCTTTGTGATGGGGTGTAGAAGCAAACCCGAAACGTCTCTTGAATTCGGTAGAGAAAACCGGTGCCAAAAACTCCAAGCAATTGATATAAATATAGAAACTTGGATAAACACAATTGGGTGTAAACTAAGTGTTTAAAGATTTTTCTTTAAGTTGAAGAACACTCAAACCTGAACATTTTCCTTTTGTAAATAATCTCTCAAACTCTCTCTAGGAGATGTATTAGGATGGAAAAGTTGTCTTGGAAAATGTGTTTCCCGCACATAATAATGTATGAAAAAAGTTGGTTGAAAACCAAGTGGAAGAGTGGGGAAAAACTGCAAAAAACTGCCAAATAACTGTTCCCGCTGGAATCTCGTTCGAACGAACTTGATTCTCGTTCGAACGAGACTTCTAACGAGTGACCAGCCTGGGCTCGTTAGAAGTTCGTTAGATACCTTGTTAGAACGAGCATTCGTTCGAACGACATATCGAACGACTGACCAGTTAGGGTCGTTGGCAAAACTCGTTCGAACGAACTTGGTTCGAACGACAAAACTCGTTCGAACGAAACCTGGTTCGAACGAAAAAACTCGTTCGAACGACATTTCTAACGAACGACCAGAAAGATTGAAAAATTCGATTTTGGCCCAGAAACTTTTATAAGCTTTTATATACTTATTTTAAAGTTCTATTTAATTCTTTCTGAAAATAAAATGCAGTTTGTTATTACACCTAACACCCAATACAATTTGTTCCACGCTCCTATATAAATATAATTACATTCATACCTTGGGAGCATGGAACCTTAGTTGATGACGAGAAACGAGGCACGCAAATCGGCATTTTGATGAAGCTTTAAATTCTTTGCCGCTACGTCTTCAACATACACTTCATAGGCTTGAGAATATTACAATAAATACTATCCTATGAATAAATGTTTTTGTCCGGAATTGAGCCAAAACTATATATGGACTCAATTGGAAATTTGTGTCCTTACAATAAAATGCATCTTCCTCTGTCTCTTTCCCTCCCATCCATCCTTTTCCCCTCCCCATCTCTCTTAAATTGTTTTGTATTTCTTCCTCATACAAACTTAAAAATAATTTTAGATAACCAACATTGCATAAAATTGGGTTTAAAATCAATTTGAATCCGCTCATTTATAATTCACAAATTTATAATGAACCAATTTACATAATCAAACAGTTTTCGCAACCAAACATGGCCTTATAACTCATTTCGACTCTCTAGAAATGGGATTTCTGTATAGATGAGGATCTAACGCACATTAGGTCCTAGAAGAAGAAAGAGATAAAGGGTTTTTATATACCTTTAAATCGTAGGAATGATGAGGCCTAACTTCCAAGGCTAGCCCTCAGTAGGGCACATTTTCCCAAACTGGCCTATAATCGTGAACCTTGGACAACACGCTAAGACACAAGACGTATTCCAAGTGTCACTTAAGCTCTTATATTTTATTTGAGACCTAACATTGAAAAAATATCTCATCCATCAATTAGAGGCATCTGATCAACTTCTTTCCTCGATCATATTTACCATTCAGCCTTCTACTCCCATCCAAGGCTAATGGCTAGGGGTGATTGATATACCCAAGTATAACCTTATCCTGGCCAGGGATCGACTTGGCTAAGGGTGATCAAGAAGACTGCCACTATAAGTATTATGTGCCTTCTGAATTTATCTTGTTCATCAGTCTCGGCTTCAACCAATCTCATGGGACGAGACATACCAATTAGCTCATTGGCTCTTCACCAGTCTCATCTCGTCCTGGAATCTCCCATCAATCGAGACACTTCAGAAATTCTATTAGCCCTACTTCAATTTCATCCTGTCATGGAACCTCCAAACAATTAAGACCACATTTATGCTTTGATCATCAGCTACTTTAGCAGGATACCCAAAGTATCATCCTCATTCATGTCGAGATCTGGCAGGGCGACACACATCCACATGAGATACATATTTATTGCATGATCATCCCACGTGGATAACTAGTTATAAAGAAATCAAAAGTTCATGCGAGGGGAATATCTCCATCATCATTACATGCCCATACCCATGACAAATGTCCACCCGTCATTGGATATCTCAACAAGTGCACACTCTATGCATGCTTGGGGTGCATTGTGAACCTCAATCACTATATAAAACTATCTTCTTCCCCAAAGGAAAGGATCCATAAATAGAAAACCCTAGATAAACTCTATCTCACTCACAGTATAGAGAGAAAGCTTAAGGGTTGTGTAATTCAGGCCATTAGAGCCTTATTTCTAGTGAAAATACCATAGTAATCTTCACTGTGGCGTAGAATGGCATAACTGAACCACTTAAATTTTGTTTTCTTTCCTCTTATCCTCATTTCCTTCTCATATTTGCATTACTATGTTATTATATAAATCTCCATTGTTGTGTGTGCTGGAGCTTGACTTGCTGATACAAATTCAAATGGTGACTCTATTGCGTCAACATAATATGTTATTACTTATGTAATTAATAGCTCCTAATTAATATACTTGTTTTTTCCTAAAAATAGCTTGATATTAAATATGAACAGTTCTTTGAAACATGAGTTATAATTCCATAATTTTGTTTTCTCATTACGTATCGCTTAATTTACACTGAGATCTCTGTTTAATGACTAGGTTAACTATAACACCCCATATTTATCATGTTCTAGGTGACTAGTTTAATACGTTGAAGATAATGGAATGTCAATCAATTTATATCACTCCCTTTGACAATGATAAAAATGAAGTATTAAATATTTTAACCCATCCAAAGTATACCAATAGATGGATCGAATGACAAATCTAGAATACTAAATGTCTCTAAATAAAAATAAATAAAATTAGAGTCTTAATAAATATATACGTCTAAAAAACAATAACCAACTTCGACACTCATAAGGATCCGTAAACTCAAAAAAATTAATAGTTGGAATGTGTACTTAAACCAAATGATGATAGAAATAAGAATCTTACTCTAAGGATATAAAACTTTATTATTAATAGAATGAAAATTTTACCACTTAAACCTAATGTTCTTGATTATAATTACCTAAATAATAGTTTTTACGAAACAACGATGGTTATACCCCAAAATAAGAAAGGAACAACAAAATTAATTATGCAATATTCAGTGTGACTAACTTACACCTCATGCCATCCCCTTCCGATACTTACTCCAAAGGCATCATACTGCTCGTCTAAACTAAGTCATTCCTAACAATTTGTATTCAGAGTAATGTTAACATAATAGGGCTACCATTCCACATATAATTCCCTCAGGAATATTCAAACACATCAAGTCTATTAATACAACATAGCTACTAAAACACATCGTAATAATGTAAGCCCTAACCATTAATTAACTATCACACTACCATCCTATAACCCGATGTATCACACCCATAAATAATATCCAAAATCCACATAATTAAGCCCATAGTTAGTCAAATTTTCCAATTAAAACCATTTTATAAATAATTAATAACCTATGTAGAGTATGTAACATAAAACCTACTAAGAGTATCACTCCCAGGGTGTCCTAACTACCAGGGTGTCCTATTTCTACATGATAACCTATGTAGAGTATGTAACATAATACCTACTAAGAGCATTACTCCCAGGGTGTAATAACTCCCCCATCGAACTAGAATTAATATGTAGGACATCTTATATATAAAATCATAAAAGGAACCCCCAGATACAAATTTATGTAGATAAGCCGTCTATTAGAATCTGATGGATTGATACTCCATAAACCAAGATCCATAATACCAAACCTACTATAAACATATCAATTATTATATACTAATAACTCAGTTCATATACCATATAAGTATGAAAAAAAAATATGACTGTTATAACAAAAATATGTCAGCCAATGGACATCTGAAATGTGGCATGGAACCCTGCATGGTCACAATGGAGATGAGATAAAGCCTTGACCAAAGGCCACATCATGTGGCCAAGCAGACTGCGATATTCATTCATTTCCCCCTTTTATACACACAAGACCATGACATGTGCACATACATGATGCGGACACTGCGGGACGCCAACATAAAATGGCCACGACCATGCTTGTAATATGTCATGGTCCCCCAAACTCAACAGATCATTAAATGTACTTTCCATGGATCCTAACACATTATCATCAATCTGCTAGATATCCACCTATTAGAAACATTCCATCTTTTCCACATTTCTACAACTAATGTGCACTATGCACATTACCCTCTCACCAACTACTATAAATACAGTATCACACTTCCTCACTTGATAAGATAAATTTTGATAGTAATGCTCTTCCATATTCTCTCTTACATATTTCTCACTTGAGAGCATACCTAGGTTGCCTACTCTGGTCACCTGAGCCATATTTAGCTACGGCCACAAAAAACTATGCACTATAAGTTCGTAGCATCTAGAGCACATAACATGTATGTTACGCACTCTCTCTCTCTCTCGCTATATATATATATATATATATATATATATATATATATATATCATTTTGTATGCCTTGAATACCTCCCAAACTTGTATAACTACATGCATATTGTGAATTGTAGTCTTTATAGTGAATGTGGGATCATTTTAACCACCAACCCACATTAAATATATTGTTTATCACTCTCAATATGTCTTTTACTCTATTTTTATACCTTGTGTATGGATTTGGTGGCATAGTCTACTCTAGTATTCATTTTTTGACAATAATTATTTGTGGCCATCTATGGGAAATGAGTTATTCTATTGAGTTTCATATAAATCGAGTCCATTATGCCTTATTTCATCCATAAGGGTCTCCTAATTTACATCTTATGGGTGAGATTTTGGTTGTTAGACCCATATTTTTACAAAAATTCATTAAGGGTATCTTTATCTTTATAGATTTTTTTTTCTCAAATCAATCTTCAGATTTTTTTGGCCAGATTCACGTACCCCAATGATGTTTCCATGTCCTAATATTTTTAAAAATCTTGATAGGACACAAACTCATAAGGAATAGGAGTTAGGGATGTGAATACTTACTATTTTTTATACACCTTTAGGCATTTTCTTCCATACTGTGACCAATATATTCGGAATTTACAGCCGAACTTATGTTATTTTTCATACAAGGACCTCTAATGCCTTGGATAAACACTCCTAAATACTTTTAGACCAATTCTAGGGTTTTAAAATCACATTTGGGAAAAATTAGGTTAAAACTTACGTGTTTTCACCTATAGTCCACAACCTATCAATGTTATCATGCTACAAGTCAAAGCCTACAGTTAACAACTTAGGCCAATTTTTCTATTTTTGAAATATTTAACACTTCGAATTAAATAATTTTTTAGTTTATAGCAATGATGCCTTAACATGATTAAGAAACCCCGCAACATGTTTATTGAGTTATGAACGGAGTTAAATCATATAAGGCTATGTCTTAGGATTTATAACAAATGATTTCACAAATGAAATCCAGTAACAATATTCTTTTGACCATTAATAAACTGCTCATGATAGGTTAAGATGCTTTTACTAAATTTCAGTTATTCTTCCATCAGAGGGAATATACATGTAATACCCCGTATTTCTGCGTATTTAGAATTAAATTAATTGAATAATTAAATACGAAAATACGTTTAATTTAAATTACTTGGGTAGAGTAGTTTAATATTAGTCTATATTTAAATTATGTGAGTAGAGTAATTTAATGTGATTTAATATTTAAATTACTTGAGTGAAGTAATTTAATAAGATGAAATTTTAGTTATGATTATTATGTGATCGAATAATAATCGTGGTATTCAAATATTAATCGAGAGATAAAGACTGATTAATATATGATTTAAATTTACTAAGAGTTAATAACAAATATTGACTAGTAAATATGATATACGTCATAGCGAGTGATATGGGAGTATTTTATGTTATCTCACCGAGGGTCGCGAATTAGACTATGGTGAGGTGGAAAATGAGAAATATACTTTAGGTGATTCGAATGATAATTTAGAGATCACGGATGAGTCCGGAAGGTGGGAATTAGTCAAAATAGCATACCCGGGGATGTTAATTGAGTCACAGGTGGATTTTGGACCAAACCGACACCTTTGGATGGTAATTTGGTCATTTTAAAACTAGAGGTTAAAGGCCGTACGAAAATTGGAGCCTTATATGTGATGATTATAACCAGGGGCAAGGGTTCTTAATGAAAAACACACAAAAGTGTACATTTTATACCCCTAATAGACCATTTTTAGTTGCTAATTATCGACAATTTGGTTCTTATGCGCGTACATGTTAAATGTGCTGGCTTAATTGCAATTACGGTGTCAAAAGTGTTATTTCAAGGCAAATTGCATCAAGAATGGAGCTAATACCCAGTCCCGTAACCTTACCTCAGCCTAAACAAATTCCTAAACCTACCCTGAATCCCGTGGGTGTTTAGTTTATACCTTTTTATTTATTTTGGAATTTCAGTTTGAGTCATTTTTATTTTTAGGATTTATTTTTTATTTATTTAGGATTTTTAGAATTTATTTGCATAATTTTCTATTTCTTTTTATTTAGTGTAGTTTTATTTTGGTTTTGATTTTTATTAATTTTTATTTTATTAGGATTAGTTTTTTGGAGTTGATTTTTAGTTTTAATAGATTTTACATTTTTTAGGACTTCAGTTTTCATTTTTATTGGTTTTTTAGTTTTTATTTCTTTTGTTTCATTATTTTAGCTTTTAATGGTTTAGGATTTTATTTTCTTAAGTTTTAATATTTTATTTTTATTTATTTAGCTAGTTAGATTTTATCTTATTAGTTTTATTTTTTTAGTTAGTTTTATTTTAGTTGGTACAAACTAAACACACTCACACACACACACCCCACTCACACAAAACCTATCCTACACTAAACCACACACAAACACTCCCTCACCCTTATCCTATCTACCTTGTACCCTCACACACATAAACCCCATCCCTTTTTCTTCAACCTCACTAAACCCACTCAATTTCTCTCCTCTCTTATCCTCCATAGCCACAAACCCATTTTAATTCAACCTTCCTTATTCAACCATAAACCTCAAAACCACCACCATATAAACCCAAAACCGATGACACCCAGTTCCGGCGGACCTCCATAACCCGTCGACGCCCCGACCCAAAACTCGCCTGAACCTCCTTTCGACCCACTCGCCCGAAACCCGAGGCCAACAAGCCACCAACAACCCCCAACTCGGGATCCTTACCATACTGTACTGAACTCAAGCGACCCTTCTCCAACTTGTGACCCATATGCATCCAAACCCATTTCCAATTTAACAAACCAAAAGTCTTTAAACTCATTTCTCAAAGCCCTTGCACGATTTTTTCTTACCTGCCAAATAACCAAACACAAGACCAAGCCAAATAAAATCCACATGTTTTAAAATCCTTTTTAACCCTTTTTCCAAAATACCCCCAACTAACTCATTCTACCCCAATGCCCAAAATACCATTTTAACAAATCTGAGTTTTATTCCCTCACCCCTCACTCTCATGACCTCACACAATCCATGCACATGTGTGCATTTCCCCATTTTAACCCCAGCTTATCCTCACACCTCTTATGTCCATTTAATCCCTACCCAATTTACCCTTAGCTCTATGCCTACTACTTAAGGAAGAAGAAGGCCATTTGAAGAGCTACCAAAAATATATAGAGAGAATTCTAAAGACAGTTTAGTGTAGAAAATAAATTAGGATAAACACAATTTTGTAAATAGTTTTATCTTATTTTATTTTTATTTTTTTGTTAGAGATTAGTTAGTAATAAATTTGTGAGAAATTCAATTGAGTGTGTTCTTATTATTAAAAATCATTTGGATGCTCGAATTGAATGGATGATGTGCAAATTCATGGATTCGAGTTCAATTTAACTCAAAGGGATTTGGTTTGATTATTTTCTTCTCTACTTTTATTTTAATTACCTAGTTTATTTGATTATCATGTTTAATATCATGTTAGGTTAAATCCCATTTCAAGGGGTGGGGTGAACCCTTATTTGATGTTATTTTGATTTAATTAATTTGATTAATTGAAAATTTCCATTGATGTTAATTTTGATCCCTCGCCCTTAAATTTATGCCTCGAGAGAGGGTAAATGATTTCGAGAGAAAATCAAAATTCTAGTTATAATACCCATTTTTAGATTCGAGCTAGAGATAGGGGTTTCTTAAGTGTGGTATTATTCCTTAAATTTTAACTCTATTTTTTATTTTTTAAGATTTACATAAATTTTGAAGGATCGATACTAACGGGTGATTAATTAAAAGGAGTGTAGATATATTTTCTAGAGTTGTGGGGGGTTAAACTTAATTTTTTAAAAGATTACTATTAAAATAACAGTTGCAATGAGATTTGGTTTGTAATTTTGATATTAATTTGGGAGAATTCAAATAATTAAATTAATTAGTTAGGGTAGCAAAAATTTATGGTGTAGTCCCACTCCTTGATTGCTCTCACTTTTATTTACCTCACTTTAACTCTTATTTTATTGTTAGACTTTTGTAATACCCCATATTTTTATGGATTTTAATTATTGGATTTAATAAATTAAATTGCTTTGAATTATGAGAGGTATTAAATTAATTTGGGACAATTAATTGGAAAATAATGCGGATTTAAATGCTAGCGAGATGAGAGTTAGTATTTGATTATTATAAGGTTGTTTAATATTACTGAGTGAATATGGTAATATGTGATTATTGAAATTTTTAAAAATTATAGTGAGTTGAAAATATGGCAGTTTCGGTAATTAAGCTGGGACAACCGTGTTAGGACCCAATTTAATGGATTTAAAAGTACTTTATTTTTATATCATCCGTATGAGCATTTTGAGTGCGCTAACGTGTCTGGTAGGGTTGAGATAGTCAGAAAATACTAGCCGACGATTTAGTTTGGGTCCCGGGGCATTTTTAGGCCTAACAGACAATCCGGGACTGTATTTTAGTCATTTTTATTTTTGGTGAATAGTGACACACGAAAATGAGGAGTTATTTATTAGTCAACACTTATGTTCCTTAGGGTTTTCACAACCATAGATCATAACGTCACATAGAGAGGAAGAGAGGAGAAGTCCAAGGGCTTCCATGGCCAAAACCACCACACACCACCACCATCGCCGGATTTGTGACCGGAAAGAGAGGGGGAACCAACCAATAACATCATCAAAGGATCATAATCTGTATTTTTCAGGCAAGTGATTTAACTTGTAATTATTTAGCGCATATTTCATCCATGTTAGGTTAGAATTGAGGAATAACCTTGAATATTGATAATTAAATGGATTTAAAGAATTTAAATTATAACCTTGGTAGGTCTTGCATGTAGTTTAATGTTGGAGATAATAGCAGCCACGGAATTAGGATTTATGGGTAGATAATTACGAAATTGTATTGAAGTATATAGTGTTCTTGAAGAAATAGAAGAACTAGGGTTTTTATATGAAAATTTGGTAAATTGATCCAAGAATTTGATGTTTTACTTTGATTTGATGATTCTAAAACGTAGAAAATGATGGAAACATGTTAGTATGATAATTAGTATACTTGGTTGGGAGTTTAAGCCATTGAAATGAAGGATTAGAGGTGTAAAAAGAGGAGAACTCATAACTGTTTAAGAAATTCTGGACTGTTACCTGCTTGATTGATCGATCGACTCAAGAATGTGGATCGATCGACCCCTCTTGATTTTTGGTAATTGTATTCCTTTAAGGTTTAAGGAAAATTCTAGAGCCGATGTTGATTCTTAGGATGCTTAAATTGAAAATGTGGGACTTAATTAAGGTCAGTAGGGTCTTAGTTGATGCCGGGATAAATGGTTTAGCATATGAAATTGAATGCTATTGCTTACGAGGGTTTACCGAGTGAGGTACGATTAGAAATCGTTCTAATTGAAACTATAATGAGAATTAGTGATGATGTAAGGATAATAACAGTAATAGAGGGACTTTAAGACTGAGATAACATGAGAGACTAATAGGAGACCTAGTAACCTTTTGGGTTAGGTTTAGGTACTCAATTTGATATGACGAGAGAGTTACCAAATTAAATATATTACGTATAATGTTCGGGATAAACGTGCTACATACGAAACTTACTCTAAGGAAAGTGTGAGTACCTATATTGACATATGATTAGTTAGGTTGTGTGAATGCCTAGTGTATGGATTTATTGTGTGTATAACATACCTACTATACTTGCTATCACGGGAGGTCTTTCGTATGAGGACAGTCTGGTTTCGATGTGACCTTCTGGGGGACCTTAGATTGATACCTCATAACATAGGACTTGGAAGGGCTTATCACTGAATGGATAAGTCTGCTGACCTTGGGAGCGTAGGTATGTACGTGACCCATGGGTATGTGAAATATGTTCGCCTCCAATATGAGTGATTTGTATTTAGACGGTTCTTGAGTGATTCAGAACACGTGATCCTTACGTACGTGATGAACATGGATTTGATAGTAGAGTATGCGTGCATCGTAGCTTAGCCTAGGGGTACCAAATATGTATATATATGTACTGTGGGTGATTTATATATATATATATATATATATATATATATATATATATATATATATATATATATATATATATATATATATTTGTGACTGGTTCACTGTTGCTTAGTAGATGTGAATAAGCTAAGATATTTTAATGGGCTAAGAATGAGAATTTAATTAACACTTGACATAAGTAATTTAATGAATGCGAATATGGGTTATGAATATAAATTATCTGGATATTAAGAGTAGACATCCTATGGTAGAATGCGAGAGCGGAAGTGGTATAGACTATCTAGTTAGCGGAGTAACTAGGATGGGTTATGGGCATACGTTAGGCGTGCACACTAATTGAGAGGTGATAAACTCTTGTGAGAGTGTGCAACTAACGTGTATATAATATGTGTTGTTTAATTATAATTTAAGCACTTGCTAAACTTTTAAACTGCTTTCACCTCGGGCTCCGACCCGTTTTCTTCCAAATTTATTTTGTGTTGTAAAAACATTTTAGGTGCCCGGCCACAGGGACGCCAAGCATTGGAGGTTCATTCTGATGATGTGCTATAGTTACTGTGTAAGCTACATGATCTTGGTATTAGACGCCTTCATATTTATCCTTGGTTCCTTCACAGTCATTTGTATCACTAAGGGCATGTTGCCCATTCTTATTTAGAGGTTGTAGTTGCAGACTTTTATTATTTCGGTTATTGGTTTATTTTTCAGACTCTAGTATTGGGAATTTATTTACTCTGTCTTTTTATTAATGGGGTGTGTACTCCAGACTCAGTTGATTCAATTTCCTTAGTTATTAATATGAGTTTGTTCATGCAGTTGATGGGTAATGTTTTAAGTCTCGATTATTTGTTAACTTAATTATTAAAATTTGACATCTCTTTTTTTAAATATTAGGTGGCTAGTAATTAATTAAATATTTTTCGACAGTGATGCTAAGACTGAACCAACTTGATATTCTGTATTAATTTAATAATGGAGTAGCTACCCGGTATTTAATTAGACGGCTTGTTGGAGGTGGTATCAGAGCATCAGGTTCTAGTGTCCTTTAGGATTTGTAAGGTGTATTATGCTTCCAGCATAGCTTTCTTTGATATAGAGCCTTATGTTTAGGACTGTTGATTTCTTTGGTGAGATTTCGTTCTCCTGCTATGATGTATATGATAGTGAATATTATTTTCATTCGAGTATGATCGTGTGCCAAACAATGCACTACGTCAGATGAAGACAGCTGGGCGGACATCAGGAAGCAAAGATCAGTTGAGGTTATTTGAGGTACTATAGAAAGATGACAGTAGTTGAAGTCACCCATATTATGGCACGGAAGTCCAGGACGGTACAGATGGCTAAGGCGGGGCTTGTGACTTCCAGGCACAACTATAGTAGAAAGTGGGGTCAAATGAGACTCACCCAGCAAGGTTGGAATGGGAGAGAAAGAGTTAGGGAAAACATTTAAAAGAACTAGCAGCGAAAATACTAGAAATGCAGAGATGGCATGTACTAACCAACTCACGTAATATATCCAAAGGCTTAAACATATGACAGGGAATGGATAATCGGGAAATGATGGGGTATGGCTAATCGAAAATGAAAATTTGAGATAAATTTTTCCTTAACTCATAAAAGCGAAGTTTCAATGGTGAGAGGCAACCACCACACTTAGAAGTGGAATGTGTCGTCGATAGAAGGCGCATAAGTATGGTTTGACCATAAGTTCCTTCATTAGATGTTCAGAGTGAAATGCGAATGTTATTCTGAATTCACACAAGAGGGTCAGACATAGGTCACTTTGTGAGGAGAAATTTCATTATTTAGCGAACCTTACACCAGATGAAGTAGGTGAAATGGAGAAGAGGACATTAAAAGGATAATTTACATACAAGAAGAATTGCTAGCACTTCTGGGAAATTCGGCTTGGACGGTCAATGCAGATGGTAATTAAGTCGCATTTTGTTAATCTGGAGGTAAGCGCTTCATTGTGAGGGGAGCTACAAGAATCGAAGAATTTAGATATAGTAAGAATGGGGGAAATGGTTTTGAAGAAGAAGCACCACAAGGGGGCCCATTTAAATGATTCGGATAATTGAATTGTTACCAAGCGATGGTGATTTCAGAAAGAGATGTGGAAACTAGTAGCGTGTTCATTAGGGCCATCAAATCTAAGGTAACAATGGAGATAGTCATCAGAGTCGAGACTACCAACGTTCGAGAGAAGGACCACCCTTACATGGTCAATTTGACCGGAGATACGTGGAGTATATGTAGTGGTATTTTGTGGGGAACGAGACCCATGCGTTATAAATGATTTCCCTAAGAAAGTATAGGGATAAGGGTATGTTGCCTAGTAAGGGAAATAGTTATTAAAAATTTTAGTTCAGTACGGGCAGGCGTGTTAAGTCCAGGAACCATTTGAGCAGCAAGGGCGATTCCTGAGGTATAAGTGTGAGTTATATCCTTAGATGATGATGCATATTGTATGTGTCAATGACGAGTTGCTACATTTATTATTATTTCTATTTTTCGCTGGAGAGTTGAGCTTAGTGAGTATTTAGGCATTGTTATTATTTATGTGAATATTCCTCCCTTTAGTGTTATCCACGAAGGATGAATGGGTATATAGATAGTGGTATATATGTTATTGAAATTACTCATTTTAGTGTTGTGTTATAATAGTATGATATTATCTTAATTATGGTTTTATAATATGCTTATACCGATAGTGTGCAAATATTGCAAGTTTATCGGGGTTACTACCTTGATGTAGAATGTTTTGTTTTGGAGAGGCCCCATTTGCGAGAGGGCCGGGCTCACAATTGTATATTTGTATGTATGTATATATATATATATATATATATATATTTTTTTTTTTTAGACTTGGAAAAGTACAATGGTCTTAGATATTTGTTCCCAGTATGTGTAGGGACTTTATCGATATGATGCGAAGTGTATCTAGTTTACTGCTTAGCGAAAAGATTTAGGTGATTATTATAATTAACGCTCAGGATGTAGTAATAAGAAGAGTGCATTGTTATATCACCCTTTAGAGATGTAGAAGTAAATATTCATAGTTGTATGTCTGGGGACGAGATTCTGAGAGCCCCAATTTTATTTGCATGATGTTTATACCGTCAATGTTAAGAGAAAGTGTCTTTCTGAAGAGGTCCATTGTTTAAGAATTTTGTGAAAGGAGATGTAACTTGATTTTCAAGAAAAGAAAATCTAGAGGTACATGTTATGGACCGAGGTCCTAACAGATCCCGATGACCGACAATGCTAGGAAGTAGTGTATCGGGGGGGTTCCTTATTTGGATTTCGCTTTGTGAGACATCCCACGCTTGAAACTTAGCGTAAGGTTGGTAGTAAGGAGATTTTTGGCCATTAGTCCATGATTTGAGTATCTCGATCGTTAGGTAAGTATGTAATTAGAACTGGATGTTAAAGGGGTAAATTACGAGATAAGGCCAGTAGATCCAGTGGTGTGGTGATGAAGTACTGAAAATTTTGGTTTTATTATGGAGGGTTGAAGGATGCAATGAGGTTAAGGAGGATCTAGGATTTCAAATTCGGGGGTAATTGATAACGCCCAAGTGGTAGCACGTTACGAATGGAGGGGAAATAAAGTGTTTGGAGTACGTATGAAGCGTATATGATGTTTAAACCTGTATGTATGGGTTATAAGGGGTGTAGACACCCAGGTTTCCTAATGTAGTACTCACCGGAAGAAAAGACATATATGGGTGAAATTTATGCTTGTGAGACTGATATTACAAAATAGTAGAGGTAGAATGGATTAAGCGTCATGAGAAGGACGAGAATCTATAGATTCATGTGCAATCAGAGTAGCATGCCCGAATTTGGTGGGAAGGAAAAGGGAAGCCATTTAAAAAGGGAGTATCTATTGAGAAACCAAATATTTAACTATTATGGACAACTTGGAGAGGAGTTCCACCCCAATCGAATGTTGAGAGTGGCTTATGCATAAATAGAGTGATGATGACAATAAGGGATAAAAATTCCAGAAACGGGCGTCGTGGCGAAAGATTGCAAAGGTCGGAACTTTTGATATACGCCGAGAGAAGAAGAGTGTTTTTTGAGTATTACTTAATGGAAAGAATTAAACGTGAAAATCGGCATTAAAAGGGGTATAGTGAGTAGTAGATCGGTTGGGGTAAGATGATCAACCAGATAACTTTGTATCAAGCCGACGATTCCAGAGATGGAAGAGTCAAGTTGGTAAATTTCATTGAGGGATTGCCAACTTATAGATTATTAAAAAGTTTCTTCGAATATGTGGGACAGGTTGTCCAGAAGGAGAGAAATTGTTATATCCTTGGGTGATTTACACTATTAGATAGTGAACACGCCGATAAGTGGTCCGATGCAGTATTATTCGAGCAGAAATGAGATCCCCGAAATCCACCTTCAACGTGGGTTATCAGGAAGTAGTGGGGATAACATGTCATTCGGGGAAGGTTGTATCACCTATAGCCCAATGAGTAGGTGCAAGGTGATTGATGACTGGTGGAACTATATGAAAGAAGTTTTAGATTCAGTGCGATCATTTCATTTCCAAAATGGGGATAGCTAGTAAGTGAGGTAGAGTGTGGTAATGGGGAGAAGATATTACCTAATGGTAGAGTTGGGAGAAAGCACCCGTATCTATTCATAGTGGGCATGGTGCGTACTGAGGTTTTGTGTGGGTAAACTTTATCATTATTTAACTGAATGTTTAGGGGTGAGCAGATTATCAGAGTTTTGGATCAGTCGGGAGTTAGAGTCTGATGACTAAAATGGGATAACCACCAACAGTCGTGAGTGGATTTTCCCTTGTGTAAAAGTCATAACGCGGGGAACAGAGATCCAAAAAAAATAGACAAGAGTAGTTAGATATTCTATGGTTTCTTCCAGGATGGAAGTTTTGTGTCTACATAAATGCGGGAGTTGATACGAAGTGAGGAGCGGACACACAATAATACTGAGTTAATGCGGCCAATAATGTATAGGCTATTCATATTCGAGTGTTGATTAGTAAGAGCACAATGTGAGGTGCATTTATTGAGATATAACCCTATACCTGATAAAGTGTCAAGAGTGTTCAATAAGCTTATTGTGAAGCGAGGGCTGTAGTGATTGAGCCTTACTTTGAACTTTGTTTTGAATGCTTGAGGATACCTAATTTTTCCAGGTATGGCTATTTTCCGAATTTCGGTACAAAATTCCGTTATTAGGGGGAAATATGTAATACCCCGTATTTTTATGGCTTTTAAATATGTGATTTAATAAATTAAATTGCTTTGAATTATGAGAGGTATTAAATTAATTTGGGATAATTAATTGGAAAATAATGCGGATTTAAATGCTAGCGAGACGAGAGTTAGTATTTGATTATTATAATGTTGTTTAATATTACTGAGTGAATATGGTAATATGTGATTAATGAAATTATTAAAAAATTTCGTGAGTTGAAAATACGGCAGTTTCGGTAATTAAGCTGGGACGCGGGTGTGAGTCGTGTCAGGACCCAATTTAATAGATTTAAAAGTACTTTATTTTATATCATCCGTATGAGCATTTTGAGTGATCCAATGTGTCCGGTAGGGTCGAGATAGTCAGAAAACACTAGTCGAGGGTTTTGTTTGGGTTCCGGGGCATTTTTAGGCCTAACCGATAATCCGGGAGCGTATTTTAGTCATTTTTATTTTTAATGAATAGTGATACACGAAAATGAGGAGTTATTTATCAGCCAACACTTAAGTTCCTTAGGGCTTTCACAACCATAGATCATAACGGAAGTTAGAGAGGAAGAGAGGATAAGTCCAAGGGCTTCCATGGCCAAAACCACCACACACACCACCACCATCGCCGGATTTGTGACCGAAAAGAGAGGGAGAACCAACCAATAACATCATCAAAGGATCAGAATCTGTATTTTCCAGGAAAGTGATTTAACTTGAAATTATTTAGCGCATATATCATCCATGTTAGGTTAGAATTGAAGAATAACCTTGAATATTAATAATTAAATGGATTTGAAGAATTTAAATCATAACCTGGAAAGGTCTTGCATGTAGTTAAATGTTGGAAATAATAGCAGCCATGAAATTATGATTTATGGGTAGAGAATTATGAAATTGTATTGAAGTATATAGTGTTCTTAAACAAATAGAAGAACTAGGGTTTTTATATGAAAATTTGGTAAATTGATCCAATAATTTGATATTTTACTTTGATTTGATGATTATAAAACGTGGAAAATGTTGGAAACATGTTAGTATGATAATTAGAATACTTTGTTGGGAGTTTAGGACATTGTAATGAAAGATTAGAGGTGTAAAAATAGGAGAACCCGTAACTGTTTAAGAAATTCTGGGCTATTACCTGCTTGATCGATCGATCGACTCCAGAATGTCAATCGATCGACGATCGATCAATCGACCCCTCCTGATTTTTTGTAATTATTTTCCTTTAAGGTTTAAGGAAATTTCGAGAGCCGATGTTGATTCTTAGGATACTTAAATTGAATATGTGGGACTTAATTAATGTTAGTAGGGTCTTAGTTGATGTCGGGAGAAATGGTTTAGCATATGAAATTGAATGATATTGCTTACGAGGGTTTACCGAGTGAGGTACGATTAGAAATCGTTCTAATTGAAACTATAATGAGAATTAGTGATGATGTAAGGATAAGAACAGTAACAGAGGGAATTTAAGACTGAGATAACACGAGAGACTAATAGGAGACCTAGTAACCTTTTGGGTTAGGTTTAGGTACTCAATTTGATATGACGAGAGAGTTACCAAATTAAATATATTACGTATGATGTTCGGGATAAACTTGCTACGTACAAAACTTACTATAAGGAAAGTGTGAATACCTATATTGATATATGATTACTTAGGTTGTGTGAATGCCTATTGTATGGATTTCTTGTGTGTATAACATACCTACCATACTTGCTATCACGAGAGGTCTTTCGTATAAGGATAGTCTGGTTTCGATGTGACCTTCGGGGGGACCTTAGATTGATACCTCAGAACATAGGACTTGGAAGGGCTTATCGCTGAATGGATAAGTCTGCTGACCTTGGGAGCGTAGGTATGTACGTGACCCAAGGGTATGTGAACTATGTTCGCCTCCAATATGTGTGATTTGTATTTAGACGGTTCCTGAGTGATTCAGAACATGTGATCCTTACGTACGTGATGTACATGGATTTGATAGCAGAGTATGCGTGCACCGCAGCTTAGCCTAGGGGTGCCATATATGTATATATATGTACTGTGGGTGATTTATATATATATATATATATATATATATATATTTATATATATTTGTGACTGGTTCACTATTTCTTAGTAGATGTGAATAAGCTAAGATATTTTAATGGGTTAAGAATGAGAATTTAATTAATACTTGACATAAGTAATTTAATGAATGCGAATATGGGTTATGAATATAACTTATCTGGATATGAAGAGTAGACATCCTATGGTAGAATGCGATAGCGGAAGTGGTACAGACTATCTAGTTAGCGGAGTAACAAGGATGGGTTAAGGGCATACGTTAGGCGTGCACACTAATTGAGAGGTGATAAACTCTTGTGAGAGTGCGCAACTAACGTGTATATAATATGTGTTGTTTAATTGTAATTTAAACACTTGCTAAACTTTTAAACTGCTTTCACCTCGGGCTCCGACCCGTTTTCTTCCAAATCTATTTTGTGTTGTAAAAACATTTTAGGTGCCCGGCCACAGGGACGCCAAGCATTGGAGGTTCATTCTGATGATGTGCTATAGTTACTGTGTAAGCTACATGATCTTGGTATTAGACGCCTTCAAATTTATCCTTGGTTCCTTCAGAGTCATTTGTATCACTTAGGGCATGTCGCCCATTCTTATTTAGAGGTTGTAGTTGTAGAATTTTATTATTTCTGTTATTGGTTTATTTTTCAGACTTTTGTATTGGGACATTATTTACTCTGGCTTTTTATTATTATAGTGTGTACTCTAGACCCTGTTGATTCCATTTCCTTAGTTATTCATATGAGTTTGTTTATGCTGTTGATGGGTAATGTTTTAATTCTCGGTTATTTGTTAACTTAATTAATAAAATTTGACATCTCTCTTTTTAAATATTAGATGGCTAGTAATTAATTAAATGTTTTTCGACATGATGCTAAGACTGAACCAACTTGATATTTTATATTAATTTAATAAAGGAGTAACTACCCGGTATTTAATTAGACGGGGTGTTACAACTTTGTTCATATTTTTAGTCACTTTTTAGTTTGCTCTTGACATCTTTGATTTAGTTAGTGTAATTTCACATCCTCACCCAAATTGTTTTAATATTGAAAATGGCTAAAAAAAATAGAAAAAGTAAAAAGCCAACAAAGAAAATAAAAGTGAATTACAATTGTTTTTCCTTCGCTTTGCCCCCTTGATATGGATTGACATCCTTACTTACCTCTATTATAGTTTGTTATGTTTTTGTGTCGGTGATAAATGTTTTGATTAACTTGTCTTCAACAACGACATACACACAAAAGTCAAGTTGTCAAATGGTGTCGTTGCCATTCTTTAGAGCGTGAAGCACTGGGAATGGATTTCATTTTGTAGTTCATTTTTTTCCACATCTTTTTAGTACCATTTTTATTTATTTTATAAGGTTTGTATTTAGGATTATTCTATTCTTGGCTTGTATTGCGGTGCGTAGAGACACCTCTTATTTTTTATTTCAAATTTATAATAAAAAGAAGACAAGCGTGATAGGGAAACCGGACAAGGTAGAGATAAGGCGTCCATAGGCGAGAAAACGAAGCCTCTATACCTTCGGTCGGTAGGACTCCCAGGGTCATCTGAGATAGGCGTGATCTCCCCCCGGTCGACTAAAATTTTTCAGCACCCCACGACATAAAAACCGTGGGAGCTACATTTCTAAACTCTCACGCCTCTCCTGTTAGCGAGTCAATTCTCGTGTGCAATTACGTGCTCTTGCGTGATTTGATTCTCGCATTTATTTTCGAATGGTGTGATGAATTAAATTACTATTACATACACACGGTCATTTACGAGAAGAGATTTCATCATCCCACTCACTCTCTTACCGTTGTGTGTTACCCTAGCCATCACTAAATTTAAAATCAATCAACTAGGTAGCCCACTAGGAGAATATTTTTGCAAAGGAGATCACTCAAATAATTTCAAATTTTTTTATTGCCCACGAACTTAATTAAAATTTGACTACCCTTTCACTAAATTTGAAGATGCAAATTGGCTATGTACTGGTTAGGAATTCTCCTTTACTTGTGTGTATCCAATTCTATTCAATTTCGGTAGTCTGTTTTAGTGAGTTCGTCAAACTCGGCGAGTCCATATTTTTTCCCTCATTTTCTTCCAGAAAAAAAACAAAAATATTTTCTTTCTCTATTTTTATTTTAAAAAAATCCAAAAACATTTTCTTCTTTCTTTTTACTAAAAATCCAAAATATTTTCTTTCTTTAACTTTTAGAAAAACCCAAAAATATTTTGTTTCCTTTTGAAAAAAAATTTAAAAAATCAAAAAAATATATTTTTCTCGTCATGGCCGAAGAACGTCCTTTATAGGATTACTTTAGTCATTTCTCATTTGCTCAAAGCATGTTTGAAGTTGAGCCCGAGTCGAACCTCCATGCCTTACTTAGTGGCTTTAACTCTCAACCACATGCTGTTGATACTCATGCGTCGCCCACGCCCGCATCTAACATTTCATCACCTTCGATGATGAGTGTCAACATGTCACATGCTTTGCCATGAACATATTTTTTTCACGCCGATCACTTGTCCCATGAGTGTCCAAAATTTTCATATCCATCCAAACCCAACATGGAATATGTGTATCCATATGACATTGTTCCAGAACCCACCTCGGCCTACTATCCCGATATATCAATTCCCGAGTTGTGTGAGTGCCCTAGATATTCGTGGAGGCTTGATCACCCTTCCACATAATACGTATGCCAATCCGATGTTGTGGATCCTCACATATTCCCACAGTCGTCATGGAAACCTTGTGCGCCCATTCCCGATTAGTCCCGTCACTATGCACCCAATGATTATCAGCCATTTGTCCACCATGAAGGCGATCCTTTTGTGTATGATGCACTTGACCATGTTTCACACGCTTCCTTTGAGTATTCTCCATATAGTCATGATAATAGCGAATTGTGTCCACCTCAATCACCACCGCCACCCGTCACTCCACCAATACCACCATCCACATCCGCTCTCGAAAGCCTCGTGCAAAAGTTCATACTCAAGAAGGAATAAGCCACTCAAATCCAAAATCAATCTCTTCAAAGGATTGAACAAAGGTTAAATGAAATTGAGTGTGAGAGAGAGTCGGAATTCCCCTCAAGTCAACCCATTATTGCCCCCACGTGGAGTAATGCTGTGTCGTCTTGTGCCAGTGACTTTGAGTGTGACCAACCCTATTCGCTCGAGAATCTGGATGTTGATACCAATCTGTTGTTCAGGCCTCAAGTTGACACTTATATTAACTTATCCATTGATAGCGAGCCTGATTAAATCCCGTCATATCCAAATGAACCAACTCTTGCATTTCACATTCCCCTTCCCATCAAATCCAAAACAATGCTCGAGTCTACACCTATCGAGCTTATCCCTTGTGTTCCCGAGAAACCAATTTGTCCTAGATTAGCTCCGGCTACGAGTGCTCACCATCTTCTCGAGATTGAATCCAAGATGGTTTCTACCTCTTCGGATATGGATCCTGTTCCACCATGCTTGGCTCATCTTTAGCCCATTATTTCTAGCGATTCCTCTATCTCTGATCTTGGTGCCTCGTTTCAACCAACCACCACATTCATTTGTGATATTCTGGTGGATAAGTTCATCACTCAGTCGTTTATTTCCACATTCCCTCTTCAGGAGGATACTGAGGATCATTTTATCCCTCCAAATGAGTGTGTGTCTCCCACTCTTGATTTGGATCATCTTCCTCCACCATTTATCCTACCCTCTCCACCATTTATCCCACCCAATCCACCTTTTATCCCACCTGACTCACCCATTACCCCTTCTATCCCACTACCTAGTTTGGATCTTGATTTTGCACATTTTAAGCTTCCATATACATTTCTACATCCTCACCTGAAACCACCCACCATTAACGAGAGTATTTATGGTGTTACTCTCCACCGTGACACCGAGCTTGTTACCCCATGCCCGCCACTCTCTTGTGGTGTTGATTTTTTCCATCGACAGTTCGCTGGCGTGTCACGGCATGACTATTATCACTGTTCCTTTATATAACGGTCATGTCATTTATATGAGGCCCATTCCATTCCACTTGCTAAACCATCTTGCCTCCCTATTCAACTTGAGCAACAATCTTATAGGGTCGGGCCGCCCTCGTTGCCCTCACCTTTCGGCTCAATAAGGCCAGTGATCGATGCTTATTCACCTTTTCCTTTCTCACCCTCACCCTAATCCCCACGTGCCCATGGTCCACCGATGCTTTGCATCGTGTGATGCACTTTGCCATACAAGTGCAATGACCATTCTTATCTCTGGTCAAACAAGGCTGATGCTTCAATATTGTTTGGAGGTGATTCTCATCACCCATTCTTCTATCGCCCCGCGCTTACATAGATCTTATCTTTTGGGTGAGAATGGTTCGATCTAGCTGAAGACATTAAACTTAGTGCTACCGGGAGTCAGCCTGTGTTTCTTGTATAAGTCTTATCCTGTTTGGGGGTGGTGCTTCACACCGCCCAATACTTTACATGTTTATAAACTTGTACGCCTTTTTATCTTATCACTTATTCAGGTTTATTCCTGGCTACATTTGTCCACTTCACTAGCGGTTGATTCCGGTAATCTCTTTCCTGCCTTATTTTCTAAATTTTAAATATCATTTTACTTAACATCGAGGACGGTGTTCCTTTTTGTGTGTGGGTGGGGAATTTTATCAAAATCCTACCTCTTTTGATTTTTTTTTAATTTTTAAACCCGATTTTTAAAATTTCATGCCATTTCTTTCATCTCAATTCATTTACGTGAATTTTCTATAATCCACGTTTTTAAGTCTAGGAATCAAGATAGATGATTTATCTTTTATAAATAGCTTATGCAATACGTGACAAGTAATGTTGCGCCCTGAATTTGTAGACTCAACAAAATTTTCACATGTATCACGGCGCTATGGTTTAGAGTTGAAAAGTAATACAATTCCCAAGAAACCCTTAAGGATCACTAGTAGAGACTTTAACTTGTGAGATTCGTGCCTTCCACCCTTTCAGAGTTTTTATGCAATCTCCGAGTCACAAGTTGATTCAATTTCTTTTGGGTACGCAATTTAATTCATTGTATGATCTCATTATTTTTCATTTAAATTTTGGCTTGATCACTGAGAACGAAATCACTTTCGAGCTGTAAGAAACATGTGCCTTTAAATTTGTCCCGATCACTAGGTTTTCACCCATTCACTTCACCCATTACATTACCATATTATCCCATATTCACATTTATTCCCCTCATCATGCATACATATATCCATTCCATTTATATATCATCCATCATTTTTTTTAGTAAAAGAGTGTTTCCCAAATGTTAAATGTATTCAATGTTGAAAAAAAAAATATAGCAAAAGAAAAAAAAAGAAAAAGAAAAGGAAATTAAAAAACATTTAAAAAATAAAAGAAAAGAGAGAAGAGTAAAGAGTAAAGAAAAGAAAAAAGAAAAAAAAAAGAAAGTATGCAGTCAAGTTCTTGTGAAATATAGACATTTGTTCTTCAAGTTCTATACACTCTTCTCGCATACACATCCATCATCCAAACATAAAAGACATCCATCCATCGCCATCCTATCCTATCCTATCTCATCATATCCTTTATCATTTCATTTTTCCTCACCCATAATCATCCATATTTTCTCCTAGGTGATCGGGCTGATGGAAGTCAACGTGGTGAATAACTCGATGTTCTCACTATAGTGATTAGCATTCTTTTCATGGGATCATTTTTCTGCCTAAATGTCCATTCTTTCTTCTATGTGTGTGAGACATTTGACCTTGCTTACATTTACTCACCTCTTCACACACAAGAGCGATACACTTACCCTAATCTCGAGAGTTCAGTTGGGAGACCTATATCCCGTGAGATTTTGAAGTTGAAGCGTTGATTCCAAAAAGGAAATCTAGGAACTACTCTCATGATACTTGACCCATTTTGATCGATTCACACTACACATGTTGAGTTCTAGGAAGGATGTGCCTTGAGTATTTACTTAGCTAAATATTTTTACACGCTTCTAGCTTGTATTTCTCAAAAAATTTCTCTTAGGATGGATTGTGCTATTATTCTATGTCTAATAAGAGTTAGACTGCCATTTTTAAATAAAGAATTTTGTGGGTAAATTCCCTTCAAACCCTCATGAGACACAACTCGTCCTGTAGGGCAACCTACAAGTTTAAAGGCTTGTTGCACATGCTAAGTGCAATCGCAAGTGCCCGCAAAAGTGGTACACTTTTGATTTCTTATCTTTCTCTTTCTCTTTATCTTATTTCTCGAGGACTAGCAACGCTCTGTTGGGGGTGGTGTGATAAGAACCCAAAAGTGTACATTTTATACCCCGAATAGATCATTTTTAGTTGTTAATTCTCAACAATTTGGGTCTTATGCGCGTAAATGTTTAATGTACCGGTTTGATTGCAGTTGCAGTGTCAAAAGTGTCATTTCAAGGCAAATTGCATGAACAATAGAGTTAATACCCCGTCCCGTAACCTTACCTTATCCTAAACCAACCCCTAAACCTACCCTGAAGCCCATGTGTGTTTAGTTTATGCCTTTTTAATTTGTTTTTAGAATTTTAGTTTGAGTCGTTTTGATTTTTAGGATTTATTTAAATTTATTTAGGATTTTTAGAATTTATTTAGTGTAGTTTTTTTTAGTTCTATTTTCATTAGTTCTTAGTTTTTATTTTATTTTATTTTGTTTTATTTTATTAGGATTATTTTTTAGGAGTTGATTTTTAGTTTTAATATATTTTACATTTTTTAGGACTTTAGTTTTCATTTTTATTAGATTTTTAGTTTTTATTTCTTTTGTTATATGATTTTAGTTTTTAATAGCTTAGGATTTTATTTTCTTAAGTTTTAATATTTTTATTTTTATTTTTTAGCTAGTTAGATTTTATCTTATTAGTTTTATTTTTGTAATTATTTTTATATTAGTTGGTACAAGCTAAACACACTCAGACACACCACTCACACAAAACCTATCCTACACTAAACCACACACAAACACTCCCTCACCCTCATCCTATCTACCTTGTACCCTCACACACATAAACCCCATCCCTCCTTCTTCAACCTCACTAAACCCACTCAATCTCTCTCCTCTCTTATCCTCCATAGCCACAAACCCATTTAAATTAAACCTTCCTTGTTTAACCATAAACCTCAAAACCACCACCATAGAAACCCAAAACTGGTGACACCCAGTTCTGGCAGACCTCCATAACCCGCTGATGCCCCGAACCAAAACACGCATGAACCTCCTCTCGACCCACTTCCCCGAAACCCGCGACCAACCCGCCACCAGCAACCCCCAACCCGAGATGGTTATCATGCCGTACCGAACCCGAGCGACCCTTCTCCAGCTCGTGACCCATATGCATCCAAACCCATTTCCTATTTAACACACTGAAAGCCTTTAAACTCATTTCTTAAAGCCCTTGCACGATTTTTTCTTACCTGCCAAATAACCAAACACAAGACCAAGCCAAATAAAATCCACATGTTTTAAAACCCTTTTTAACCCTTTTTCCAAAATACCCCCCACTAACTAATTCTACCCCAATGCCCAAAATACCCTTTTAACAAATCTGAGTTTTATTCCCTCACCCCTCACTCTCATGACCTCACACAATCCATGCACATGTATGCATTTCCCCATTTTAACCCCAACTTATTCTCACACATATCATGTTCATTTAATCCCTTCCAAATTTACCCTTAGCTCCAAGGAAACTATTTAAGGAAGAAGAAGGCCATTTGAAGAGCTATAAAAAATATAGAGAGGGAATTCTAGAGATAGTTTTGTGTAGAAAATAAATTAGGATAAAAAACATTTTGTAAATAGTTTTATTTTTATTTTATTTTTGTTAGAGATTAGTGAGTGAAAAAATTGTGAAAAATTCAATTGAGTGTGTTCTTATTATTAAAAATTCATTTGGATGCTGGAATTGAATGGATGATGTGCAAATTCAAGGATTGGAGTTCAATTTCACTGAAAGGGATTTGGTTTCATTGTTCTCTTCTCTACTTTTATTTTAATTGTCTAGTTTATTTGATTATCATGTTTAGTATCATATTAGGCTAAATCCCCTTTCAAGGGGTGGGGTGAACCCTTATTTGATGTTATTTTGATTTAATTAGTTTGATTAATTGAAAATTTCCTTTGATGTTAATTTTGATCCCTCGCCCTTAAATTTAATCCTCGAGAGAGGATAAATGATTTTCGAGAGAAAATCGAAATTCTAGTTATAATACCCATTTTAGATTCGAACTAGAGATATGGGTTTCTTAAGAATGGTATTATTCCTTATATTTCAACTCTATTTTCATTTTTTAAGATTTACATTAATTTTGATGAATCGATCCTAGCGGGCGATTAAATAAAAGGAGTGTAGATCTATTTTCTAGAGTTGTGGGGGTTAAACTTAAGGTTTTAACAGATTACTATTAAAAATACAATTGCAACGAGAGTTGGTTTGTAATTTTGATATTAATTTGAGAGAATTCAAGTAATTAAATTAATTAGTTAGAATAGCTAAAATTTGTGGTGTAGTATCACTCCTTAATTGCTCTCACATTTATTTACCTAGCTTTGTCTCTTATTTTAGTGTTAGAATTTGTTCATATTTTTAGTCACTTTTTAATTTTTTCTTTACATCTTTGATTTAGTTAGTGTTATTTCACATCCTCACCCAAATTTTTTTAATATTGAAAATGGTTTAAAAAAATAGAAAAAGTAAAAATCCCCAAAAGAAAATAAAAGAATTATAATTATTTTCCCCCCACTTTACCCCCTTGGTATGGATTGACATCGTTACTAACCTCTATTCTAATTTGTTACATTTTTGAGTAGGTGATAAAGGTTTTAATTAAATTGGCTTCAACAACGACATACACACAAAAGTAAAGTTATCACTTAACACAAAAAGCTTACTGAGGCGATTATAAGGAAGAGATTAACCATTCCTAAAAGCTTAAGGAGGATTCTTGAAGGTTTGAAAGAGTTCTTGCATATAGAGAACCTAAGGAATGAAGATTTGAAGAGGGAAACATCAAATCATCATCCTGACCCATGAAATAAGACCCTACAATGAATAAGGCGAGTGTTTATTGCAATTAATTGAAGTTATAATACCCATGTAATTGGGGTTTCAATCGTATGATGATATTGATGAATTCTTGAGAAGAAAACTTTAATTAAATTCATGTTGGGTAGGAAATTGCATGTAGCGTGATTTGAAATCTGTAGCGATATTGATATTGGAAGATATGGGTCGTATTCCACGAAATAAATATGAGTATTGATGAACAATCATGGATGAATACGAAAACTTAGGGTTTTAGATGATCGAAATAATAAATCCCTTCTTGCATGATTATTGTAATGTTTTGAGAAAAGAGTTACGTTAGAATATATCCTAATGCATGTAGAAATGGTTAGGAATGTTTAGTTGAAACCTTGGTTTAGATTAATAGAGGTTGGTACTTGATCATGGGAATAAAATGCATGAATGGACGAGGCTGGTGATTTGCAAAAAGGGGATCGATCGGGTTTAAAAAAAAGGATCGATCTGGTTTAAACAAAAAAAAGACCAATTCGGTATTTGGTCATGTTTCCAGAAATTCTATTTTTCCCCTTTTTAACTTGGTTCCTCTGATTGATTATCGTGTGTTCTTTTAAAACCTTACTAAGGGATTTTGGGGGAATTATTAATACTACAGTAGGCCTGATTAGGATTTATAGTTTTTTCTTAGCAAGGGAAATAAGACGGAAATCAATTGGGATAAATTTTTGTCGTAAATTATCGGATAGTGAAATAATAATTTATGGGAACTTCGGATGGACGATAAGTATACTAGTAGAGTATGTTAGGCTTACCTACTGAAAATACAAAGGAGTTAACTAGGTCCCTTAGAGTTGGGATAATACTCGAGAAGATGCAATAATAAGAAAAATCGTAAAATGAACTCTACGTTGAGTATTAATAGAAATATACTACGTGCTAATGTGAACAATCAGGTTGTATGAATACCTATAAATTATGTACCTAGATTTTGTGAAATACCTACAGTACTTATATCGTATTGTAGTTCATAATTAGACCGTGACAATACTTTTATATAACATTTACCATTGGAGTCGATGATTAAACCGGGCCAATGTAAATGAAACTAGAATTGGAGTCGATGATTAGACTGGTCCAATAATTCGTATAGTGTATATTGTGAGTGAAATATACACTATATTAATAATGTACTTGAGTGAGATAGTATATATTTAGATGATGTGCATACATCTAAAAATATAAATTGGGAGAATTGGAGTCGATGATTAGACCGGGCCAATGATCCTTATAGTCTATATTGTGTGTTAAATATATACTATATGAACAATCTACTAGGGCGAATTAGTAGATAGTTAGATGACGTGTATTGTAAGGATAAATTTCCAATCGAGTCATTTGTATTATTGGCTACATTTCGTTGGAAAAAACTCTTTTAGGTCATTTCTAATCAAGCATCATACAACCTTATAGAATCAGGATTTCAAAGTTCAAGCTACATCAATTTGCATCTCAATTCCATTCACCTAAAAAAGTATATGATCAAAACCATTTTTATGTGTTGGAGTAATTTTCATATAGGGCAATTTTCATGAAAAATTAATTTTCATAAAAAATATTTTTGAAATTTCTTTTAACTCTTTTTTAAAGAAAAAGGAAATCTCGTTCGAAATCCTTCCAGGTCGTTCGAACGACTTGGATCTAATGACCTAGCCCAGCCTGCACTGGTATCTCGTTAGAAGTTCATTAGAAATGTCGGTCAAACAAACTCGTTCGAAGAAGATTTCTAACGTCTTATCTAACTTTTACACTGGACTATCGTTAGATAAATCATTCGAATGAAAGGTCGTTTGAACGACCTCGTTCGAACGAGATCTGTCAGTTTTGAAATTTTATGAACTGTTTTCCTGAAGTTATTTTAAATAACTGCCATGGTACATTACTTTTTCAGCTTTAATACATGGACAAAAATCAGTTCTTTCTTGATAAGGAAGTTTTACATATTCTTGAGAGAAAAAATTCCACATCTTCCTTTTTTGATAAAAAAATCCTTCTCCAACACAAGTTAAATTTTGAACCAAAACACCATGCCATCAACCTGAAATTCAACAAGCACACTTGCGGTGGATTTCTGAATTCAAGCTTATTGAAGTCGCTAGTTTGGGTTCGGTGGATACCGCGACACGAGTAGTGTCGAGCAATGCGTTGGAGGTTCGCGTACTACAAATTCTGAGGTAGAGGACGACATCATCATGTCTTGATTGAGTCAAAGTCTGTAAGTATTTTGAGCCCTTTGTAAAACCTATTTGTAGTGGATTTGTCTAGGCCTAGCCATCCGAGGTTTTTCCCATTTGGGTTTTACTCTTACATCGGCGCGTTGTGGTTGTGATTTTTGCACTTTACTTTATTAAATCACCTAAATGTATGCATCGGATAAAAAATATAAAATTGGCTAAATTTATATCTCTTAATTAAGTTATCAATCCCATCACTTTAATTGTTAATTGTTCCTGCTAACCTTTAAATTTGCAAAGGAAATTAAAATTGGAATATTTCTTTACTTGGCAAATTTTTAATAGTGTAGTGTGTGTGTGTATTCTACGAAATAAGCTAAGTACATATAACCTTACAACTTCAAATTGGTATCAAAGCTAGTCTCTAAAAGTTATTTAGATGAATCCTATAGGTTATATTGAAAGTTTTTAGTGGAATAGACCACCTATGTTTGATGTAACTAATTACACCTACTGGAAATCACATATGAAATCTGCCCTTAAATCAATTGATGAACGTGTTTGGGTTTCTGTTGAAAGAGGATGGTCCCCTCCTACTATGATTGTAGAAAATTGGAGTGAGGATGAATTGAAATTGTGTAACTTTAACTCTAAAGGTTTAAATGCCTTGTTTAGTGCTGTGACTCCTAATGAATTTCGTCGTATAATGACGTGTGAGACATCAAAGAAAGCTTGGAATATTCTCCAAGTTACTCATGAGGGTACTAGTGTAGTTAAAGCTTTAAAACTTCAAAACTTAACAACTCAATTTGAAACCATCACCATGAAAGAAACTGAAACGTTTGATGAGTTTTATGCTTGTATATCTGATATTGTTAATTCTTACTTTAAATTAGGTGATAAAATACCTGAAGATCGTGTTGTTTAGAAAATTCTTAGATGTTTTCCTAAGCGGTTCATTCCAAAAGTCATAGTTCTTAATTAATTAGGAAATCTAAATACTTTAAAACTTGAAGAGCTTGTTGGTGATCTTCAAACATATGAATTATATATGTTTCCAAAAGATAACAAAGGCAAAGATAAAGATGTTGCCTTGAAAGTAAAGAGAGTATAAATGTTTGAATCTGATGTGTCTGATATAGATCCCGATGATATAGCTCTATTTGCTAAAAACATTGAAAAAATTCTCAAGTTCAAAAAGCAAAACTCAAAATTTGAAAAATAAAAATTTGAGAACAACAAAAACAAAGGTAATAGAAAATTCAACAATCGGGATACTAAGAAGTTCAAGAGAGATAACTTTAAAAAGGATGATTCGAAGAGATGCTTTGTGTGTGAGGGACGTGGTCATAGAGTGTTTGAGTGCCCTACTAAACTTAAGAGACAAGGTAAAGTAAAGGAAGTTTACAATGTTACTCTAAGCGACAGTGATAATGAGTCTGAAGACTCTGATGACTCTACCCCGTCTAGAAATAATTTCCCTTCTTTTATAGAAAGTCATGCTAGTAATTCAAGTGAGTCACATCCTAATGTTGACAAATTCCGAGAAAAATCTTGAGGTTGCTTCCACTCAATCTACTAGTACTGATGAAAAAGGAAGTGGAAGTGACATAAATGAGAGTGAATTGCAATCCGCATATTTTGAACTATATACTGAGTCTCTCCTTATTCAAAAAGTAAACAAAAGATTAACCTTTAAAGTATTAACTTTAGAAAAAGAGTTGAAAGGCCTGAAGGAGAAGGAGGATTTAGTCAGTCAAGAAGAGGAAATTAAGATATCTCTTTCTGAGAAGCTTATCTTGGTAGGTAAAGAAAAATGTGACTTGATTATCTCCTTGGAAGGTGTCAAAAAATATCTTCATGAGTCTTTAGAGATTAGAAAATATCTTGAAGCTAAAATTTTCCAACTTGAAAAAGATCTCGAGTCCCCTCGTGAAGTTAAAATCACACTCGAAGATAATTCATGAAGAATGGGAAAATTATTTCTAGGTCTTGTTTTAGGATATAAGGAGAAATGTTATTAGGAGCGAAAGGGTATATGATATGAACAAGGAGGGTCATTTAAAGTCAAACTCGAACCCGTAGCTAAGTTTGTTACCAAATCTAATTCACCTAAACCTTATCTAACTAAAACAAGTCCTCTAAGCAATCTTCAAATGCGAGTCCAAAACAACCCTATGTGTGCACTTATTGTCATAAATGGGGAATAACTTTTATTTCACAACTTCTAAGAAACACTATAGCTCCTTAGCTAGTCTTAATAGCCAAGTTGAGTATCTAGTTAATACTTCTAAAGGTCTAATGAAAGAGTTTATAAGGTTTTCTAAATTCTAAGGAAATAATTCCAATCATAACACTAGAGACAAGAAAGGAAAGGATACAACTCAAGATTGGGTTAGGGAAGATTTAACCAATAAAGCTTTTGTTTCTCATGTTGCACTTAAGGCTCAAAATACCTCCCAATGGTACTTTGATAGTGGTTGTTCGAGACATATGACTGATGACAAATCTTTGTTTACCACTCTTGAAAACTATAAAGATGGTAAGGTCACCTTTGGGGATGGATGCAAATCTTGAATCATGGGTAGAAGATCTATTGAAATCTCTGGATTTCCTAAAATTGAAAATGTCCTTTATGTTGATGGTCTCAAGGCAAATTTGATAAGTATTAGCCAATTATGTGATGAAAATCTTGATGTTATGTTTAGTCAATCGGAGTGCACCGTATATGATAAATCGGGTGGGTCTATTTTACAAGGTGTGAGAACTAGTGATAATTTTTATGGAATAGTTCCTCGTGTGACGATCTTTGGCATCAAAGGTTAGGTCATGTTAACTTTAGAGATCTTGATCGATTAGTGAGAAAAGATCTAGTTCGAGGTTTACCATCTCTAGGAAAACAAACCTCCACTATTTACGGGCCTTGTCAATTAGGAAAACAAATTAAAAATCCATATAAAATGTGAAACTCTATAACTAGATCTTGTGTTTTAGAATTGATACACATGAAGATTATGGGTCCCACTCGTATAGAAAACATAGGAGGAAGGAGATATATTCTAGTAATGGTGGATGATTTTTCTAGATACTCCACAGTAGGTCTTCATAGAGAAAACCCTGAGACTGTTCATTTTCTCACTGTTATATGTAGAATCCTTCAAAATCAACACGGTGTTACCATAAAATGCATTAGGAGTGATAATGGAACTGAATTCAAGGAGTCCAGTGTAAATTCCTTTTGTGATGCCATTAGTTTAGGAGATTTAACTTAGGGGGAGTCGCCACCTTCTTAGGTTGATCATAGTTGATAAAGTAAAATTAATTTAGTGGGAGTATTTAATTTCATTGGATTTAAATCTTTGATATTACCTATGCATTTAACGTTTGCTTAAGTGTGTAGGAATTATTCATCCGACAACTTTCATGGGCAAAGATGTCATCATTGGGTTTTGAGTCAAGCTTGTATTTTTTTATTTTGGGTGGTATGTTTTTGAGTCTAGTAGAGCTTGATGGCCCTTTAGGATTTTGTTTTGGTTTTTGTCTTGGAATAGCCAAAGGGGGAGATTTGTAAGGACACAAGTCTCCAATTGAGTCTGAATGTAGTGTTGGCTCAATTCTGGACAAAAACGTTTGAGTCATAGGATAGAGTTCTTGACCATCCATCAAGCCTATGTCATGTTAAAGTTGGAGACGGTGCAACCTACTTATCAAGAGATCATCATTGCCAGTTTACACGTGCCTCGTATCACGTCATCAACTTAGTTGGAATATCTCCTAGGTATGAATGCATTACACATATATATAGGACCTTGGAACATTTTTTATTGGGTGTCATTTTATTTTAAAATAAAATTTATTTTCAGAAGGTTATTTTAGAACATTGTATAAAAAGTTTTTGGGCTTAATTTTGAAAATGACCATTCTATCACTTAGTTCGATATTGTCGTTCGAATGAGTTTGCCAACGACTTTTCCCTTTTTAACCTTTGGAACTTCGTTAGAAATGTCATTCGAATGAGACTTCGTTCTAACGAAAACCTTATTCGAACGAGATTTTCGACGGGAAAATATTTTGGCAGTTTTTGGCAATTTTCTCCATGTTCCCACTTCTTTTGTCCCACAAACGTTTGCCAGAATTAATATGTGTGGGAACCAACTTTGAAAAACTAACTTTTTCACCTTCTACAACTTCAAGAGAGAGTTTTTGAGAGTTTAATTCCTCCTTGAAAAAGTTCAAGTTTAGATTGTTTGTTTTTCAAGAAAATCTTTCTTAAACACGTTTGTTTACACCCATAGTAGTTTATTCCAAGTACCATATATATATATATATATATATATATATATATATATATATATATATATATATATATATATATATATATATATATATATACTAGCGAAATGCCCATGCCTGAAGGCATGACAAAAATTTCGAAAGAACATAATCGTGAAACGATGAAAATTTTCAAAATACGTAATTGTAAAATGACAAAAATATCTTGCCCCAACAAAACAAAACAAAAGTATAATTTTAAAAAAATTGGCCATAATCTCCCTTGTTTATATGACTATCTACCCTACTTAATAAATAAAAAATTGACAAACACGTTTCAAATAATCTAAATTCATTAAACAAAGTCACATATAACATGAAATATATAATATTCATCAACCGAATTCTTATTGTGTCTCAAAAAAACTAAGTGTCAAGGTTTTAAAAAAATTGGGCAGAGTCTCCTTTGTTTATTGAACTATCCACCCTTCTCAAGGGATAACGACAAATCCAACAATATAAAAAAAAAATCGCCTAACAAAAGCTTCAATGAAGCAAACATCTTAAAAAAATAAATATATATCAATGGATGGAAGCCCAAATAATTATGTTCCACTATAATTATTGTCTGTTCTTTTCCAAATGCGACCTGATACAAAAAAGAAAATATAGTTAGTAAATTGATAGAGCTAGTCAAATATTATATAAACAAAGCTAATTATTAATTATATAGCAAATGCACCGTGTCTGTAGCGAAATATTGAATCATGTGAAATTGAAAATAAAATACAAAGATGATTTGTAACTTATTCCTTACATTAAGAGTTAAGTAATACCTTACATTACAAATGTATCTCAAATTTTCAAAAAATGGGGAATAACATAAAAAGGGGGGAATTAAGTAAATCCTCGGATTTCACAAATTCTTATGAAATCAAATGAGACTACAATGAAATATAAACTTCTGTTTGGATTTTGTAATAGCAACCCAACGCATCCAAATGCGCTCATATCTTCCATATTTCTTGAGAGAAAAATCACACCATAGATCAGTAAATAAATAGAAATTTAGTAGGCATGTTAACAACCATACTGTCATAAAAAATTATTTTATATCCACAGAAATCCTTTCCTAATCGGCTCACACCTTTAGTCATATTTGTATTTCAAGTGGGTGCCATCATTTAAAAAAAAGAGTAGGTTTGTACGGATACACCTATGGTTTCTATTCCAATTAATCAAAGCATGTATATGGGAATGTCTACGTGCCTTGAATTCCATTTAAACCCCCTTAAAACAAAATAGAAAAAAACCATTGAAAGGTTATAAACAGAAGGAAAAGTTCACTAACTAATCCACTACTTAGCATTAGAATATGAATAGCATTTCCATATAATGAAAAGAATATATTAAAAAGTCGAAAGAAAATATGCATTGTAAGAGTTTCAAAACATTGTATCTCAGAAGCTTTAAATCCAATGAATTTCCAACCTCTGATGCGGAGTCAAATGGATTATTCAACCTCATAAATGAGTGGCCTATCAAATATAGGATCCAAGCATTAAAAGATGGGGGGGGGGGGAAGAGAAAAACAACCCCAAGTGAAGGTAAACTACAAAAAATTGAACACGGAAGTAGGAAATTGGAGTCCCTGTATATAAAAAAAACTCTTTACTAAATGAAAAAACAACTCATTCAATTCAAAAACCAAATCAATAGTTGTGTAGTACCATGGAGTAAATCTCAAAAGACAACAAATATTCCCGAAATTTTTTTTTTTTTTAAAGTGAGAGAGAGAATATACCTTGAATATCAACACGGATTAACCATATTTAGGCCTACAAAAAAAATATAAATTAGATAAATAATTAAAACTACTTAGATTACATAGGTATTGCAACCGAACAAATGAAGCTCACGTTTTAAATTCAAAGTGATATGTAGGGAATATATGCAATATGAATATATGCATATTCATATATGCCAACAAATTGAGCATATTGTAGGACCTAGATTACATTATTGTAAACATTAAAAACTCATTAAAAGTAATGAGTTTCCCCCCGAAAAATAGGGGGATGAAAACATAAATAAAATCAGTTGTACCATATATGTTCATACACAGTCTTTAAAATTAATTGAACTGGAAATTACATCTAGTTTTACTTTGATATTACAAAATATTACAATGTGAACATACCACACAAATAAAAGTTTAGATCCGTGCAAAAAAATATCACCAATTTTGAAGCTATATCCCCCAACACAACGTGGGATTTGAATCTGTAAAAAAAAACATACCACATAAAAATTTAGATCGGTAAAAAAAACATACCACACAAAAATTTAGATCGGTAAAAAAAATCTGTAGAAAAATAGATCTACACAAATAAAAGTTTAAATATGTGCAAAAAAACCTCACCAATTTTGAAGCTAAATCCCCTAACACAACATGGGATTTGGATCTGTAAAAAAAACATACCACAAAAAAATTTAGATCTATAAAAAAAACAAATCACACAAAAATTTAGATCTGTAAAAAAATCGTGTGTGTGAGAGAGTTGTGCGTGTGTGGGTGTGAGAGATGTTCGTGTGTGGGCATGAGATCCGTGTGTGTGTGTGTGAGATAGATATTTGTGGGTCTGTGCGTGTGCATGATTTGTGCGTGAGTGGGGGAGGAGGGGGAGGGGGGAGGGAGGAAGGCTGGAGACCGGAGAGGGAGAGGCCGCCGACGTGTGTAGGTGTTTGCATGTGTGGATGTGTGCATGTGTGGGGGAGGGGGAGAGGGGAGGGGGAGGGGGAAGGAGATTACTTGGAGGGGGAGGGGGAGACCGGAGAGGGAGAGGCAGCCGGTTGTGAAAGAGTGAGAGAGCGGCGGGGTCTAGGGTTAGGGGTTGTGAAATAAAGCGAGAGAGAGAGAGCGATATCTTGTGTCGAAGAGAGAGATATAGGAAATATGTAGGGGCTTTGAAATGAGGGATGCAAGGTCAATTTGTCCATAATTTATTAGTTATGGCATACGCTGTCACACCGTTGAAGAATATTCAAGCACGAATCTACGTCAACGGATCCGAATATCAAAAGAAGAAGGAATCAGATTTCTGCAGAGCTGGACCGGTCCGCCCAGAATAAAAGAACCGATCCACCTGCAAACCGGTCCGCCTCATACCCGAACCAGTCCACCTATTGAAAAGCCAGAATACCCCGGACTTCTAGCGAACCGAATATGCCTAAAATAAAAAGAACCGATCCGCCTACCCGGACCGATCCGCCTACCCGGACCGATCCGCCTCAGACCCGGACCGGTCCGCCTGGGATAAACACAAGACAGATCGTGTTCAAATTTTCAAGGCCCAGGACTTCTTATTTAATCCCACTACGGGGAGTTAGTTTAGCGTGACTTCCACACGATTTTCAGAGTACAAAAAACTCTAAGTCTTCGCCTGTTGAGTCCCAAGACTCCAGTTTTTGTTGATTCACACAACCTCTCATACATTTGTGAATCTGTTCTGTTTGTAACCCTAGAACACAACCAGTTGTTGTTCAACCCTTGTGGAGAAGACCGTTCTTCTTCTTCATTGCAGCCCTCCTAGAAAGGGATATTTCCAAACGCCAACTACAGAATCCGACACTTGAGGGTAATTCTTAGTCACTTGTATTTTCATTGTAATCCAAAATTGTACAGTTACAATATTATAATGAAAATAAATGGTTTTGCCCCTTTGGGGAATTTTTCCTCAATTGTGTGTGTTTGATTAATCTTCATGATCTACTTCTTGATTCAATCACACCTAGTTGCTTGTTTAGGGTTTATTTGGGCTAAACTGAATTTAATTATATAATTTCTTATTTGAGCGCACGCACATACTTCTCTCAAATTGGTATCAGAGCAGGTTACGCTAATCTAGCGCGTATTCCTATTTTCCGCAAAATCTTTTCTAAGATATCATATTTCTAAAAAAATTGATTTTTGAAAAAGTGTGTGTTCAAATGGAGAAATCATATAATAAATTACCTGTTTTCAACGGGACAAATTATGGTTATTGGAAAGCCCGCATGAGGTCGGCGTTAAAAGCCATAGATGAAAGGTTTTGGATTTTAGTTGAAAGAGGGTGGACACCTCCCTCCGTCGCTGTGGAAAACGTGACTAATTTAAAACCTATCACCTCTTGGACTGAAGATGAATTTAGATGGTCTTCTTTTAACTCTAATGGTTTGAGTGCTATTTTCGGTTCCATCACTCCCGATGAGTTCCGATGTATCATGACGTGCACCACGTCAAAGGAGGCATGGGATGTTTTACAACTCACCCATGAAGGAACAAATGCTGTGAAAGATTCTAAATTGCAAAATTTGACAACTCAATTTGAAACCATCACCATGCACGAGACTGAATGTTTTTATGATTTCTATGCTAGAATTTCTGACATTGTTAATACTAGCTTTAATCTTGGTGAACATATTCCTAATGCTAGGGTTGTTAAAAAGATTCTTCGTTATTTGCCTAAGCGTTTTATCCCTAAAGTCACTGTGCTAAATTCTATGGACAATTTAAATATGCTAAAATTGGAAGAACTTGTAGGAGATTTGCAAACTTATGAAATTTATATGTTCCCTAAAACTGCTAGGTCTAAAGATAAGAGAATTGCACTTAATGCCAAAGAGAAAAAGAGTGAGGGGTCGGCTATAAAGAGGGAAGAGTCATCTAGAAAGAGAGGGACTGACACGTCAGATTCTGAGTGTGATTTTGACTTAGATGATTTGGCTCTTTTTGCAAAAAATTTCAAGAGGTTTCTCAAATTTAAGAAAAATGGCAATTTTAAAGATAAAAAGAAATTTGAGAAAAATAAGTTTCAAAATAAAAATGAAAAAGATTCCAAAAATCCTCCTAAGAAATAAAGTGAGAGATGCTTTGAGTGCGATGGTAGGGGTCATAGAGCCTTTAAGTGTGCCGCTCGTCTGAATAGAGAGAAAGGGAAAGATGTCCTTAATGCTACTCTTAGTGACGACAGTGAGGTCGAGACGGTGGATTCAGGAGATGTGTCACCGCATGAGTGTAACTTCACCGCATTCATGGCCAGTCAAGTGAGCACTCCTAGTTCTCTTCACGACGATGAGGATGATGCTTCACAGGGACACCTCGACAGTGAGATCGATGTGAGTGAGGGGGAGGATTACTCATGTGAGAACGAGAGTGATATTCAACGCACATACGCTGAGTTATATTCTGAGTCTTTTAAAACTAAAAAACGTAACAAAGCGTTAGTTCTTAAGATCACCAGCTTAGAGGAAGATTTAAGAAAGGCGAGAGAGAGAGAGTCCTCCACCTTCACCGCCCTGAGAGAGAGAGAATCTTCCGGTGTCAAGAAAGAGAGTTTGTTTAGAGAGAGAGAGACTGTTTTTGAGAAAGAGAGAGGGGACTTGATTAAAAAAGTTGGTAGTCTTACGAGTGAGCTCCATTCCTCCATGGAGACTCGAAAGAAACTTGAAGCCTTTATTGCCCAGCTGACTCATGATCTTGAGAAAGCACGGGAAGTCAAGGTACAAATCGAGGACAGATCAGGGAAAATGGGAAAGATGCTCCTCGGCCCCGCTTTAGGTTTTGGTGATAGGCAGGGAATTGGTTATGATGGTGGATCCACCTCTCAAATTGCACCTGGACCAGTTCCTGAGTTTACTACTACTCCTTATGGTCATCGTCAAAAACCTCAAAGGAGAGTTCGACCGAGAAAAGCAAACCAAGGTCCGCCTTTAACTGTCTTCTTTTGTACATATTGCAAAAGAAAAGGCCACCTCAGGGAGTTTTGCTATAGCATTGGTCGGACACAACGTACTACAGCTCCACATCAGCATACTGATGATTTTACCAGTCTGAGAGAGCGAGTTGAGATTTTAGCTGCCACCTCTCATAGTTTGATGGAGGAATTCCGACGGATGCCTTTGCCGTCAGTGAATGATTCTCACATTCCAGCTAAAACCAACAACAACAAAGGCAAACAAAAGGTCTCCACTTCTTGGGTACCTAAGAAAGATAAAAAGGCCTTTGTTGTTCATGTTTCTCTCAAAGTACATAATACCTCACAGTGGTATTTTGACAGTGGGTTCTCCAGACATATGACATGTGATGCCTCATTTTTTACATCTCTTGAGGATTAGCAGGACGGCAGAGTCACCTTTTGAGATGGGATCAATTCTAGCATTATAGGATGAGGTATTATCGAGTTACCTGGTTTTCCTAAGATAGAAAATGTTTTGTACGTCAAAGGTTTGAAAATAAACCTTCTCAGCATTAGCCAGCTATGCGACGCTGACTTTGCAGTAAAGTTTGACCGGGACACTTGTAAGGTCTATAATCAAGCCGGTAAACTATTAGTGCAAGGGGTGAGGACAAAGGATAATTGCTATGAGATTGAGCCCACACCCTTACTTGTCTGCAACAGCGCCACGATCACTCCTATGGATCTGTGGCACCAACGTCTAGGTTATATAAATATTAGAGATCTCACTCGCTTAGCTATAAAGGACCTAGTACGCGGCTTACCATCTCTTGGAAGGCCAACTTCGACGGTTTGTGGACCCTGTTAGATGGGAAAACAAATTCATAGTCCCCATAGGAAGTTGCATTCCATTACCACCTCTCGTGTTCTTGAGCTTATACACTTGGACCTTATGGGTCCCACTCGTACTGAGAGTCATGGTGGTAAGAGGTATATCCTAGTGATGGTAGACGATTTCTCCAAGTACTCCATTGTAGTTTTTCTGAGAGAGAAATCCGATGTTGTAGAGTTCTTAATGACCAAGTGCCGTGTCCTACAAAATCAACACGGAGTCACTATTAATAGAATACGTAGTGACAACGGCACTGAATTTAAGGAAGCAATGGTAGATTTGTATTGTGATAGCCTTGGGATCAAACATGAGTTTTCTGCTGTGAAGACTCCTCAACAAAATGGGATTAATGAGAGAAAGAATATAACGATCCAGGAAATGGCTAGATCTATGCTTCTAGGTCGTAAAGTTTCTAGGAGATTTTGGGCAGAGGCAGTGTCTACTGCATGCCACACGGTGAATAGGGTTTATCTGCGTCCACACACACTTCAGACACCTTATGAGTTGTGGATTGGCAAGAAGCCCAACCTTGCATATTTCCGTGTCTTCGGGAGTAAATGCTACATTATACGGGATAGAGAGCAATTAGGAAAGTTTGACTCCCAGAGAGGCGAGGGAATATTGCTAGGATATTCATCGACTAGTAGAGCATACCGGGTTTTTAACCTAAAGAACTCTAAGGTTATGGAATCAATAAACATCACCGTGAAAGATGACGAACCTCCGACGGTTATTGATCCTAACCTTCAGTGTGAGGATGAGGACTTTTTTGACAGTGATTTACTTGTCCCTCTCTCACACTCTGTGGACCCTACTCCTGTGCTAGGGGACACACCTGCTTGGGTTCACAAGAGTCATGACCCTTATACCATTATTGGTGATCCCACTCTTGGGGTCAAGACTCGTGCTCAGCTAGAGAACGTCGTTAGCCACTTTTGCTACACGTCGAACGTCGAGCCCAAAAATCATAGAGAATCACTCAAGGATGAACACTGGATATCTGCTATGCAGGAAGAGTTACTTCAGTTTAAAAAGAATAATGTCTGGGAACCTGTCCCCCGACCTAGTGAGACTAATGTGATAGGTACCCGATGGATTTTTAAGAATAAAATGGATGAAAATGGTACCATAATTCGAAACAAGGCTAGGTTGGTCGCTCAAGGCTACACACAGATATAGGGAGTAGACTTTGGGGAGACATTTGATCCTATTGCGAGGCTTTAGTCCGTCTGTCTACTACTCGCCATCGCATGTCATCTGCGCTTCAAGTTATATCAGATGGATGTCAAGAGTGCATTTCTGAATGGCATTCTACAGGAGGAGGTTTATGTGGAACAACCAAAAGGTTTTGAAGATCCTAAGCACCCTGAGCACGTTTATTATCTGAGGAAAGCCTTGTATGGTTTGAAGCAAGCACCTCGTGCTTGGTACGAGAGGCTTACTTCCTATCTCTTAGGTCGTGGCTTCAAGAGAGGGGGAGTAGATATGACATTATTCGTCAGGAGAGATGACGGTGCTATTTTGGTTGCCCAGGTCTATGTGGACGACATAGTCTTTGGATCCACATGCTCCCAGCATGCTCACCACTTTGAGGATGAGATGAAAAGTGAGTTTGAGATGAGCATGGTTGGTGAGCTTACATTCTTCCTTGGTCTCCAGGTTCGTCAGCTAGAGGATGGGATGTTTATCTCCCAATCCAAGTATGCTAGAGACCTAGTGAAGAAATTTGGTTTAGACTCCGCTAAGCATGCGCGTACACCTATGAGTACCACTACCAAGCTTAGTAAGGACACTTCAGGCAAGGACGTATAGCAAACCTTATATCAGAGCATGATAGGTAGCCTTCTCTACTTGACTGCCAGTCGTCCCGATATAGCCTTTAGTGTTGGAGTCTGTGCGCGATATCAGGCGTCCCCGAAAGAGTCACACTTACTTTCTCTAAAATGTATTATTAAATACGTAAGTGGGACTCTCTCATACGGTATTTGGTATTCCTTTGATACTGATGATCGTTTTTGTGCCTATTCAGATGCCGATTGGGCCGGCGATGTAGATGGTTGTAGGAGCACTTCTGGTGGGTGTTTCTATTTTGGTTCTGATCTTGTCTCCTAGCTGAGCAAGAAACAAATTTCCATCTCTTTGTCCACTGCGGAGGCTGAGTACATAGCCGCCGGGAGTTGTTGAACGCAACTCTTGTGGATGAAGCAAATGCTGGAGGATTATGGGATTTCACAGGACACCATGACCATTTCCTATGACAGCACGAGCACGATACACATATCCCGCAATCCAGTCTAGCATTCGTGCACCAAGAACATCAGGATACGTGATCACTTTATACGACAGCTAGTTGAGGAGAAAGTCGTATCCCTGAGTTTCGTTCCCACCGACTGTCAGTTAGCCGACATTTTCACGAAACCTTTAGATGCCCTTAGATTTGAGAGTCTTAGGAAGTCTTTGGGGATTTGCACAGTTGACTAAGGGGTTGGTCTATGTCTAGAATATGATGTTTTTTTTTCATGTTCATATCATATGCTTCATATTGCTAGTATGTTTCATATGTATCATTCTTTTTTTGTACAGCTATTTATTTTGTTTGAAAAATCCAAAAAGATTTTTTTTGTTATTTTTGTATATTAATATTTCAAGAAAAACACAAAAAGATTTTTTTATTATTTATGCACCTTTTATGGATGAACATTTAAGATAGCCAAGTCACACCTTCATTCCGTTTATCCATGTGACTGTTTGATAGAGATTTGAGACGCTACATCATTTCATCCATGTGGTTTACATAGTATGGAGTCTTTGAGATGTAATTAGTGATATTTTCCTACATGTTTGACTCCTATCTCCTTTATTGCACACATGCACGACTATTTTTTATTATTGCACTTATATATCACATATTGGCTTGAGTGTTTCCATCTCAATTCTGTCTATACAACTTACAATATGCGATAAAACTTGACAAGAGTGGAATGCATGTAAAAACCGTTTTGGTGAGACTGAGTGTTTGTTTAAGAATGGGGAGGGGCTGCGAAAGGTAATTATCTCATCTTTGCGCAAAAGCCACCATTCAAAAGGACCTAAAAAATGGAGGAATTTTATTATCCGGGGTCCAAAGAGGTTAAAAGAGCCCAAGAAAAAAATTTAAAGGCAATAAAAAGCACTTCATGCCAAATATGGGCCACTTAGGTTTCACCATAAATTCTCCAAAGTTTGAGAATTTAGAATGCCTCTATTCAAAATTATATCTGAGGGAGTTTGGTTGGAGAATATAAACGGGTTTGCACATCCTTGAAAGTCCTGAAAAAGCATAAAAAGTTTTGGACATTATTGGTGTAGAAATCATTTTTAGCTTTGATTTGTTGATTTGATTGAGTCAATGTCTTATATTTCCAATTTTTTTTTACACCAAAGAAGAGTTTGAGTTCATTCGTTAGGAGTATCCGTTATTCATCGTGCACATATGTCATGTTTGTACGCATTGATTTTCCTATCGAATTTGATCACACCCATTCATTTCCGTCATCATCGACTTAGTTGTCCTGTGTTTATTCATGGTGTGATTTTGTTAAAAAAAAATTTGAAAAATTCAAAAAAATAGTTGTGTATTTCCTTGTGACACCCCGTCATTGCTTGTTTGAATTATTTCTCTCATTTGTCTATTTGGGGACATAATAAAAAGGGGGAGAATGAATTATCTTATTATGGGGGAGTTTTTGAACTTTTGAGTTTTCTCATAAATTGCTATATATTTTTATCTCATTTCAAACTTGAAACGTCACTTGGTATTTGCTTTGTCTCATGTGTGTAGGTACTACATTGATGATCAGTGAAATACACACCCTGATGAGAAAAGCGTTGAAGATTCCTGAATAGTTGAAGAGCAAACGATGAAGTCTTATTCAATTGTACCTTTTCAGTTTTGGGTTCATGGAAGGGTAGATTTGTATAGGCAATTTAATACTTAATAATTCGGATGTTTTTATGTTTGTACCGGCATAGACATAGGGGGAGATTTGTAAGGACAATTTGTCCATCATTTATTAGTTATGTCATACACAGTCACACCGTTGAAGAATATTTAAGCACGAGTCTACGTCAACGGATCCGAATATCAAAAGAAGAAGGAATCAGATTTCTGCAGAGCTGGACCGGTCCGCCCAGAATAAAAGAACCGGTCCGCCTCATACCCGAACCGGTCCACCTATTGAAAAGCCAGAATACCCCGGACTTCTAGCGAACCGAAGATGCCTAAAATAAAAAGAACCGATCCGCCTACCCGGACCGATCCGCCTCAGAACGGAACCGGTCCGCCTGGGATAAACACAAGACAGATCATGTTCAAATTTTCAAGGCCCAGGACTTCTTATTTAATCCCACTACGGGGAGTTAGTTTAGCGAGACTTCCACACGATTTTCAGAGTACAAAAAACTCTAAGTCTTCGCCTGTTGAGTCCCAAGACTCCAGTTTTTGTTGATTCACACAACCTCTCATACATTTGTGAATCTGTTCTGTTTGTAACCCTAGAACACAACCAGTTGTTGTTCAACCCTTGTGGAGAAGATCGTTCTTCTTCTTCATTGCAGCCCTCCTAGAAAGGGATATTTCCAAACGCCAACTACAGAATCCGACACCTGAGGGTAATTCTTAGTCACTTGTATTTTCATTGTAATCCAAAATTGTACAGTTACAATATTATAATGAAAATAAATGGTTTTGCCCCTTTGGGGGATTTTTCCTCAATTGTGTGTGTTTTATTAATCTTCATGATCTACTTCTTGATTCAATCACACCTAGTTGCTTGTTTAGGGTTTATTTGGGTTAAACTGAATTTAATTATATAATTTTTTATTTGAGCGCACGCGCATACTTCTCTCAAGGGAGATGATATTTGGTTTGGGGGTAAAGAGATTTTCTCCCCATGTACCATGTCACAATGGTTACAATCTGACATGGCACAATCTCAAACCATTAGATTGTCCAAAAAAATTCGATCCCAACCGTAGATTTTTTGGAATAGTAACACACCCCCCTCTCATATAATATATATATATATTCTTGGTGTTTGTTTGGCACCAGGTTCACTTTTCTACCTAAGAGGAAAAGAGTTGGGGTTTACTGCTACATCCCTCAAAGAAGAAGAAGTTTGGCATTGGCTGCGGCGTTCTCATATGGTGAAAGGCACCGTGTGTGGTAGATGGGTTCCTAAAGATTCATTTGTGAATTTTAAGGTTCCGGTGGATTCTGGGATTGTCGACTTAGCCGAAATTGGTACAAGAAGACGCGTGAGGGGCTTGAAAGGAGTCGAGTCGGATTGAGTAAGTCATTTGTCTTCTGCTTATAAAATTCCATACTAAGTGGACTTAAGTCTAGGGCCGTCCGAGGTTTTTCCTCGTTGTGAGTTTTTCCTTGTACATCACGGCATAGTGTGTCACGACCCCGACCCAAAATAGTATTAGGGAACGAGTGTCTTGACATGCCACCAAGGCAAAAAATATTCCGATTTAATTATTTTCTTAAATCAATGCAACATATGTATTATCACATGATTATGAATCATAAAATACTGAAAGTAAAGGAATTACGTCATCAGATCTTTCTAAAGGAAACTTCATATATATTAAAAGTAACAACGAGTTACAACTTAAGAGAAAATTTAAACCTTATTACAAGAGAGCCAGACATGCTCTAAATAAACATTTTACAAAAAGAGATCTAAAAGCTAAATCTTCAATATAGTCCATTTTCGTTCCGTCCGTGAGCCTAAACGTTTCCTGAAAAATGGTTATTTATGCAACATCAGCTAAAAGCCGAATGAGGTTCAATATCCAAACATTCCAGGGTTTTCAGAAAATAGATACCTATTCAAGTCAAAAGAGAAGGCATATATCTGTATGGAGAGGAACTTGCAGTAAATAGATATGTATTTTAAAATGATAGTATATATATCACAATTGGATAGCTCGGAATAAGAAGAATGCAACAAATCAAATGTGATATCTTTTTCTTTCAATCATATCATTTTAATGGCCAAGTACACTCTAATACCGTATTCTTCTACCGTATTATACCCCGGTAGTTGAGGTTCAATCGAACATGTTCGTCACAACGCCTTATTTAGGGCACATCAGCAATAACCCAGCTGGGAAGGTCAGTCAGTAAAGAGGTCCCTTAGGCCGAATCATATTTTCAATATTCAATATCCTTTTCAATAATCATTTTAATCAGTATGTTTATATGGACAAATATAAACATATCACAAATGAATCAATCATTGGTATCACATGAATTTTGAGAATAAAATCAGTTCACAAAATATATATAGTTTGCATAATATCATATAATCAAAACGCACAAGGAATGTCAGAGTACTCACCCAAAAGGGAGGTCAAATTTACTGGTATTGGTCTTCGATCACACGTTAATTTGATAAAGATTTAAGTACACATTCTAAGGTCCAGTTTATAATATACTAACCTCTTCTCTTAAAGGATTACTGAATCCCTATTTGTTAACTTTTAAAACTCATTGATCGTAATTTAAGAATTCAATACATACTCTTTCCTCATCAGTCGGTTCCCCGTAGAGATGGAGGGTCACAGGGGCACCACTTAAATACCATCTCATCTAGACAGAACATTTCCGGATTCATTCCCAGTAGAGATGGAAGGTCACAGGGGCACCACTTAAATACCATCTCATATAGACAGAGCTTCATCAGGCCTGACTTTAGAATTACTAAAATGGGATTCCATAATAACGAGCAATGTCTTTAAAAAGAATCATTTTTAAAAGTGTATAATTTCAAACAAGTTTATAAAATCAACTTGGATTTGTTCTAAATTTTAAGTTTTGATTAGTGAATTCTTTATTGTATTTTACCAGCATAAATACTAAGTAAAGCTATAAAATAATAAATTAACACTAAAAAGATGCATTATAACATTAAGATTACCTTAAGATGAATATCCCTAAGAACTTCTTCTTAAACTTTCTCGCACTTTCTCTCACTATTTCTTTCTATAATTCTCAAGGAATCGGTGTGAGTTTCGAATGATCCCCAAAGGCCCTATTTATAGTTTTCCAAAGATATCACGGCATTGACACGTGTCCATGCTGGCCAAGCTATTACAATGGGAGTCAGCGTTGACATGTCGCGTAATGGAGGCATCTTGCAGTCTTATTTCACTGGACTGCGACACGTGTTTTAGCTTCTCCTCTAACGACGACACGTGTTTTGGCTTCTCCTCTAACGATGACACGTGTACAGTGGAGGTGTCAAAACCAAGCACGAGGTGTCGAGTACGAGGTGGAAAGGTTTTAAGGGTATAAGGGTCATTTCAAACCTGAAGGGCATTTTGGTAATTTCACACCATATATTTTTAATATTTCTTATAGGTCCCTCAAAATATTTTATTTACAAAAAGGTCCCTTTTTATTTTTCATTTTGGTCCCTAAAACTTTCTTTATTAAAACCAAGTCCCTAAAGTTTCATAAAATTACATTTTCTACCCCAAAACTTATCACTTAGCTTAAGATGTGCCATGAAATCTCAATCTGACCCATTTTACCATTGATTCTTCAAATTTAAAAATGGGATCTGTTATATTAAGAACTCAGAATATCATATATGTAATAATATATCATTATTAGATAGTAAGTGTGACGAAATTGAAAGAAGAAAATTATATATTGGCATAAGAAAATGGGGTCATTACATCCTACCCTCCTTATAAAAAGTTTGTTCCCCAAACTTTACTTACATTAATTTCCAAAAAGGTGTGGATATCGCTCTTTTATTTCATCTTTCCGCTCCCATGTTGCTTCTTCAACAGAATGATTCCGCCATAATACTTTGACTAGTGGAATAACCTTGGTTGGTAATATTTGATCTTTATGGTCCAAGATTTCCACTGGATGCTCAATGTATGTCAAATCTTCTCTAACTTGAAGAGGCTCGTGACTTAATATATGTGCTGGGTCAAGGATATATTTCTTCATCATTGAAACATGAAACACATAATGCACACTAGAGAGTTCAGGGGGTAAGTCTATTCGATACACAATAACACCTTGGACTCAACTTTCCTTTCTTCCGAAATCGGATTACTCCCTTTGTTGGTGATACTCGCAAGAAAACATAGTCTCCTCTTTGGAATTTTAACGGTCCGTGCCGATTGTCAGCATAACTCTTTTGACGGATTTGAGCGATTTGAAGTTGGTCTTATATCAATTTCACTTTCTCTGTTGTGACCTGAATCAATTCTGGTCCCAATAATTTTCTTTCTCCAACTTCTACCCAACATGCAGGAGAATGACACCTTCTACCATAGACTACCTCATACGGAGCCATTTGAATACTTGCTTGATATCTATTATTATATGCGAATTCCACTAACGGTAAATGATCATCCCAATTCCACTTCAAATCAAGTACACATGCCCTAAGCATATCCTCTAAGGATTGGATAGTCCTCTCAGATTATCCGTCTGTTTGAGGATGAAAAGCAGTGCTGAAATTCAATTTTGTTCCCATGGCTACTTGTAGGCTTTTCCAAAAGCGAGACACGAATCTAGGGTCATGATCAGAAACAATTGAAATTAGGGTTCCATGAAGCTTAATAATTTATCGTATATATAATTTAGCTAGCTTTTCTAAGGAATGGGTAATCTTAATGGCAAGAAAATGAGCAGATTTAGTTAACCTATCAATAATTACCCAAATGGAATCATTACCATTGGAACTCCTTGGTAGCCCTGTCACAAAATCCATGGTAATATGTTCCCATTTCCACTCAGGGATTGGTATAGGTTGTAATAATCCTGATGGTTTCTGATGTTCAATTTTTACTTGTTGACAGATCAAACACTGAGATACAAACTCTGATATCTCCCTTTTCATCTAATTCCACCAAAACACTTCTCGGAGATCTCTATACATCTTGGTATTTCCGCGATGAACTGTGAATCTCGAGTAATGACCTTCCTCCAAAATCTGCCTCTTTAGTTGGGCATCACTAGGTATACAGACTCTATTTCCAAACCTTAATATATCATCTCGTATCGCAAATTCAATTCTCTCCCCTTCAATAACCTCTTCTTTAATCTTCTTCAGTTGTGGGTCATTTACTTGTGCAACTTTAATTCTTTCCATCAATGTGGGTTGTATTTGTAAGCTTGCGATTATTCTTCCTTCGCTATAAATATGTACATCTATTTCCATACTTCTTAAATCTTTCAATAGATCTTATTGGATGGTGATAAGGCATGCTAAATTTGGTCTAGACTTTCTACTTAAAGCGTCGGCAACTACATTAGCTTTCCCCGGGTGATAGTGAATATTTACATCATAATCCTTCATCAATTCTAACCACCTCCTTTGTCTCATGTTTAATTCTTTTTGAGTAAAGATATATTTAAAACTCTTATGATCGGTATAAATCTCACAAGTCTCACCATACAAATAATGTCTCCAAATCTTAAGAGAAAAAATTACCGCTGCTAATTCTAAGTCATGGGTTGGATAATTTTTCTCATGGGGTTTTAACTATCTTGAGGCATAAGCTACTACTTTTCCATTTTTCATTAGCACACATCCCAAACCATTTTTAGAAGAATCACTATAAATGACAAATCCTCCTGTACCGGAAGGAATAGTCAAAATTAGGGCAGTTAATAATCGATTCTTAAGTTATCGAAAACTATTATCACTTCCTCAGACCATTCATATTTCACCGTCTTTTGTGTTAACCTAGACAGAGGTTTGGAAATACTAGAAAATCCTTCAACAAATCTTCGATAATAACCTACTAATCCTAGGAAACTACGAATCTCCGTTACATTAGTTGGTCTTGGATAATCTATTATTGCCTCGATCTTTTGAGGATCAACCGACACTCCTTCCTTGGATATGACATGTCCTAGAAAAGAAACACTAGGAAACCAAAATTCACACTTCTTTAATTTCGCATATAATTTCTCTTTCCTAAGGATTTGTAATACTATCTCCAAATGCTTCTCGTGTTCTTCAATACCTTTGGAATAAATAAGGATGTCATCAATGAAAACAACCACACACTGATCCAGATATTTCCTAAACACTCTATTCATCATATCCATAAAAGCGGCTGGTGCATTAGTTAATCCAAATGGCATCACAAGAAATTCATAGTGACCATATTTAGTACGAAAAGCTGATTTCGAAATATCCTCTTCCTTAGTCTTCAATTGTTGATAGCCTGACCTAAGGTCAATCTTCGAAAATACTTGCGCACCTTGCAGTTGGTCAAATAAATCATCTATACGAGGTAAGGGGTATTTATTCTTAATTGTCACCTTATTTAGTTCACGATAATCTATACATAACCTCATTGTTCCATCCTTCTTTTTAACAAATAACACTGGAGCACCCCAAGGGGATATAATAGGTCTAATAAAACCCTTATCTAACAGATCTTGTAATTGAACTTTTAATTCCCTTAATTATAAAGGTTCCATGCGATAAGGTGGTTTTGAGATTGGTGTGGTTCCAGGAACAAGGTCAATGGTAAATTCTACTTCTCTACTAGGAGGTAGACTGGGAAAATCATCTGGAAAAACATCTGGAAAAAGCCTAGCTATAGGAATATCTTCTAAACTAGGCTCTTTTGTTTGCAAATCAATAACACTGGCAAGGAATCCTTGACATCCCTGCTTAAGAAAACTACAAGCTTCATTGCAGAGATAATACGCATGGGAGATAAGATGCTAACCAATTGTGACAACCTAGCATGATATGATGCTAACCAATTGTGACAACCCGCTTACTAAAATAATAGGTGGCCATCCCAATACCCTAATAATCACAGGAATCATAGATGGTCCATCCTTAGCATCACTGTCGATTAAAATAATAGTATGAGATAGCCACCAACTATTTTGGAAAACGGACTGTCAAATTTAAAAAAAAAAATTTAAAGAAAAGAAAACACTTAGACAATCCCATTTGTAAAAATAGTGTGTATCAAAAATCGATGAATGAAGTATGACAATACAATAAATAATCACCGAATAAGCTGTCGGTGCACAGACCAATACAAATAATACATCGAGTATTACAATTCAATATTTACAATATAATGAATGAGTGCAATACCTTGGGTAAACACGCCCGAATAAGAAGTATTGAACTTAACTAACGTTCAATAGAAAAAAGCGTCTAATACAAGTAACCTACAACATCCGCAATATGCTGTATCTCCATGACAACTAGAATGGAAATGTAAATTCGGGTGTCCATGCGGAAGAGCACCTGTACGGCAATGAAAATGCATAAACAAGGAAATATAGATACGGGTCAGGACCCGGTTTGATATAATTACCATGTGACTAAAATGCATGACCGTTAAGTGCGTAATTCTCTCGCATATAACAGTAATATTTCTCACCTCTCGATCTAGCAGTAACCTAGCGCAATATCGTGAGGTGATTTATTTAACCCAAAGTACTAAGGGCTAACTTCTCCCCAGTCTCAACACTATGCCCTATTCGTGCGTGGGGTGTCTCGCAAAGCGAAATCCAAACAAGGAACCCCCCCGATTCACTACTACTTAGGCAAGGTTGATCGTCGAGGTCCACTAGACCCTAAGCACGAAATAATCCATAAATATAAATGTGTGTGCATAGGTGTGGGAGGTCACATCTACAGCTACACAAAGAAAATATAAAATAAAACCCATCCATCATCTACTGGCACAATTCCAAGTTTCTTTCTTTAGGAATATACATAAATGGTACAACATTTTATCAAATGTTTACCATGTCAAACTTATTTACCAATTTTATTTCCTTTCTTTCATTCAGGAAGAATACATAATTTAAAGCAGGTTTTATTATCATAAAAAGTGCTTTACCCATTTCTTTCATACAATCCCACTTCCCTTCTTCCATCCAGGAAGTGTAATCAAAAGTCATTTTTTATTAGCATAAAAATAGTTTTGCATACCATATGCTTCCACATCCCTTCTTCCATTCGGGAGTGTTACCGAAGCCAAAACATAACCCATTTCCCTTCTTCCATCCAGGAAATGTAATTAAAGCCAATCCATTATCATGAATTGCTTTAATAAATCTAAGACCGTCCCTCCGGGTTTCCCCACTGGACGCGCCCCTAAATGGCTATCATCTTCCAGGGCCTATCATACAAGACAACCTGGGAACCTACCAAATGTCGGGAAGCGGCCATATGCCTGTGGGATAGTCAAGACCACACCCGGAATCTCCTAACCAGCGCAGTATAAATAAACGCCCATATGGCCTAGGGACTATATCCAACCTTCTCAACAGCCAGGAAGGCTTCACCACAACGCGCGCAACTTCCCTTATGATAGCGATTTAAGGAGGTGTGTATCCATAAATTAACATTTATGAAAAACTTTACTTTTCCTTTTGAAAACATCATATTTTACATTTCCAAAAACCATCCATTTAGACATTAAGCACCAAATTTTAGAGTGTGCATTTCATTCTTATTAAGTCATATTTTATTTATGACCTAAGACCCAAAGTGCCACTAACTTCAGACTAGCCTCCAAGCGTTCATATAATTTCATAAACCCTCAAGGTGAGTCTCCATAAGGGAGTGTCTCCCAAAAGCTTAACATTAATATTTTCACTTCCAATTTATCTTTAGGTTAACTTCCTACACCAATCGAACATTAACCTATACAAACTAGCCCTCGGGTAAACCCAAATCTCTATTCTTGGCCCAGGACATTAGTCTACCCAAATACAACCCTCTAGGTCTCCCCATTACTTCCCAAAGGAAGGTTCCTAAACCTTGAACCTAAAAGAAAAGGGCTAAAGAAAACTAAGGAGAATTAATGGTGAAAAATAGGGGACCGGTCGACCGGTCAAGGGACCGCGATCGACCGCCCTTACAGGTTTGGTCTGCTAACAAAAGCAGTAAGCTAGTTTTGGCATGACCGGTCGACCGGTCATAGGACCGCGGTCGACCGCGCCTATCAGATCCACGAAAAGCCTTTCTTCTGCAAAGCCAAAACCGAACCCTAAAACCCAAAATCCTCTACTTCCTTCTTTCCCCTCCACCAATAACACCACCCTAACAATTATACACCAAAACAACCACATATAACAACCCCAAACCATAAAATCTACAAGATTTAATGGTTTAACACAAAAATCAACCAAAAAACCATTTAGGGTTTAAACCTCCAAAATTAACTATACATGCAAATTTATCACATTAAATCAATATCTAGCAAGTAAGAAACTTGCCTAGAGGTTCGTAGTCTCTGATCACCTCCGGTAGCGGCGGAAATCCGGCCAAAACCTTCCATATCTCTCTGTCTCTCCATTTCTCCCAACTCTCTCTTCTCTCTCTCTCCTTTGGCTTCTTTCACAAAAATGAAGAAAAGAAAGGGGGGGTGGGGGACTTATACGGGTCTCAAAACATAAATCCCCACATTAAAATATTAATACACCACTAAAATGACTCGTAACCACTATTTGAGTCATAACCCCTTAAAAATGCCCGAATCTGAAAAATTACAACTGGGCACTTAGTCCGACTATCTCGACTATTCTAAAAACAACCGCACCCCCTATTTTGGCATTCGGGAAAGTGTGAACTATTTTTACGTTCCAGTTTCATTTTATTAATTATACCCAATTTCATATATAGGTCATAAACGTCGTTTCACATATAACGACGCAATAATACACTATATAACGCTATATACCTTCTTATAACGGTAAATAAACAAAACATAGTAAATATTATCCCTAATTCTCACGGGAAAAATATTAACTCCAACATCCCCTATTTTATAAAATTAGCCCATCAGGCAAAATAGTATAAAATAGTAGCTCCAAAAACCTGGGTTGTTACATACTCCCCCCCTTAAAGGGGAATTTTGTCCTCAAAATTCAGGCGCAACCCATAACCATATAAAGGGTATACTATACCAAAAACATGCTATCATACTAGCAAACCCCTCTATAATGCAGCGTCCCCATAGGTCACAGACTAAGGTCATCACTATTCGATCTCAGTCCACATCATTATGCGATAATGTAGCGCCAAATCGTCCCTCACGACTATCGATCCTACCCTTCTACTAAGGGAGGAGATACCTACACCCCTTGGGCACAAATTGCCCTACTTGACGAAACACGCTACACCCTTACTAGGGAATACTACACAAACTTACAATCGTTGATCCCAACTACAACTCTCTTTGCATTGGCTTAGTCCTTAAAAGAATTCGGATCAATAGGCCCAATCATTTAAGAAATATCCTTGGACCACCCCAATTCAAAGGAATATACAATTTGCTGGTTCCATTCCGACGAACAGACAACACACACTGCCAACTATACTAGGCTACACACGGTATTATACTCATAGGAAACGATCCAAACTATGGTGTGGAAATTTGATCCATAAAACTACTGCTCCGATCTTTCCTTTGAATCAAAACCACCCATCCACTTATGGGTGGTAGGATATACCCCATATCGACACGGTTTCCATCTCTTCCTGGAAACTTTACCAGTACCAAGACACGAATATCTCTCTCAGTTCTCCACTGTTGATAGGAACCGTATATAGGTCTAAAACTCCATCACACAGGGCTGGACGTACTCTCCAGTACTTAGTCCGCCTGTTTCCATTGAGTAAGCAGCGATTGGTCCAGTGATCCACAGTTTTCTCAACTAGGATGATGACCATTACATTATCGGCAATTCGATAAAAATGTCCATGGATTTACCCACTCCTCGTTCCTAGCTATTATTTGCACACAAGTAGGTGATAGGGTCAATCATGGACATAAATGCTCTTACAATGGAGCCCCCCTCCCCCCTCGGTAATACTCATTCTACTTGGCAGTCCATGCCATGAATAAACTCTCTGACGGTTTCTACTCGGCGCCTATACTAATCCCGTTTGCATTGCCTTAGCGAAAGGGAATATCCTATCGATAGCCCTTCACGATCACAAACTTGTTGCTCGTGAAAGGACCCAAATTCCTGCCCAGGAGAAATGCCTCTAAGTCTTTAAGGCAAATACTACTGCTACTAACTCTTCATTAAGCGGGGGATGACAATTCGTAAAAGTGTGAGACACAGGAACAATAAGTCCATGCTCCCACGTTAACACTTCTCGTTCCCGGCCAAGACTCGTTCGTTAAATCCACTCTTGATCATAACAACATGAGTGCAGGAGGAAAAAGTCAGCTTATACATCAACTTATCGAGATTCCATACTTCTCGATCTAGGGACCAAATTCTATTTAGAGTTAACCCACAAACCTATTGTAGTCAACTCCCCACCACCCTCTTAAAATAATGTCACATGCCCTAAGGGACTAGCCTCCTAAGAATCCTAAATCCGATGTATCTACCTATCCTAGTCTAGTCGTATAGATATAATACTAAATATATCCTTAATGTCCAAGACCTTTCCCGACTTCTGACATTAGCTCGGTTTCATGCGTGGGACGTCTCGCCGAAGCGAAATCCAAACAAGGAACCCTCCCATTACACTACTACCTCGCATTGTCGGTCGTCGAAAAGTAACGGTCGAAGACACATGATCGGAATCGACGGAATCTTAACTCGAAACTCTAATAATACATATATACGCCTAAGTCCTACCATAACAATCAACTGAGGCATTTACTTTATGTAGGATGCCACAGGTAATTTATCCAAAAATACAGATACACCTGGTTATAAATGGCCTTCTCATTAAGACACAACCCTAAGTCTCCATCAGACTTTCATAATCTTAGTCTTCCCCACATCGATCAGAGGAAAACTATCATTGTGCTCACATATATCGCACATAGACATAGCCCTTAATCACTCATATACGTGATTCTTGGCGAAATTCCAACCCATCACTTAACCAACAGAAAAAGAAAAGAAAGAACAAAATAAAATAAAAGAAAATGCACATCTCTCCACTCCCAACGTCGTTAAGGTTCATGTGTGGAGCGTCTCGCAAAGCGAAATCCAAACAAGGAACCCCTCCACACAATCCCCTTAACTAGCCGGTCGTGGAGATAAGGCATATCCTACACAAGCAAAGCAATTAAAGGAAGCAAACAATCAAGGAAAAATAATAAAGCAAGACAAACAAATAATAAACAAAATAAAATAAAATAAAATAATAAAAATACTTACATACCGTAAACCACCTCTATAAAGTCTCAACCTGTATTCAGGGGAGATATTATAGAACTACTAGCTCTTTCTTCTAGAACTAGAGATATGATAGCCTCGCAATTTATTCGTTTGCTATCACCCCAACCCAACCAAGAGTATCTCTACTCGTATATTACATATAATACAAGAAGCACGCACTACACATATCACCACTCGCCCCATAACGAGTGAAAAGAAAAAATAAAGCCTCCCTATCAAGGAAGCCATATAAGTATACTTACTATAAAGGAAATACCGATACTATTCCAAGCTCTATACACACACCCGGTCCTAGGGTTAACACCCTACTACTCCATTTTACCTAAGGAATGCACCACTCACATCTTAATTGGAAAGTCCCACCAACATACTAGCCAATCTCCTTGGCCTCTTCCACTGGTTCCAAGACACGTGATTCTAGTCTTAACCGAACCAAACTACTTCCATCAATGTCCCAAATAGGCATCCCATCCTTGCCGGTTATCTTTAATCGACAAGATCAGAACGTGTAGTTCCCTTACTCCCCTTCAGCAAGGAGAACATTGTACCAACCTCCCCGACCTTAGCTCCACGAGTCTTCCCCGGGTGGATGTCCACCAATGGGGTCTCATGAACACTACTTCTCCGGAAGTGTTTCCAACACTTACTTACGAGCCTAGCATTCCCACTGAAAGGCCCTCTCTATGGGAAAAACATTCTGCCCCACCATGAAGAGGCGACTACCATTTTCGGCATTTCAACCTTACTCCAATGGGTGAAAGGTTTTCCCCAAATCCTCACACCTGGGCACTTCTATACCCATCTATAGGCCAAAACTCTCGGGCCTTACGTTCTCGTCGAACGAGGTTACACTTCCTCTATCCAACCGAACTTCAACATGTGGTCCTTGTCAAGGACCTCTCAGCTCCGAATTAACATTGCTTGGAATCCCAAGCATAGTACCACTCTTCACCGATAGCGGTACTCGAGAAAACTATTTCCACTGTTCTTAGTAGTCACATCAGCAATATATAATAATGCTACAAGGGAAGAGACCTCAAAAATGACCCTTATTCCCGACCATAACCTACAGTTCTTAGAAATCCCGCCTTGTGATGCCTACACAACGGCCTTCCTCAACGACCTTCATCTAACGACTTACAAGTCTCACACGAACGCGCAGAAGATCTTCGGGGTTCTCATACCATAGCAGGAGAACGAAATCTCACAAGAGAATTCTACGACCTTATTCCTAAGGCTCTACATCAAACAAAGAAAAACGCAAAAGACGTAGGACATCCGGACAGATCCCTAAGGACTCTAGAACCTAATGCTCTGATACCATCTGTGACAACCCGCCTACTAAAATAATAGGTGGCCACCCCAATACCCTAATAATCACAGGAATTATAGATGGTTTATCCTTAGCATCAGTGTCGATTAAAATAATAGTATGAGATAGCCACCAACTATTTTGGAAAACTGACTGTCAAATTTTTAAAAAAATTTAAAGAAAAGAAAACACTTAGACAATCCCATTTGTAAAAACAGTGGGTATCAAAAATCGATGAATGAAGTATGACAATACAATAAATAATCACCGAATAAGCTGTCGGTGCACAGACCAATACAAATAATACATCGAGTATTACAATTCAATATTTACAATATAATGAATGAGTGCAATACCTTGGGCAAACACGCCCGAATAAGAAATACTGAACTTAACTAACGTTCAATAGAAAGAAGCGTCTAATACAAGTAACCTACAACATCCGCAATATGCTGTAGCTCCATGACAACTAGAATGGAAATGTAAATTCGGGTGTCCATGCGAAAGAGCACCTATACGGCAATGAAAATGCAGAAACAAGGAAATATAGATACAGGTCAGGACCCGGTTTGATATAACTACCATGTGACTAAAATGCATGACAGTTAAGTGCGTAATTCTCTCGCATATAACAGTAATATTTCTCACCTCTCGATCTAGCAGTAACCTAGCGCAATATCGTGAGGTGATTTATTTAACCCAAAGTACAAAGGGCTAACTTCTCCCCAGTCTCAACACAATGCCCTATTCGTGCGTGGGGTGTCTCGCAAAGCGAAATCCAAACAAGGAACCCCTCCTGATACACTACTACTTAGGCAAGGTTGATCGTCGAGGTCCACTAGACCCTAAGCACGAAATAATCAATAAATATATATGTGTGTGCATAGGTGTGGGAGGTCACATCTACAGCTACACAAAGAAAATATAAAATAAAACCCATCCATCATCTACTGGCACAATTCCTAGTTTCTTTCTTTAGGAATATACATAAATGGTACAACATTTTATCAAATGTTTACCATGTCAAACTTATTTACCAATTTTATTTCCTTTCTTCCATTCAGGAAGAATACATAATTTAAAGCAGGTTTTATTATCATAAAAAGTGCTTTACCCATTTCTTTCATACAATCCCACTTCCCTTCTTCCATCCAGGAAGTGTAATCAAAAGTCATTTTTTATTAGCATAAAAATACTTTTGCATAACATATGCTTCCACATCCCTTCTTCCATTCGGGAGTGTTACCGAAGCCAAACCATAACCCATTTCCCTTCTTCCATCCAGGAAATGTAATTAAAGCCAATCCATTATCATGAATTGCTTTAATAAATCTAAGACCGTCCCTCCGGGTTTCCCCACTGGACGCGCCCCTAAATGGCTATCATCTTCCAGGGCCTATCATACAAGACAACCTGGGAACCTACCAAACGTCGGGAAGCGGCCATATGCCTGCGGGATAGTCAAGACCACACCCGGAATCTCCTAACCAACGCAGTATAAATACACGCCCATATGGCCTAGGGACTATATCCAACCTGCTCAATAGCCAGGAAGGCTTCACCACAACGTGCGGAACTTCCCTTATGATAGAGATTTAGGGAGGTGTGTATCCATAAATTAACATTTATGAAAAACTTTACTTTTCCTTTTGAAAACATCATATTTTACAATTCCAAAAACCATCCATTTAGCCATTAAGCACCAAGTTTTAGAGTGTGCATTTCATTCTTATTAAGTCATATTTTATTTATGACCTAAGACCCAAAGTGCCACTAACTTCAGAATAGCCTCCAAGCGTTCATATAATTTCATAAACCCTCAAGTTGAGTCTCCATAAGGGAGTGTCTCCCAAAAGCTTAACATTAATATTTTAACTTCCAATTTATCTTTAGGTTAACCTCCTATACCAATCGAACATTAACCTATACAAACTAGCCCTCGGGTAAACCCAAATATCCATTCTTGGCCTAGGACAATAGTCTACCCAAATACAACCCTCTAGGACTCCCCATTACTTCCCAAAGGAAGGTTCCTAAACCTTGAACCTAAAAGAAAAGGGCTAAAGAAAACTAAGGAGAATTAATGGTGAAAAATAGGGGACCGATCGACCGGTCAAGGGACCGCGGTCGACCGCCCTTACAGGTTTGGTCTGCTAACAAAAGCAGTAAGCTTGTTTTGGCATGACCGATCGACCGGTCATAGGACCGCGATCGACCGCGCCTATCAGATCCACGAAAAGCCTTTCTTCTGCAAAGCCAAAACCGAACCCTAAAACCCAAAATCCTCTACTTCCTTCTTTCCCCTCCACCAATAACACCACCCTAACAATTATACGGCAAAATAACCCCATATAACAACCCCAAACCGTACAATCTACAAGATTTAATGGTTTAACACAAAAATTAACCAAAAACCCATTTAGGGTTTAAACCTCCAAAATTAACCATACATGCAAATTTATCACATTAAATCAATATCTAGCAAGTAAGAAACTTGCCTCGAGGTTCGTAGTCTCTGATCACCTCCGGTAGCGACGGAAATCCGCCCAAAACCTTCCATATCTCTCTTTCTCTCCATTTCTCCCAACTCTCTCTTCTCTCTCTCTCCTTTGGCTTCTTTCACAAAAATGAAGAAAAGAAAGGGGGGTGGGGGACTTATACGGGTCTCACAACATAAATCCCCACATTAAAATGTTAATACACCACTAAAATGACTCGTAACCACTATTTGAGTCATAACCCCTTAAAAATGCCCGAATCTCAAAAATTACAACTGGGCACTTAGTCCGACTATCTCGACTATTCTAAAAACAACCGCACCCCCTATTTTGGCATTCGGGAAAGTGTGAACTATTTTTACGTTCCAGTTTCATTTTATTTCATTAATTATACCCAATTTCATATATAGGTCATAACCGTCGTTTCGCATATAACGACGCAATAATACACTATATAACGCTATATACCTTCTCATAACGGTAAATAGACAAAACATAGTAAATATTATCCCTAAGTCTCACGGGAAAAATATTTACTCCAACATCCCCTATTTTATAAAATTAGCCCATCAGGAAAAATAGTATAAAATAGTAGCTCCAAAAACCTGGGTTGTTACACCAATCCATCCCAAAATGACTTCAAAATCTCTTATGTCTAAAACTATCAAATCAGCGAATAGTTTATGACTACTGACATTTATAGGGAAAGACTTATATACTAATGTTCCCATCAATAACTCACCCGAAAGAGTAGAAACGTGTACAATATGATTCAAGGATTTAGGAATATTAGGAAAGCGATTAACAAAATGCACAGACACAAATGAATGGGCAAAACTAGGATCAATTAAAACTTGAAAAGGTTGTGCACATATAGAAAGTGTACCTGACACTACTGCATTAGAAGCCTTTGCATCGAAAATATTAAAGACTCGACCTTGTCTTCCCTGATCCTTATTGTCATTAGAAGACTTTATTGCCGCCTTCCCTTTGTTAGGACAATCTCGCATTTTATGTCCCTTTTAGCCACACCCAAAGTAACTCCTCGTCTCCAAGTAACACGGTCGCCCTCTATGAATATTACCACAACGTTGGCATTTATTAACATTAAAGGGTTTGTTTACTAAAGGTTGTCCTATATTAGGTATAGTCCTAAAGGGTTTGTTATTGGGGTCCCTTCCTCTTTGTTATCCAAACTTCCTCTTCCCCTCTCTAACCTGATTATATTCTTCACTATCCTTCTCAGCTATTATTGCCCTAGCCACCACGTCTTTATATGATGTCAACTTTAGGATGGAAATTCGGCTACGAATATTCAACCTTAACCCACGTTCAAACTTCTTGGCTCTTAAAACATCGGTTATCACAACATGAGGTGCAAAACGGGATAACTCAGTAAACTTTGCCTCAGATTGACTAACCGTCATATTTCCTTGAACCAGACCCATGAAGTCAGCTGCTTTTTGGTCTTGCACCATTTTGGGAAAGTATTTCTCGTAGAAGATCACTAAGAAGTCATTCCAACCTATGGGATTATTCCTTTCCCCATGCATTCCCTTAGTCATTCTCCACCAATGTTAGGCTTCACCTTCGAACATGAATGTTCCAAATAAAACCCGGTGTTCATCTCTACACTTAAGAACATCGAATATCTTTTCCATTTTGCATCACCCAAATTTCCGCTTCAGTGGGGTTAGGAGTCCCTTTAAAAGACGGCGGATTCAACTTCTTGAACTGTTCAACAGTACAACTACTTAGTTCAAGATTCCTTGGTGCTCCATTATTCACTTGATGCTCAATAATTCTTGCTAGACTTTCAATTGCCTTGTATGAACCTTCCAGTCCTTCCATACTCGAACCACTAGTTCCTGGAGTTGATCTTGCCATGGTCATTTTTTACAGTCATGGCCAAACGTAAGATGTATTATACTAGCACAAGATTGCAATTTATAAGAACAATGATATATAAATAATTATATATATTTTAATACATGTGGAAGGTTATCACATAAGTCGGATATTTAATCCTGTATCCTATGTATGGAAACTTAAAATCTATAACGTTCGAAACTTATGTTCAGTAGTCTATGGGTTCATAACCTATGCTCTGATACCACCTCTGTCACGACCCCGACTCAAAATAGTATTAGGGAACAAGTGTCTTGACATGCCACCAAGGCAACAAATATTCTGATTTAATTGTTTCCTTAAATCAATGCAACAGATGTATTATCACATGGTTATGAATTGTAAAATACTGAAAGTAAAGGAATTACGTCATCAGAGCTTTCTAAATGAAACTTCATATATATTAAAAGTAACAACGAGTTACAACTTAAGAGAAAATTTAAACCTTATTACAAGAGAGCCAGACATGCTCTAAATAAACATTTTACAAAAAGAGATCTAAAAGCTAAATCTTCAATATAGTCCATTTTTGTTCCGTCCGTGAGCCTAAACGTTTCCTGAAAAATGGTTATTTATGCAACATCAACTAAAAGCCGAATGAGGTTCAATCTCCAAACATTCCAGGGTTTTAAGAAAATAGATACCTATTCAAGTCAAAAGAGAAGGCATATACCTATATGGAGAGGAACTTGCAGTAAATAGATATATATTTTGAAATGATAGTATATATATCATAATTGGATAGCTCAGAATAAGAAGAATGCAACAAATCAAATGTGATATCTTTTTCTTTCAATCATATTGTTTTAATGGCCAAGTACACTCTAATACCGTATTCTTCTACCGTATTATACACCGGTAGTTGAGGGTAATCGAATATGTTCGTCACAACGCCTTATTTAGGGCACACCAGTGATAACCCAGCTGGGAAGGTCAGTCAGTAAAGAGGTCCCTTAGGCCGAATCATATTTTCAATATTCAATATCCTTTTCAATAATCATTTTAATCAGTATGTTTATATGGACAAATATAAACATATCACAAATGAATCAATCATCGGTATCACATGAATTTTGAGAATAAAATCAGTTCACAAAATATATATAGTTTGCATAATATCATATAATCAAAATGCACAAGGAATGTCAGACTACTCACCCAAAATAGAGGTCAAATTTACTGGTATTGGTCTTCGATCACACGTTAATCTGATATAGATTTAAGTACACATTCTAAGGTCCAGTTTATACTATACTAACCTCTTCTTTTAAAGGATTAATGAATTCCCATTTGTTAACTTTTAAAACTCATTGATCATAATATAAGAATTCAATTCATAGTCTTTCCTCATCAGTCGGTTCCTAGTAGAGATGGAGGGCCACAGGGGCACCACTTAAATACCATCTCATCTAGTCAGAACATTTCCGGATTCATTCCCAGTAGAGATGGAGGGTCACAGGGGCACCACTTAAATACCATCTCATCTAGATAGAGCTTCATCGGGCCTGACTTTGGAATTACTTAAATGGGATTCCATAATAATGAGCAACTTCTATAAAAAGAATCATTTTTAAAAGTGTATAATTTCAAACAAGTTTATAAAATCAACTTGGATTTGTTCTAAATTTTAAGTTTTGATTAGTAAATTCTTTATTGTATTTTACCAACATAACTACTAAGTAAAGCTATAAAACAATAAATTAAAACTATATAGATGCATTATAACATTAAGATTACCTTAAGATGAATATCCCAAAGAACTTCTTCTTAAACTTTGTCACATTTTCTCTCACTACTTCTTTCTATAATTCTCAAGGAATCGGTGTGAGTTTCAAATGATCCCCAAAGGCCCTATTTATAGTTTTCCTAAGATATCACGGCATTGACACGTGTCCATGCTAACCAAGCTCTTACAATGGGAGTCAGTGTTGACGTGTCGCGGAACGGAGGCATCTTGCAGTCTTATTTCACTGAAGTGCGACACTTGTTTGAGCTTCTCCTCTAACGACGACACGTGTTTATCTTCTCCTCTAATGATGACACGTGTATAGTGGAGGTGTCAAAACCAAGCACGAGGTGTCGAGCACGAGGTGGAAAGGTATTAAGGGTATAAGGGTCATTTCAAACCTGAAGGGCATTTTGGTAATTTCACACCATATATTTTCAATATTTCTTATAGGTCCTTGAAAATATTTTATTTAGGAAAAGGCCCCTTTTTATTTTTCATTTTGGTCCCTAAAACTTTCTTTATTAAAACCAAGTCCCTAAAGTTTCATAAACTTACATTTTCTACCCCAAAACTTATCACTTAGCTTAAGATGTGCCATGAAATCTCAATCTGACCCATTTTACCGTTGATTCTTCCAATTTAAAAATGGGATCTGTCATATTAAGAACTCGAAATATCATATATGTAATAATTTATAATTATTAGATAGTAAGTGTGACGAAATTGAAAGAAGACAATTATATATTGGCATAAGAAAATGGGGTCATTACATAGTGGTTATGAATTGATTTTATTTTTTAAATCACCTAGAACACATGCTTAGGATTAAAAGATAAAATATGGTTTAATTCACTTCTCTTGTTTATTTTGGTGCATGTTTAATATTTGGGTAATGTTTAATTTAATTTAATTCAACTCTAAACAATGTAATTTGATAAAATTTGGTTTGGTCTAATTTGCAAATTGAATTAATTAATGTTAGGCAAAATTTCTAGGAACTGGGTGAAATTAATTTGGTTTAAGTGAATTTCAAGTGTGTGTGTGTGTGTATGTGTGTGTGTGTGTGTGTGTGTGTTCATCATAATTCACTTATTTAGGTTTAATTTTAATTTTGATTTTAGAAATTAAAATTTGTCTTTAGTTTAATTTTTCATCTTTTTAAGAAAATAAAATCAAATAACATTTGGAAAATTAAATTGTTGTGTTGAGCCATCTTTATTCCGCAATTAAAAGGAAATTATTTTTGAAACATTAAAAATTGGGGGTCCAACAAAAACAGCATATCAAATGTGGACTGGCAAGAAACCAAATTTGTCCTATTTTAGAGTTTTTGGTAGTCCTTGTTATATCCTTCGAGAAAGAGAACTCCTAGGTAAATTTGACTCAAGGAGTGATGAAGGCATTTTCCTAAGATATTCTCAAAACAGCAGAGCTTTTTGAGTTTTCAACTTAACTAATTCAAAAGTCATGGAATCTATAAATGTTGTAATAAAAGACGATGCTCCAACCACATCTATTAAAAATGAGGAAGATTCGACATGTGAGTGTGATGTTGTTTCCGATGTTGAAAATATTGAGTCTCACAATGACTTGGATGTTCCCACTACTGAGAAAAAGGATCCTTCTCCTTGGGTTCGTAAAAGTCATGACCCTTCAATAATTATAGGAGATCCCGAGGTAGGTGTCAAGACTAGGGCTCAATTAGAAAATGAAGTTACATATTTGTGTATACTTCTAAAATTGAACCTAAAAACTTTAAAGAAGCATTAAAAGATGAACATTGGATTAATGCCATGCAAGAAGAATTATTTCAAATTTAAGAAAAATGATGTTGGGGAATTAGTCCCTAGGCCTTCCAATACTAATGTCATCGGTACCAAATGCATTTTTAAGAATAAAATGGATGAAAATGGTGTCAATATTCGTAAAAAAATTAGGTTGGTTGCCCAAGGATACACCCAAATAGAAGGTATTGACCTTGAAGAAACTCTTGGTCCAGTTGCTAGGTTAGAATCGGTTCGCCTTTACTAGCCATAGCATGTCACCTTAAATTTAAATTGTATCAAATAGGTGTCAAAAGTTATTTTGTAAATGGTATTATTGAAGAAGAAGTCTATGTTGAACAACCGAAAGGGTTTGAGGACCCAAAGCATCCTAATCATGTCTTCTTTCTAAATAAAGTGCTATATGTCTTGAAACAAGCACCCCGTGCTTGGTATGAAAGGCTCACTTCTTATCTCCTTTCTCGTGGTATTTTAAGAGGGGGAGTATATATGACACTATTTGTTCGTCGTGATGAGGAGGCTACTCTAGTTGCACAAGTGTATGTCGATGACATAGTGCTTAGTTCTACATGTGATAAACATACTCAAGTTTTTTCAAAAGAAATGCAAGATGAATTTGAGATGAGTATGGTCGGTGAACTTACTTTCTTCCTAGGTCTTCAGGTTCGTCAACTTGAAAGTGGAATATTTTTGTCCCAAACTAAGTATGCTAAAGACCTTGTTAAGAAATTTAAACTAGAATCCGCTAAGCATGCACGTACTCCTATGAGTTCTTCGATTAAACTTAGTAAGTACACCGAAGGAAAGAATCTAGAGCACACACTCTTTAGGAGTATGATAGGTAGTTTAATTTACCTAACCGCTAGTCGTTCGGATATTTCCTTTAGTGTAGGAGTTTGTGCCCACCACCAAGCCACCCTAAAAGAGTCTCATTTACTTTCCATTAACCGTATTATCAAATATGTTAGTGGGACCATGTCTTTTGGGATTTGGTATTACTTCAACACAAATTATTGTTTATTGGCATATTCAGACGCCAATTGGGCCAGAGATGTTGATGGATGCGAAAGTATATCTCGCGGTTGTTTCTACTTTGGAAGTGCACTTGTCTCATGGATGATCAAGAAACAAAATTATATTTCTTTGTCCACGGCGGAGGCCGAATACATGGCCGTCGAGCATTGTTGCACTCAACTCATTTGGATGAAACAAATGTTGGAAGATTACGGTATTTCTCAAGGCACTGTGACTATCTATTGTAATAATACTAGTGCAATTCACATTTCTCGTAATCCCGTTTAACATTCTAGAACCAGGCATATTAGGATTCGTGAACATTTTCTTTGTGACTTGGTTGAAGAGAAAATCATTTCCTTAAGCTTCATTGGCACCGATCAACAATTGTCCAATATCTTTACAAAACCTCTAGATGCCCTTAGTTTTGAAAACCTTAGGAAATCAATTAGGGTTTGCTCCATATATTGAGATCGAAATCTCATGTCTATTTTTATACCTATGAACTAGATTATTTTTTTAAATATTTTATTCAAAATTTCAAAAATATTTTTCTTTCTTATTTTCAAGGAAAACGGGAAAGGTTAGAAAAGCCTTCACAAAATTTTGTCCATATGGTTTTGTGTTCGATTTGTTCAGAACTCTATTCTAATTCATGTCAGCGTGTCTTTCGATGAGTAGTCAAGCCAGACTTCGTTTCTTTTGTGAACAATAATGCTCTTATATGATATGTATTTCTGTGAATGTCTCATACATTTTCCTTCTTGCACACACTTTTCATGACATATTGCAGATATCTTTTTCACATTGCACTCATATGGTGAGATTTGGTGTTGTTTTTTCAATCTTAGTCACATTTCTTAAAATCAATCGAAATTGTGTATGATAATCCATTTCCAGAATTTAAACAAAAAAATGTAATTATATTCTTCCGGTTATTTGTTGTTAGCAATGGACTCGGGGTGAGAAAAACAAAAAGTTTTTGCGTGAATAACCTCCAGTTCCATTTTTAGAATAAGTGCCCAAAATTGTATCATTGAAAAATGATATATATATATATATATATATATATATATATATATATATATATATATATATATATATATATATATATATATATATATATATAATGGCAAGGCCAAAATTATTTATCTTGATTTAGTCTTCAAAATAAAAGTCTGAATCTAAAGTTACTAATTGGAGATATAAGTTAAAGATCAATGGGCATGCACATTTATTCGATACATTGCTTTCTAATTGTGGCAACATTGGCGAGAGAAATTTCTATCTTCTATGCATGTTTCTTTAGTGGTTGAGTGGCCTATGGTATTTCTTACTTGAGACAAGGCTGATGGGAGTGCATATTACGTCTATATATTATTTGGCATTCTGCACTTGTGCATTGTCTTGGGTAAACTCTCTCACTCGCATTGTTCACACCCCTACATTTTTTCTCCCACGGTATGGATATGTCTTCACAACCTAGGACAATTAAAACTTTAATTTTGCTAACTTTCTGCCCTTTCCAATTCCCTCTTATACGTTATTTTCATGATTATTTAATTTTTCTTATTTTTTAACGTGTTTGAGTTTCATCAGAAAAACTCGTTCAAATGAGGTTTTGAACGACATTTCCAAATTCAATTCTTGGATATTGTTCGAATTCTCGTTCGAACGAGATTTTCATTCGAACAAACTTCTAAAAAAGTTTCTAACGAGGTTCATTATATGTTTGTGGGGTATCATTTGAAAGAATTCGTTTGAACGATATTTCTCGTTCGAACGACCTGGGTTTATTTTGGGCGGTTTCTCTTTCCAAAATTCCACCGCTTCATTTTTTCCCTTTCTCTCTCTCCTCGTTCCCACGATTTCCCCATTTCCCCAAATCTCTCCATCTCTCTTCTCTCATTTCCCCACTTATTCTCTTCCTTCTACTCCCATTAACCCATTTCCCCACTAAACGATGCTCCATTTTACCTACGTTTTCCTCCCAAACACTTCCATTAAACTTATTTCATCCTCCCACATCCTCATTACTCCTCCATTTATAATTTACACCTAAGGTTTCAAGTTGGAGTTCTACCTCTTCTCTTTTCTAGGTTAGCATCGCTATTATTCTGTTTGATATCTGTCTTAGGAAGCCTCTTGAAGTAGGCATTATCTTTAACCTTGGGTATAAGCTTGTAGGTGGTCTCTTTGAATGTTGTTTACAATGCTTTGTAGTTGGTATCATTGCATAGAGATTGGTGGTGACCTTTGGGGGATGCATTATTGGATCCAATCCTGATCAAAGAGAGTTATTTTCCAGCCTTAGGGGACTTCTGAGGTTCAATATTGTTTTGGTCAGATAGGACCTCTATGTTGATGATTTCATCCTCCACCTTGTCATACTTCTCAATACAGGATATGAGATCATCCACCATAAACACCAGTTTCTTTGTCAATGACTGGTAGACATCATCTGATTTTCCAAGACAAACTGGAATGAAGAGATTGTTAAATTATCTTTGCATTTGTTTATCTCTTAGTATACATCCGAATACCTTTGGGTGTACTTCCTGATAGACTCTGCCCTCCTTTTCTTAATTGATATTAACAAATCAACCTCCTTATTTGCCTTGCTTTTTATAATCTACTAGGCTGTAAATTACCCGAAAAAATCTCTGAAAGAGAGGATCAATCTGGGGAGAAATTTCTTAAACCACTTTAGATTTATTTCCTTAATAGAAGATGTGAACACTCTACACATTAGGTCGTCATGATAATTCCAAAAAGACATGGTCTATAGATAGTGCCTAATATGATGGACGAGATCTACATTATCATCATACATAATCAGCTTTGGCATGGAGAACTTCTTGGGTCGTTTAAAGGAATATTTTCTCGATAAAAGAAGGCGAGGAACCGTGCCCCAATGGTTGGGACATATTTTCATTCAATATCCTTTTTAATTCTTTTTGGATGAGTCCTCTAAGTTAAACACTTCTTGCTATATCGGTTGTGCCTTTTGAAGGTAGGGTTTGCTACATTGGGTTGATTAGGTGGGCTGTAACTGATGGTGACTGGCATTGATGGAATTCCTCCTAGTGGAATTATTATCATGTCATTGGTTGTGGTTCATCGTTCTAAGTCTTATTAAATGGGAGGCCCTCCCAATTTCATATGATCCGTAATTTCTTAGAGACTGAGGTCTTCTCCTTATGTTTTCCAAAGTATAGGAGTCAGACCTGCAATCTTCTAATTATTGGGTTAATTTTCTCCTAAAATGGGTGATCTCTTGATCACAGTCATCCATCTTCTCCTTATAAATACTAACCAACAAGGAAGCATCCATTATTTTGAGTTTCTATATCTCCGCGTGAGGTGTCAAGAAATGGAACCTGATCGACTAGGAGATCTTCCCCTAGTCCTAGAGTACTACGAAAAGGAAGTAAGGGTACAAGAAGTGTGGTCTCTCCTCACAATGGGCATTTCATACTGGACACGGCTCCTTGCGTGGGTGCGATGATATTAATTTTCACTCGTGATGATGGTAGGGCTTAGTGTCTTTAATAATGGTGGGAACATTAATCTTCGAATCTTCGCACAGGCGATGCCAAATTATAGGGGATATTAACCCACAATAAAAGTGGTATTTTGAGATTAGCCCATAAATAATTATGAGTACCATTAAATAGTAAAGAAGACTAGATGTACATGGTTCGACTGGGAGATCTGCTTATGTCCACTTAGGTAAAGGTGGGACTTTTTTATTATGCAAGAAGAACAATGGCGATTAAAGTGCTAAAGTTACAAGTTGAGAGTCCAAGTTACCATGTGGAAGTTACCATCAATACCCTCATAATGGATGAGGTCACTCTTATTTATAAGCTTAGTTATCCACCCCCTCTAGTTTTCTTCATGTTTATCTTAATTCTAAGTCATAAATTTGTATGAGGTTAGTCTTCCAATTTACCGATATAATCCTCCAAAATTTGGATTTACCTCCCTCAATATTCGTGCTTGCCCAATATTATAATCTCCCATGTAGTGGTCTTCCAATATTTGAGATTCACGTGACATGGTTTCGATCATATAACATTCACATCATATGGCACACGAAATGTTTTTGGCGACATAACATTCACGTGACATGGTATAGGCCATTCCATATATATATATATATATATATATATATATGCAATATAATTTTTAAGTATTGAAAGTTCAAAAAATAACAAATGAGGGGTATATTGGATACATTAACGTGAATAACATATGTATACATATTTAAATGATTATTTTTTCTTATAAACATGTGTATATATTAACATGGGTTGATCGATAGATATAAAATTTACAAAAGTCAATATGATATATATACATTTATAATAATTGACTTTTTTAAATATTTATATTTATTTATGTTAGTATAAATATTTATATGTATCTACTTTAATATAAATATTTTTTAAAAGTTAATATAATATATGTAAGAAGTGTTAAAATATACTGATTAGAGGTTTTATAGTGAAATGTGGAGTAATGTAATAAATACGGGGTATATTGGACATTTTAGGTTTGACAAGGAGTTATTTAACGATCAAATGATGAAATTGGTGTAGAACCCCTAAAAAATGTAGGTAATTAGAACATTCACCTTGAATTCAAACAAGGGTTAACACTCCTCGGTTCTCTAAGGTAAAGATAGAGTTGCAAACTCGTGTTGATCTCCTCATCTTGTAAAAGAAAAATTCACCCACGATAAATCTCTAAATTGATCTTCAAATGATAAAAGTACAAAAAATAGGTTTTATGGCATTGTTAAATGCAATCTCAGTGTGGTTTGATTGATATGGTTTACAGTGGAATTAAGTTCTCATGGAACAACAATCAATTTTAGTAAATTTAGACAAAGTTGTGGGGAATGTTGATTTGATGGAGGTGTTGCCTAAAATTTGTGTAATACATTTAATGCACATCATTCTTAGTTTTTAATGTCTTTAATCCAACAAAATGAAGGTCCTCCTTGTGATTTTAAAATTCATACATAATATCCCTTGGAATATTAAGTATTGAATATTAAATATATTAACAAGTGGTTTTAAGAAATTGCACTAAATTTATTTTTTAATATATATCAATATCCCGAATGCAGAAGATAAGGTTTTGAAAAATGAGTTTAACATTCCACATATTTTGATAATTATCTCTTATAATGCATATGACTCAATTCGCATATCTTTTTTCTAAATAGTTGTTGTTATTATTGTGGTGGGCCTTGACCCATCGTTGTTGACTAACATTTCATGTTAGGTTGCTGAGAAGCTAAATAGTTTAGGGTTTAGTAGACTTGAAGTTGGAGATTTATTTTATTGCAATAGTTTAGTTTCATTTCCACTCATTTTAATAATGAGGTAGTTACTTTGTATTTTGAGAGGTCATTTGAATCCACAATAATATACGGTTTTTAGTTGAAGAGATTGTGTAGTTGACTTTATTTCATTTAAAATTGATTAAAATTAGAGTTGAAATATACGTTTTTCTAGTTTTATCAAGGTGATGGATCTTGTTATGGTGAATAATTTATTTTTATTTGATTATATTCATTAATATTTGGTAACAAAAGTTTTAATCTCTCATATTTTTGGTAACAAAAGTTTAGAGTGGTATTTAATTTTAATGACCTTCATATATTGGTATCGAGGTTTAACCATCTTTAATAACAAATATACATGATCTTACAATGAGGCTAAAATTTTGAAATTCTCCCATTAGAGAATTGCTTAACTTGTATAAAACCAATATGCATTTTTTAGTGGAGTGTGAAGCAATCCTTTTGACATCAGGTATATAAAGTCAAATGTCTTATCAAAGGCGAAAAAGATAAAAAAAAGTTTTATGTGGTTACTAAATGGAAGAAGAAGAGATAATGTACCGAGACATCAGTTTATCAAACCGGACGATACTTAAATGTTTTATGTAGTTACTCAACTTTCGTTGGGGTTATGAGATTTATAGGAAACATATTTTTTCAAAAATAATTTTGAAATATTTTTTTGAATTATTTGAGATTTTTTAAATATCTCGTATGGAAAAATTTGTCTGAGGCCTCCCTCGTACGAAGTAGATTTTTTACAAGGCATGTATTTTTTAGTCAAAATAACTCAAATGAATTTCGTACATGATTGAATCATACAAAAAAATTAGTGTATGATGATCTATTGCAAAAAGTTTTTATCATAAGAGGGACACCTCGTACCTACAAGATATGCCTTTTTTGTAATCTTGTTTCAATAGCTTATTTTATGCAACATCATCTAAATTTCTATGGACATTATTTTCCGTGAGGATCCTAGCTTTACCAAACCTTAGTTCTACAAATCCCTTATATTTTCATAAGAAGATATAAAATAACAAATCATGTGGTATGATCCTGACTATCAAAGCTCCAATAGCCTGCCAACCAAGTTGAGATACTATCTATGCATGAAAATGAGAGCATTGATGGTTTTTATACAAAAATATAACGTGTAAATGTAACTTCAACTTGGGTAACGTTTTTAGACTTGAGGGTTGTTAATAATATTTTGAGTCATTTCCACCTAGTTTCGTTTCACATATCACTACCTTAAACAAATTAGGTAATATCGACAAGATGGAGGTTGAAGATGTCATAGGATCTCTACAAGATTTTGAGTTAGATAATTGCCCACCTCCCATGAAAAATAAGGGAATTTCATTAAAAACAAAATATGATTCTCCCTCCAGTTTGCATAACGATTTCGAAGATGATGATATTGAGATGCCCCTAATTTCTTTAGTATAATGGTCAAAAAGTAAAATATAGTAAGAAGATACTTAAGAACACTGGGGAAATTGGGTAAAAAAATCTTCTCTTTGGCATGATCATAAGACTTGATCAAATGAGAATTTTGAAGATGACTCTTGGAAGTACTTTTAATAATAGGGATTTGAGCATAGGGCATGTCAATTTCCCAATTGGCTAAGGAGGAACGATGCTGAGAACAATGCAACGAATATCACCCTTACTAATAGTGCCTTGGACACGTATGGTAGTTGGCCTATCGTTGAATTCAACTTTACGATATTCATCGCCATTCAGGACACGATTAGTCCTCCTTCCACCCTTTTTGAAAATAAGGGCGAGGAAGATAATGTTGTGGTCAAACCCAAAAAGAGACTTAAAGAATAAGGAATAGATTTTTTATGATGACAGAGAGGTTAAACTTCAAATTTTGTATTATGATCTTTATGTTATGTCCTATACGAGTGGTAACATGAATTTTATGCTTACTGCCAAGCATAAGAAGTGTGAGGGTGTAGTAAAATGAAGCAGTTGTGGGTAAGTTCAAAGATCAAGAAACTACGCTTGTAAAGAAGTTAAGAGAGGGGGAAAGATTGATATTTTTCATTAAAATGTTTTCATACTAAAGAATGAGACACTTATGGATAACGTGAAGTCCAGAGAAGGAACTCTCATAGAAAATTTGATAAAGGGGGAGGGAGATTGAGCTTTTGAATGAAAATATTTAAGCTTGATCACTAATTAAGTCATCACAGGCTCGTGAGGTGCTAGAGGAATAAAATGATAAGCTCATGAAAGAGTTGGAAGAGTCTCAAAAGGTTAAGGTTGAACTTGAGAGGTGCTCAAGGAAATTTCTCCTTGCATGGTCCTAAACCTCAAAGAACAAAATATGTCTTATCTATGATGAAACACATGGGTATAAGTGACAGAATGAGATCAAGTTAGTTAAAGGGTAAAATAAGACACATACTCACCCCATCTAAACATTTCTCTCGAGATGAAGGATGTCAATCCTCCACAACCTTATTTTTTCCACCTATTATAAGAGGAAGGGCCACCTTAAGGACTATTTATTCCGGCTTGAGAAATATGGATAAGATCCTCCACGTTTGAATGTAGACATTTTTAAGCTCAATGAAAGGCCAAGATTTTCTCTTCATGAACTTGGCCAAAAGAAAATAGTACAACCTAACATCCATAAGAGAGGTATACATGTGATTCATAAAAAATGGATCGCAAAATATAATTGTCGTAAACACGTAAATAATTGAAAATGTAAATATGTTTTGGAATACTTTCTAATTTAATTTAACAAATTATTTTTAAAATAAAATCGTAACACCCCGTAATTTTATTGATTTTTATATTGGGATTAATTGGGAATAATTAAATCATTTTTTGGAAAATTAATCCGGTCAAATAAATATTAATTAGCGAGGTAACGGTTGTAAGAGGGTAGTTTAGATTAGATGGTGGCGTAACCCCTTTTGAGTACAATAATGATAAGTTGACCAACAACACTATTGATACAAGACACACAAACACAACTTAGTGAAGATAAACTCAGTTTGAACTCCCAAATCTTTCTTGTATAACTCAAGGGATAATAACGAACTTAGAAGTATCTTATTTGGAGGGAAAGAGAAGTAAGCATCCTAGATACACATTGGCAGGCAGCCGAACACCCCCAACCACCCTCAATAATATCTGTGTAGTATTAGATCTTCGTAATAAATGGAAATGGTGGGTGAGCAAACTCTTTTGTTTGTAATAAATCTCTATATGATGTATATTCTCTCTAGCAATAACTCCTGAACTCTAAAAAAGAACACTCTCTCCCCAGAGGTGGTTGGAGTCCTTAAATATCCCCCACACCACTCCCGAGGAAACTCAGTCATTAATAATTGTTAAATACATCCATCATACTTTGTGTCACAAATGTTAAATGCCTAATGTCATAGTTACGTCCATGTTATAAACATTAAATTCCAAGACATGCCTTTTGCCTAACCATTGTGCGTTAGGTAGCTGTCGTCACAAAGGTGGCTCACCAACTGTCTGACAGCCCTAAATACCACGATTGTTTACTTAAGTGCAGATTTGACATTGTATAGTTATCTAGTGACATCAACTATATTAGATGTGACATTAAGTAAATGGATGTTTGGTCCACAACTGAATGCCTAGTGGAACTCAAGGCTACTCCGCCCTGGGTTCCACGGTTAGGGTCTTTTGATGTTTTACCAGGTGTATCTAAGATGGTAAGGAGGATCTCCAACGATGACTCACTTATCAATCCTATAAACTAAGTCCCTCTAAAGTTCCCATGGTGAGGTCATTTGATAGAGCATGAAATCTCTCTCAGGCCCTGTCGAGCATGGTCTCTCGCGAGTACCGTTCGACCTCATACTAAAAATCATTACACTCGTTACATTATTACAATAGTTATAGTCCCAAGTCAATATAAAAAAAGAGACAATGTGACTAAGTAACACAACAAGCTAAAGTATGAGTTACCACGCTTGAGCTGCCATGTTGAGCTACTACGATTGAGCTGCCATGCTTGAGGTACCTTGTTGAGCTGCCAGGCTGAGCTTCTTGGCTGCCTTAATCCCAAACACTGTTGTTAATGGGGAGATTATCTATAATCTTAGGATTACCTTCATGCCCCCTCTACAACGGTTAATATTTATTTATATCTAATATTACTTAGTGAATGAGTAATAATAATAAGAAAATATTATAATTATCGCGAGTGAGAAATACGACAGTTATGGTAAATTTAGTCGGGACGTGTGTGTCAGTCGTGTCGGGATTAATTTGGGAAATAAAATAAAATTTCACTTTTGATATTCCATACGATCATTTTGAGTGCACCAATGGGTTCAGAAGGGTCGAGATAGTAAGAAAAGTCTACCAAAGGGTTTCGTTTGGGTCATGGGGAACTTTTAGGCCAAATAACCACCTCAGAGGGGAATTTCGATCTTTCAAAATTTTGGAGATAATAAACCCACAAAAATCAAAGGATTATATCTGATAACACGTAAAGGTAATTAGGTTTATGTTTTACCAAACCAAAAAGAGAGTCACAGGAGGAAGAAGGAGGGTTGTCCCTAGCGTTCTAAGGCCAAAAACCATCCTCTTTCACCACGACCACCACCAGATTGTAGATCGGGAAGCGGAGAACACAATTTTCACCACCAATTCTTTAGAAATCAGGCTTCCACTTCAAGGCAAGTGTTTATCTTGCTAACTTATGATTTCATATATCATTCGTGTTAGAATAGGATGACTTCTTATGAAATTTGTGAACTTTGATCTTAAAATTAGAGACATAATTCATATTCGCGGGTAGGAATGATAACATATTTGATAAATGATATATGTAGATGAATTTTGATGTAAATTATCAAGAAATTTGGGAAGAAATCTAGAATTATATTGATGTTCTTGAACATGAGTAATAATCTAGGGGTTTTTACAAATAAATCTTGATTGAATCTGATTTGGGGATGTTATCTAAGATTTAATGATTCTAATACATTAAAAATTATTGATGCATGTTACTATAATGTTAGAGGCCTTTGGTTCGGAGTTTGGGGTAGTTTAATGTTGGTTTGGAGGTGTAAAAATGGTGAAAACCTGTAGTTGGACGAAGATGAACACCCAGGTACCGCGAATCGGTTCGCATGTTCCCCCAAACAGGTTTGGCTATACCCTCGAATCGGTTCTCATGTCCCACCGAACTGGTTCGGGGGACATGGCATTTCTGAGTTTCGGTTTTGTTAAATTTTGATAGGTTTGTTTTGATAATTGTAATACCCCGCACTTTTATGGATAATTAAATTTCATAAGTAAGTGAATTTTTGAAATTGAATAATAATTTTTGCAGTTTATGAGGGTTAGATGATTCTCGAGGTGTGCTATATTTACTTTTGGGATTAAGTTAATGAGTCAGAGTATTTTAATTATAAGTCGCAGTTGGGTAAAGCGACAAAGGATAATATTTTAATTGGAGAACCCGCATGAAGTAATGTTGGGTTTAATTAATGAATTGCGGTTAAGTTAATCGGATGAAGATTTCGAGTGTGTGGTTGGTTTCGGAATGGCCGACATAGTCAAAATAGAGTATCCGGGAGTACTGTTTGGGTTCCAGAAATTTTTTGGACCAGTATGGACTCGTAATTGAGTAAACGAGTCATTTTTTGGGTTAATAAGGTACAAAACATTATTTCTCCCTTATAAAGGCACGGGAGAGGGAGAAAGAAAGAAACAAATAGAAATAATGGAAGTGGAGAAAAGAAGACAGATAAGGGAGATTCCAGCCAAACTCTGCGGGATTCGACTCGTGGTCGTCGGATTTTATCCCCCAAGCAAGTGTTTACTTGTTTTATTCAATTTAGTGTGTATATCTCATATCATAATTGGTAAAATATGTGATTTTGGGTTAGAACCATTAAAGTAAATTGGCAAAATTTGAGTATTAGTTTACAATGTAATGTGTTGTAAACTCTAAATGATTTCTAGGGTTAAAACCATGTTAATGGAGTGTACAAATTGAATTGAAATGGGTGAAATGTCAAAACTAGGGTTTTTATGGCTTTAAGGTTTAAAACCAAGAGAAGTGGTTTAATACAACAAATTAATAGATTTGTTAGTTGGAAATCATAGATTAGATGACTATGTTGTTGTTGGTTGAGATAAGAAACCACAAAAATGGAGAGGGGATGAATAATTAGATTTTTTGGAGAAGAAGAAACCATGGAAGGTTTTCATAACTGAATAGGCCGAATCGATTCGGTATGAGATAGTTAAAAAGTAGAACTATTTCGAATTGATTCATACAGGCCGAATCGATTCGGCTCGGGCAGATTTTTGAGGTCTTCTCCTTTATGTTTACGGAAATTTAAACTATGGTTTTGGAGACTATTATAGGGGATTATAGATATGACATTAGGACTCCTAGACGATGGTTTTGAGAGTGAGTAAACCTCGAGAGGAAGGAGGAGACCTCAAATTAATTTAGTGTACGATTCGGGGTATGTATTTAATGAATGTTTGGGACGAGGGACATTCGAGGGAATCATTCGGCCAGAGTGGATGGATATATTTATGCTGTTAGTATAAACATGGGCCGATTATAATTGATAAATTCCTAGGATGCGATATCTGTAGGATTAAAGTAAGTTGAGGGTATTCCTATTAAATTGTTATGAATTGGGAACATTTGGGGTTACTGGCTATCGCTATATGAGATTGGAAATTATAGCTATATATATATATATATATATATATATATGTGTGTGTGTGTGTGTGTGTGTGTGTGTGATTGGTATGTTTGTATCTGAGAGGCTGGTTCCATGGGATTTCCTTTAGCGTAGGGTTGGAACATTCATATTATATTTCTCTAGTGGGATCCAGAGAGGTTGTGCGATGTGGGTGAATCCCCTGGCTTGAGGAGCAGGGAGAGTATATCCCCAGGTCATCTCATCCCGCGTTCGGGTGCGGTGTCTGTGTACTCGACCTGTAGAGGGAATATGACCGCCTCCATCGTTGTGTATTTTTACCATGACCATGAGTAAGTCTGGCCTGGTACCATAGTATAGTGAGTAAACTAGGATTTGGAGAGGCACTATGAGACTGCATCCTCGAGTATAACTCGTTGGGATGGTTATTATACTTGTGTGTGTAGTATATTACCTATATATGAGGACGAGATATCACATATCTTCATCTAGTGTAAAAAGATAAATGAATAAGGAATTATTCTAATTCCGGGAGATTTTATCTGGACTTAAATTATGATTTGTATATTAAAGTGAGTATTATATGTATACATTTAAATGAGTATATATATATATACGTTGTGTACTGGGGGCCTAATGGATCTCGACGATCGACATTTCCAAGTAGTAGTTTATCATGGGGGTTCTTTATTTGGATTTCGCTTCGCGAGACACCCCACGCATGAACGTAGCGCAGTGTTGGGACTTGGGAGAAGTTTAGCCCTTAGTACTTGGGTTAATTAGTATTTTTAGGGATTTGGTGGAATGAATTTAGTAAGGTAGGGTAGCTTAACTTGGTTGTCTAGAGGGATGTGATAGGTGTGCACTATTAGAAGATGGGTGAGGGGTATCTCATGGGATTGCGATACCAATTTAAATATGAGATAATTATAGTTTAAAAATATAGCATTTATGCACTTGCAAAATATTTTTGGAACTCGGGCTCCGACCCCTTTATCTATTTTTTCCCTCCTTTGCTATTTATATATATAGGTGTCCAAACACATGGACGCCTGGATGATGTTTCCTTCGAGTCAGACGTTGATGCAACAGCTATGGTTGCATGCAGGTTCTTTTTAGACGCTTCGATTTTTGTGAGCTAGATAGGAAGTATTGTAGTAACACTCGGGCCGAAAGACCAATTATGTTTATTTATTCTTTTACGGCATTTTAATTTACGCCCTTTCGATTTGGTTTATATTATGTTAAACCGCGTGTTCGGTTATTTATTTCATTTCAATTTTTTTGTGTATATAAACTATGTCGATGTTTTATTAGAATGGTTTGCTTAAAAATATTAGTTAAATAAAATTTTGACGCCAGCCTAATAGGTTATTAGTAATTAAATTTGTTTTCGACAGTGATGATGAGGATGAACAATATGAGACTCCTGTTTTAATTTGGTACATGATTGATCGGCCGGTATTTTTTTAGACGGGGTGTAATAATAATTTCCTTCCAAATGAAGAGAACTTTGGTTATTAATGTGTGTGATATATTTCATAGTGATTTGACAAAAAATTGTAATGAATACGAGTGGACCACGGGGCTTAGTTTGACATTTAAATGTTCATTAGTAAATTATAATGGGTCACAAAAAGTGTGAGTGAATAGACGATCGGACAAGAGATCGTTGAATATTTGAATTACTAAAATAATCCAATGGAGTGAGTAGGATCATTCGAGTTATGGGAAAAAAACTCATGAAGAATACGATGAATAATTAAATGGTGAATTTGAAATGCGTTGGATATTCGGGGTATTATATTTGTAAAAACAATTTTAGGTGCCCAACCACTCAGACGCCAGGCATATGAGTTCCTACATTTGACATGTTACAGTTGTTGTGGATGTTGCATGGACTTTCTATTAGATGCCTCCACATTCATTTAATTCTTTGCTTTTCTTATTTATCTTAGTCGGGAATGTCTTTCGTTCCTAGTAGGGTATTATATGTCAAGACTTTCTATTTCTAGTTATTTCTAATAATGTTCTAGTGTTGATTTATACATTACTTATGGATGACTATATTCGGATTTTATCTGGAGTGTTATTCCAGATTTAGCTATTTCTTTATGTCTTATCTCCTTTATTTATTTTTGTGTGCATGGAAATCGTAAATGATATATTTATTCCGTTTATATTTACTTCATGTTAATAATTAAGATTGAAACATTGACACCGGTCTATTAGGGTATTAGTAATTAATTCAATTTCGACGGTGATGCTAAGAATGAAACGATTAGTTATTACCATTTAATTTAACAATGGACTGATCACCCATGATTAGAATAGGAAATGTGTCACAGATGGTGTCAGAGCATCGAGTTCTAGTGTCTTTAGGATCTGTGCGACTTACTACAATTTTTAGCGTATCGTTCTTTGACATAGATCCATATTATTAGGACTATTGTATACTTTAATATGCATTTAAATATTTAGCTAGTATTAAGACATATTGAATTATGGACTGATGGAAAATTATTTCTCTTTTCAGATGCCTCCTCGATGTGCACTACGAACCACCCCATAGACATAACCCAAGCCACAGCTAGCTCATGCCCTAGGATCTATGAATGCTATCAAGGCTATCGCCATTATATCCCATCGAGAGGCATTAAAGGATGTATGAGTGCACAGAGGTACAAAAGAAAATACTGTCTACCTTTAAACTAGTACGTGGAACATTGCAATGGTGGGAGTCCATCAACACTATGCGGGAGAGAGACACCTTGACTGTTTAGGTGTTTTGGGAGTAGTTCTACCACAAACAATTACCTTTCGCCATCCAAATTGAGATGGGTAGGAGATTTTTGGATCTTTCTCAGGAGGGGATGGCCGTAGTAAAGTATGAGGAGGAGTTTACCAGACTAGCAAATTTTGTCCCCGAGGAGCTGCCGACAAAGGAGAAGAGGATTCAGTTTTTTGTACATGGTCTTGCCTGGAGGATCCAACAATATCCTTTGGGTAATCCAGCCTTGAAAACTTATACGAATTTGTTGAATGCAGTGCTATTAGATTGTCATGATCACCACTTCCATGTTAAGGGAAGAAAGCTCTCACGAGAGTCCTATCAGTAGGGAAGGACTAGGGGAAGTAGTGCCGATGGGGCACAATTGACTCAGAGCCATCAGAGGCAGGGTGAGAAGGGTCCCCACTATGGGACTTTGCTAAGAGGTTCCATTCAGGGGATAATAAATAGGGATATGGTGGATTTAGGCAGGGCTAATAGGGCAAGCAGTGATTTTATTAGGGCTAACAGGACCAAGGTAGAGGTGGTAATGGCCAGTAGGGTCGAGGAGAGCAGGGCTCGAGGGCATGTCATTTTGCAGACAAGTATTTCATTTATGGCAAGACTAGCCATAAGAGATTAGATTTCCCTAATAAGGGTAGGGTTCAGCAGCAACTAGGAGCTTGCCAAGAGCCTCACATACCTATCTTTCTTGTCTCCCTCCCATTACCATCACCCGTACCAGCATTACCTGCAGCACCAGTTATTCCAGCCGCCCCACCCCAAAAGGGGCAATTATAGTATGGGCGCATGTATCATGTCCACCAGGCCGCAGATCCACTGGCTCCGCCCTCTGTTTTGGGTATATTTCCCATCCATGTTACTTTGGGGCACATTTTATTTGACACGGGGGCTTCACACTCATTAATAGCTAGTAGATTTTTATGAGCGACATGATTGTTAGAGATGGAAGATAGTACGATCACGTGTGTAGACTCACCACAAGGTAGGGAGACACTTAATTTTCTTTATATGTCAGGGTGTGAGTATAGATATTGGGAGACTAGATTTACCTATCGATATGCTTATATTAGGTATGTCAGAGTATGACATCATCATAGGAATGGATTGGCTAACTGAGTGTAGGGCCATAACTGACTGCTATAGCCGGAGCATAGTGTTTGCGATTCTCTGCCAGTAGATGTTCTTGGTGGCAGTGTCTTATCCTGAAGGTGGATCATCCGCTTATCAATATTTTATGGAGGAAGAGACCTCTCAAGGGGTGTTGATTTCCCTCAATTTGATTCCAATGGTATGTGAGTTTGGTGATTTATTTTAAGAGATACTGGGATTTCCCCTGGCATAGAGATCGAGGTCATCATTGACTTAGCGTCAGGCACTTGGCGAATAGCTCGTGCACCATATCGTATGAATCCTATGGAAATGAGCATGCTACGGGATAAAATGGAGCAGCTGTTGGGGAAGGGCTTTATACGTCATAGTACTTTGCATTGGGGTGCCCCAATATTGTTTGTATAGAAAAGATATGGGTCTTTACGCTTGTGTGTGGATTACCAAGATTTGAATAATGTCACGATATCGAATAGGTATCTGTTTCCCCTAATCGATGACTTTTTTGACTAGTTCAGAGGATTTATCTACTTCTATAAGATAGATTTCAGATTCGCGTATCACCATTTGCACATTCAGGAGCAATATGTGTCTAAGACTACCTTCTTGATGAGATATGGGCCTTACGAGTTTTGAGTTATGCGATTCAGGCTAACCAATAAGCCAGCCATGTTTATGTACTTGATGAATAGGGTGTTCAGAGAGTTCGTAGATAAGTTAGTTATCGTCTTCATTGATGACATCCTCATTTATTCCCGGACTTAGGAAGATCATGTCGAGCATTTGCGTTGAATATTACAGACATTGGCTCAACATCCGTTGCATTAGAAGCTTGAGAAATGCGAGTTTTAGATGAGCGAGGTATCGTTTGGGGGTCATACAGTTCCTGAGTTGGGGATATCATTGTACCCAAGTACGATGTCAGCGGTGAGGGAGTGGGGACAACCCAGGACACCGATAGAGATGTGCAGTTTCTTAGGGTTAGCCAGGTACTACAGACAATTTATTGGGAGATTCTCGAATATTAAGGGTCCATTGACTAACTTGATTCGCAAAGGTGTACCCGTTATTTTGGTTGATGCTTGTTAATTGGATTTTGATGACCTGAAGGACAACTTGACTTCAACACTCGTACTTGTACTTCCCAGGGCAGGAGTGGGGTTTCCTGTTTTTACTGATGCATCCCTATAGGAACTTGGGGTGTGCTATAGCAGGAGGACCAAACTATAGCTTATGCTTCTCGCAAGCTTAAGCCACATGAGAGAAATTACACTACCCGCGACTTGGAGTTAGCGGTAGTCATGTTTGCGTTGAGTATTTGAAGACATTATTTGTTGGGGTAGAGATTTCATTTGTTTCCAGATCATAAGTCACTGCAGTATTTTTTCTCTCAGAGAGCGCTGAATATGCATGATCGTAGGTTGCTGGAATTTGTAAAAGATTATCAGTTTGACATCTAATATCACCCAGGAATGGCTAACATGGTGGCAGACACATTGAGCCACAGGCCAGTAGGGGATGTAGATGAAGTTTGGAAGACGAAATGGAAGGATTTGAAATATCAGTGTGCAGATGCCTAATCATTCGTGTCAGTTATGACCGTCACCCAAAGATTATCACAAGGGTAGTACAACCACATGAAATAGATTATTTTTGTTAGGAGCGGTTGAGACAACTCTTAGTCGGGGGAGCAGAGTCATATATCGTGACTTCAGAGGGATGTTTACGATTCAATAGGACATTGGCTATCGCAGAGCGGGAGGAGTTACGACACGTAGTGATGGTAAAGTCACACTAGTTATAATTTACGGTACATCCTGTATGGGATAAGAAATATCAGGACATGATACAACAGCACTGGTGGAGTGGGATGGATAGAGACATCGTTGAGTTTGTTTCAAGGTGTACCATTTGTCAGTTGGTGAAAGTGGACCATCAGAAGTTGATAGGGGTTCTACGGTTGACCTTGGCATTTGCTCTCTTGTTGGTTGGGGGTGGGGGGCAACAATCTTCTTGAACCGGAGTTGGTTCAGGATACGTCGGCCAACATTGAGTTGATTCGAAGTCGCATACAGATAGCCCAGGATCGACATAAGAGTTATGCGGATGCTAAGCAGTTCTTCCTGGAGTTTAGTGTGGGGGATTTGGTGCTAAAAGGTGTATCTACCATGAAGGGGATAATGAGGTTTGGGAAGAAAGGTAATTTGGCACCTAGGTACATGGGGCCATTCCCTATCATTGATAGGATTGGCCTAGTTGCATACAAACTTGGGTTGCTGGAGCACTTGCATTGGATTAATGATGTCTTTCACATTTCTTCACTGAGGCGATATCTCCGGATGAGTTGGGTCACACTCATATTTCTTTGGAGGAGATTTATTTACATCCAAATATTTCATATAAGGAGAGGCCGATTGCTATTCCTAGACCATAGCGAGAGGAGACTAAGGTCGAAGGTAGTTCCACTTGTGCGGGTTTAGTGGGGGCATCATAATGCTGATGAGTTCACTTGGGAGCATGAGGATGATATGCATGAAAGGTATTCAGAGTTATTCATACTAGTTATTTCCTTTTTCCAAAATTTGGGATGAAATTCCGTTATTATGGGGAAGTATGTAACACCCCGTAATTTTATTGATTTTTGTATTGGAGATTAATTGGGATTAATTAAATTATTTTTGGAAAATTAATACGGTAAAATAAATATTAATTAGCGAGATGAGGGTTAATATTTATTTATATTTATTTAATTATAATGATAGGGAAATATTATAATTATCGCGAGTGAGAAATAGGGCAGTTATGGTAAATTTAGCCAAGACGCGCGTGTCAGTCGTGTCGGGATTTAATTTGGAAAATAAAATATAATTTCACTTTTAATATTCCATATGGTCATTTTAAGTGAGCCATTGTGTCCGGAAGGGTCGAGATAGTTAGAAAAGTCAACTCGAGGGTTTAGTTTGGGTCCTGAGCTCTTTTAGGCCAACCGGCACCCCGAAAGGGGTATTTCAGTCTTTTGATTTTTTGGAGATAATAAAACCACGAACTTTTTTTATTGTATATTGGGACTTAATTGGGATTAATTAAATTATTTTTGGAAAATTAATCCGGTAAAATAAATATTAATTTAGCGAGAAAAGGGCTAATATTTATTTATATTGAATATTACTTTGTGAATGAGAAATAACAATGATAAGGAAATATTATATCTGTCGTGAGTAAGAAATACAACAGTTATAGTAAATTTAGTTGTGACGCGCGTGTCAGTCGTGTCGAGACTTAATTTATGAAATAAAAGTTAATTTCACGTTTGATACCCCATATGGTCATTTTGAGTTCGCGAATGTGTCCAGAAAGGTCGAGATAGTTAGAAAAGTATACCCGAGGTTTAATTGGGTCCCATGACACTTTTAGGCCATACCGGTACCTTAGAGGCGTATTTTGGTTTTTTCAATTTTTGGAGATAATAAACCCATGAAAATAAAAGGATTATATATGATAACACGTAAAGGAAATTAGGGTTATCAGTTACCAAACCAAAAGGAGAGTCACGGGAGAAAGAAGGGGGATTGTCCGAAGGATTCCATAGCCAAAAACCATCCTCTTGCACCACGGGATCGTAGATCAGGAAGAGGAGCACAAAAATCTCAGCACCAATTCTGCAGAAATTATACTTGAACCTCAAGGCAAGTGTTTATTTTTGCTAAATTTTGATATGATATATCATCCATGTTAGAATATGCTGACTTCTTATGAAATTTATGAAATTTGAGATTAAAGTTGGAGACATAAGAATTATTATTCGTGAGTAGGAATGATAACATATTTTATCCCTGATATATGTAGATGAATTTTTATGAGAATTATCATGAAAGTTGGGAAGAAATCTGGAATTATATTTAGGTTCTTGAACATGTGTAATAATCCAGGGTTTTTACAAAAAAATCTGGATTGAATTTGATTTGGGGATGTTCTGTAAAGATTTAATGATTCTAATATGTTAAAAATTGTTTATACATGTTACTATAATGTTATAGGCCTTTGGTTGGGAGTTTGGGAAAGTGTAATATTGGTTTGGAGGTGTAAAAATTGCGAAAACCCATGGCTGTTATCAGGAACCGGTACGCATGTTCCCCTAAACCGTTTCGGTTATACCCTTGAACCGGTTTACATGTCCCTCCGAACCGGTTCGGGGGACCTGGCATTTCTGAGTTTCGATTTTATTAAACTTTTCTATGTTTGAGTTGATAATATCCTTCCAAATGAAGAGAACTTTGGTTAGCAATGTATGTGATATATTTTATAGTGATTTCATAGAAAATTATAAAGAATAGGAGTGAACCATATGGATTAGTTTGACATTTAAATGTTCGTTAGTAAATTAGAATGGGTCACGAAAAGTGCGAGAAAAAAAGATGACCGGACCAATGATGAAAGAATATTTTAATTTATTAAATAATCTAATGGAGTGAGTAGGATCATTCGAGTAGGGGGGAAAACACTCGGGAAGAATAAGATGAATAATTAAATGGTGAATTTAATATACATAGGATATTCAGGTACTATATATACTATGTATGAGATATATGTTGTAGGTTGAGGGTATACCGATAATAGTGATATTATATACCTATTGTGTATACTTTTATGGGTTAACATAACTGGGCTACTTGCTATCACGGGAGGTTTTCTCACCGTGGACAATCTTATCCTGATGAGCCCATTGTGGGGTAATATGACTTGTAACCTAAGGACATAGAACCTAGGTACGTGATATCTTAGTGTATGACAATTTCGACAGTCATTTGGGTATGTTTGGTGTGTGCGTGACCCACAAACTTGGAACTATGTTCCCATTTTATATGTGTGATTTGATTTATGGTTCGAGGGTGATACCCGGACCTATGTCCTTATTTAGTACGTGATGTAATTGGACTTGCTTGAAGAGTATGCTCGCATCGCATGTCTCCACTT